>CP129447.1:16150000-16655000 GCA_030445155.1 Quercus variabilis | reverse complement strand
TAGTTCCTATTATCATCTTTGTTCAAATTAATCTATGCAAGGCATAGGGTGTCACAGCCCAGCCGTATTTTAATGCTTATCTACTCTTCAAACAACAACAAATAGCTAAATAAAGGGCTGTTACCTAAAATTTAACAGCATCACTGATAAAAATAAAATCTGTTAACATTACCTCTTTCGATTTATCTCCTGCGACAACATCACCGTTTGAATCATAAGCTTCAAATTTCTGTCATAACACAAATATATCCGTTAAATTTTTGTAGTTTTCTGTTTTCTCAATATATTACTTTTTTTTTTTTTGCTAATATTCTCAATATATTACTATATTTCATTAATCAAAGCAAAAGATATATGGATGCTGAAAACCAAACCGCAGATCTAGAATAAACAAGGATAAATAAACTCAGATGAATCATGGATGATTTTATATGTTTAGGAGATGTCTAAGTTCTGTCTTTTGTAGATTTATGTCTGTTCTTTATAAGTATCTTATATGGATATTATTTTACAAGATACATTATGATAAGAACATCAATTCTATGTAATAGGAGCTAATTAAATGTAGCAAATACCAAATCCACTAGTAGAGCATCATATTTTACACTTATCCAGTCACCCAATATCCACAGGCAAAACCACTTTTGCTAACCAAAAATGGTTGCAGACTTGCACAAAACTGTCACAAACACCATGCAAGGTTGAACATGCTTGAAGTTTTCCAGAACTGAGATGTTTCTGATCTGGGTTAGGCACCGAAGTTGTGCACATTGATTACAAATATAAACTCCAACAAACAACAGAATTGGTACAACCACAATAAGAAGAGGAGGATATTTAATTACATAAAGTTCACCTGCTTAGATAGAAACTCGAGTGTAAGTTGAATGAAAACTTTGTTGAGGTCATTTCGATCAACTCCAATCTGTAATCAAATTTAAAATAAAAAATAAAAAAAAGGCAGGCGTGTGGGATATAAGTTCAATATAATTTATAAAGAAAAAAAGGGAACTTTTTATTTTTACAGGTAAAATAGAAAAAAAAATTTGTAGTGTTGAATATGAAGACACCCTTTCCAGATCATTTGGCCACATATTTCCATTCTATTCTAGGTAAACCATCCCAAGTAAAAGCAAGGAAAGAAAACCAAACTCATGCCAAATTAGAAATGGACAAGTAGTCAGGAGTCTTATAGCTCAACTGACACTGGTATTTTCAATGGAGAAATAGAGTTCAAATCTTCCCCTCCCCCAACAATTGAATTATCAAAAAAAACAAAAACAAAAAAGAAGGAGAAGAAGAAAGAAATGGACAAGCATAACATTGCAACTCTGCTTTCCAAAGTTCTCACATTGGGGATCTGTCACCCAGAAAAGAATAAAAAATTGTTTTATATTATATACGCTAACATTCCTAAAAAATAAATAAGAGCAAAAATTGAAAATCTTCTATATCTAGTAACTATTCAACCAATGCTTTTATTTAAGATCAGCATCTACTGATTAGGATCATATCAGTTTACTAATTCAGGTTGCAGAATATTCCATAAAATAGTTGTAGACAAATTGGAGGGTATAAATTCAAATTTGATTGAACTTCAACCAAAATGATGTAATCGGTGCCTTGCAACTCCCAAGACACCAGCATCTGTCCCACCCCATGCATCACTGCCTACTAAATGAAAATATATATGGAAAAGGCAGTTGATGGCTGCTTTTGTACAGCCATCCTGATGTTAGATCTTAGATATCCATTTTCAATACATATTAAACTACACTGTTAGAGTGTTAGAAAAACAAAGAAATTTTAGTACTTGCCAGACGAGCTCGCAAAGTTCGCATCTTTACAATTGGCATGATCATTTCCCAATAGACCTTACTCCACATTGATTCTCTTTGTTTAATTTCATTTTTGAGTGCCTGTCATGAAGAAAACCGGAAAAAATATCTCAGGAATAAAATGTAATTCTTGTAAAAATCGATAAAGTTATAAAGGCTGAGAGAAGTATGACTGAAGCAGACAATGGTCAAAGGAAAAGGAGCATACAGAGTACATTTTCTCCGTGACTGCTT
The DNA here is from genome assembly GCA_030445155.1 of Quercus variabilis. Taxonomy (NCBI): domain Eukaryota; kingdom Viridiplantae; phylum Streptophyta; class Magnoliopsida; order Fagales; family Fagaceae; genus Quercus; species Quercus variabilis. The sequence goes on along the minus strand of CP129447.1, from coordinate 16,652,928 downwards.
TCCTTAATAATGATTTATCACCGTTTGCCATTAGTGTGTTTATCTGGAAAAGAAAAGGGAAAAGTTTCAGCTTGGGCAGAAAGAATCCAAAGGAACCAATGATATATCCGAACTTGAATTTTTTGTATTAAATATTTACTTCTAACTTCATTGATTTGCAACCAATGAAACTTTCTTTTTTGTATTGTTTTGCTTTCCAGTCCTTTCCTTATTTCCTATACTAAAAATTCCTAGTTTCAAATATCAGAGATTGTGAGTTTTCTTGGAGAGAAAAAAAATGAGGAGAAATGTAATTGCTTGTCATAACTCAAAAACATACCTCCTTGTACAACTCAACAGCCTCATTGTAAAACTTCTGCTTTGAATATCCAGATTTCCTTAATTTATTAATGGCATAGGCACTTTTGAGCTGCAAATAAGAAAATGCAATTCATAATTGGCCTTTATAAAGCCAAGGCCTTGCACAATCTATGGTCTAAATTTATTATTGATTCATAATCCCATAATGCCATCATAAATACAAATCCAAAACAAACCAATGAAATTTGTAAGCAACATATGGTATAAATAGCACCACAACATGATGGAGCTGGCATGGAATAAAAAAGGAGGCTCGGGTCAGGTGTTCAATTATTCCAAATAGACAAGGGAGAGAGAGAGAGAGTGAGCACTTAAAAAAAGTCACAGCACACATGTGATATTTGAATGCATACCAACAGGAGCCTGCTAGAATGGAAAAAAGTAGCCCCAATAGATCCAAACAATAAGCTGAATGAATATAAGAAACACAAGTAGATAGAACTAGTTATAAGTGGGCATGCAAGAGTAGCACCTCTAAAATGATTTCCTCTTTCATTAATCTTCAACAAAAATTTTGTAAACAATACATGGGACAAAACGATTGTAGCATAGTGGACCATGCATGGCACCAGAAGAGAGGATTTGGTCTGGGTTCAATTAAAACCATAAAAGCAAGATGAGTACTGAAAAAAGGATAATAAGCAGCACGCAAGAATGTCACCTCTAGAATAATATCATCTTTTGTTCTTTTCCACCCACTTCTTGTGAACCATCTGATACATGAAAACAAAATGATTGAGCAGAACGAAAATAAATGCTATATGCTAACAGCAAAATAACTATAAGTGTAAGTCATTAGAAACATGATGCAGCTCGGGTGTGCAACTAGAGAATGATGAATGCAGTAACAAATAACGGGTACTAAGAAATTGAAAATTAAGGAAATACCATACAGATCGAAGCACACACATGACACAACATCAAATGGGAAAAGTTCCCCGAGAAAACGGCAAACGTACATTTTCAATTAAAGTGCTGGACACTTGTTGACAGTCATCTATATGACAATATTAGGTGACAATAAACTAGCCCTATTCCCTAGATTAGGTATCCTGAATAATATCATTAAACTAACAGACCTAAGCCTTAATCACAACTAAGTAGGGGTGAGCTTCATGGATCCTTTTAAACTAATTCAGCCATATCCTATATGCATCTTTTTCCTACCAGTATTTCCTATCTAAGAATATGCTTCTCTTCACCACCCCGCTTAACTCTTATTATATCCTTCGTCATTACTTCTAACCAAGTTATTTTAGGTCTTCCTCTAGAGCTCTATCATTTTTCACTCATTCAACTTGAATGAAATTGTTCTTTTTGTTATACAGTAACCTTTATCTGATCCGTAGATACTTTTTATTTTATTTTTAAGTATAATTTTTTTTTTTTTAAAGAAAAGTCACATGTTCTAATCATTCCATTTTTTATTTTTAATACAAAAATTTCTTACCTAATTTTTTTTTAAAATTAAAAAAAAAAAAAAAAAAACACTATACCGGATTCTACTAATCATGATTTCAGTTTCAAGATTGTGTTGTTTTTCTTAAAGGTTGTATTCTACAACAAAATTTTGGCTGTGTATCTTCACCATCACAGCAATCTGCAATTTCAGTATGTATTCTACAGCACTCTCAATCCTTCTTCTGCTAGGGCCTTCAGGTTTCCAACGCCAAAGTAAAGATCATATTCTCCTTTTCTAATGATATTAAACTGATAGTGCTCTCACCAAGCCCTCACCTTTACATAAGACAATTTAACTAATTTCATCTTTAAATTAAAACTGTCTACCTTAAATAATTATTTTATAATGAACTTTGTGAGTAATGTAAAAGTTCAAATGTTATAACACTGTCTACCTTAGAGTCTTTGTCCTTTTGTACATAGTGTGATGCATTTTATTTTTCTTCTTTGGCTAATTCCTGCCCCCTCTGCAGGGAGTAGTCTTCTTTTAAAAAAAATTATTCTTATAAAAAAAAAATAATAAATAATATTACCTTACTGGAACCATCCAGAATTTTTATCAAGTTATAGTTAGCTCAACAGATCAGATTGTATTACTGCAAACATTTTAAATTTAGTGTCACAAACTTGTATAAATCTAACCTCCGCCAAAATGGTATTTGTTCACGAGGTGCATATGGTTCATAGATGAATCCAGGGCTCGTCATGGAGACTTTAAGAGCTCCCTGCATTCATAGAATCATAAGCATGGAATCATATTATAAATTGCACTGCATATTAGCAGAATGAAAACAGTTACAGTAAGTTCATTTGTGGTATCAATTAGGATTAATATATTGATAAATAAAACTCTTAGCTAACACACAAGTTAGCACTCCAAAGTAAAAATAAGAAAGAAATTCAAATAAATTCGTATCTTTGCATTTGTAGACTCACAAAACATGAGAAAAATTATGCCAAAATACACTAATGAATCTTTAAGACAAAGCAGTACCTGCATCTGGCATTTCCAATTTAAGAAAAAAGTAAGGTTGTGCTTGAGCATTAGCATTGGAGAATGCTAATGCCATATTTAGGGAGAATTTAGCATTTTTGGCCTTAATATGCTTTGCATCAGAGAATGCCATACTTCAATATTGCAAATTATTTTGCAATATTGCTACAGTACTATTCTAAAGGTAGAATAGTACTGTAGCAGTATTCTAAAAAAAAATTAATATTTTAAGCTCTTCACCTCTGGAATCTCTCTCTCCTCTATCATTATTTCTGTTCTCTTCTCTCTCTTCCTTCTCTCTTTCTCATCTGCTCTCTCCTCTCTTCAGACCCAAACCATATCTTCCTCCCAACATCAACATCACACATCACAGTGGAGGAAACGTTGATCTGGGTTGTGATTCTCGCCGATGGTGATTCTTGCTGATGTCTGGGGTTTGATCGGGGATGGAGTAAATGTTGATCTAGTGGTGGCAGTGGCGGCGGTGTCTGGGTTTTGATTGGGGTTGATCTGGGGTTTTTTTTTTTTTTTTTTTTTTTTTCCTGTTGTGATTGGGGTTGACCGGCAGTGTCTAGGTTTTAATCAGGGATGGAGGAAACGTTGATCTAACGGCGGCAGTGGCGGCGGTGTCTGGGTTTTGATCTGGGTTTTTTTTTTTCCTCCTATTGTGAACAGGTTGATCGACGGTGTCTGGGTTTTTGTTCTGGTGGGATTTTGGTGGGCCTGGTGGAGGCGCGGTGGGATTTCGGTTGTTTTGGTGGTGATTGATGATGGTGGAGCCGTGGAGGCGCAGCCTGATTGATTGATGATGATGATCGGGATTGTTTTGGTGGTGATGGGATTCCGGTGAGTTTTGATTGGGGTTGATCGACGGTGTATGATGAGAGGCTGAAGCAGTTAGGTTGAAGCATTTTGGTGGTGGTTTGGTGATTGATGATGGTGGAGCCGTGGAGGTGGTGGTGTGGTGATAGATGATATAGAGTTTAATAAAAAAAGATGGTGGTGTGGTGATTGATGATGGTTGGAAAGAAATAATAAAAAAAGATTAAAAAGTAATATTTTAATAAAAATAGAGTTTTGGGATGTGGAGAAATTGTAAAATGGGATGGTATAATAGAATTGTGGGATTTTAGAATTGTAAAATAGAATAGCATTAGCATTTCCCAATGCTAATGAGAGAATGCTAAATATAATGCTGTTGTTTCAATTTTTTTATCAGTTCGTCATAAACATAGGGAACTATGAAAGGTTTTATCAATTTCAGCTTTCTAGCATGCTAAAGCCTACCAGCGAGAGAAACTCACAAACCAAAATTAAAACATATGTATGATCACGAAGAACTCTCATATAAAATTTGACATAAGCAACAAAAGAAAATACATTAGTTACTCCTGATTTATAAATAGAACCCTACACCTAAGCCCATGGACCTCTTAGAATAATTGAATGTCTCAATCCAAACCTTTGATCTTGATATTTTTTTTCAGCACATTTAGAAGAAACATGGTTAAAGAGTGACTTGAGGGTTCCCATCTTCCAACTCTTAACATAAAAAGGGAAACATTGAAATTATTATTTTGCACACTTGTTCTTGTATTTTTGAGGTTTGTCCTCTCCCGATTCTTGCAAGTCCTTTCTTGTGTATAAATTTATAATACTTACATATTATTTCATTAAAAAGAGGACCAGTATGGAAAACACACCATCTGTCGTGCTTGCGGAGGGGCTTTTACTTGTGTTGATAATGACCTTGTATCATTTGAGAATATCAATAACTCAGCAGCCTACAAAAATAAAAAGAGAGTTGATAATACAAAGAGATTACCATCTTTCATGTCTTAGTCTTTGAAACATAGATGCACCAGCCCATAAATAAGTTCAACAAAGAGATTCAAAAAGTTACCATTGTAAAGCGAAGTGTCGTTGTACTTCCACGAGTCAATGGGAAAGCATTGTGGGCCTTGTATAAGCAAGAAGAAACACTCCGCTGATTTAGTTCAGGAACTGACACATAGAAGGCTACATAAATTGATTGAAATACAAAAACTTGCTTTGGAAACCCACTAAATGTAGCACATAAGTTAAGAAACTTGAAAGTAAATGTGTCAACGAAAACCAATTACCATTTGAAATAGCAGTAGAATAGCTTCTTGAGCTGCCAAGCCTGAACATACAAACAATACCCATATTCAATACACTATTTCCACCCCCAACAAAAACTCAATTCAAAATTTCAACAAAAACACAGACCCATTTGTTTGGATGCTAAGAAAATGTAGGAAATGAAAAGAAGAACAAAACTTCAATCCAATTTTCTATAGTGAAGTTATGAGATATGTAAAACTAAGCACAACTTAGCCAAAGGGTCAAATGGGTATCCAAAAAACATAATCTTTCTTTGATTTGCATTTTCCTTCATTTTCCCAGTATCCAAATGGAGCATAAAGAAGTGAACTTTGTACTTACAGATACGAACATTCTCGAATCCCAGCAGTCCGATACAGTGAACGCAGAGTTTGCAATCTTCTCAAAGCCATTTCTGCTCAGAAAAAAACTTCAAATTTCAATACCCTGTTGTGATTTTTCTCCGATCATGAAGATTGATAACAGAGAGTGAGAGAGGTTTTGGTTTGATTCTCACTACTCAAATCTCAAGGGTTTAAGGGAAAAGAACATGATGGGCCTCTGTGAATGGGTCTGTGCTTTGGGCTAAGTTGAGCCTATACCACAATTAGTGATTTATCTTCAAGCCCAATTTGTTTTGGTTGCTCAAATAACACTATTTCACATGTAATCTCTCTTCTCCTGAATTTATAGTTCATAATTTTAATTGTTGTTATCCTAATCCTAAACAATTGTTCATGTTCTCAAATCTAAAGTCAAAACGCAAAAATAATTAGTTTTTCCACATGGTTGTTAAAAATAAAATTGTTAAATGATTTACATTGCACTAGAATCTCTGATCAGTAGAATAATAGAAATTAATATATTCCTACTTGATATCAAGTTTTGACATTTTTCTATAATTAAATTTGACATTTTTATATCCCATTATTTATGTATTTGAGCTCAACTTAAAAAGAGAGAGAGAGAGAGAGAGAGAGAGAGAGAGAGGATTTTGTATGACCTTTTGTTTGTAACAAATCCATCACTTCTATGAGATAAATCCATAACTGTAATTAACATATTTTCTTACATGTTATAACTTTTTTATTAGCTCCAATTGTCATGGTTTGCTGAATTATTATTAACACAATTCAATTCTCAAAAAAAAAAAAAAAAAATTACTATGTCAATTCATTAAAAGAAAAAAAAATTTTGCTTAGATGAGAAATTCTCTTCACTGTCTATTTGTTGAGATGATAAATTGTGATTAGAGCAATTACATTTTACATAAATCAATTAATACCATTACGTTTTTTATTTATTAAAATATTATGTTTATCATTTTTATATAAAACAATTGTCAATAATTACATTGTATATGAGGGAAATTGTTCTTGCACATTGTGAAGTGCACACGCTATACACATATCACTTATTAATGTTGAAAATATGATTCTAGTTATAAATTTGAAATTCTGAAACCTGTCTTGAAAACACAAATTTAACTGAAATTGTGTTTTGAACTCACAATTTCAATACACATCAGTGTTCAAGTAACATTGCTCCTACATATAATATATATTATCTACAATTACTAATAATGTTCAAATTGCCCAAATGTAATTATCTGAATTTATTAAAAAAAAAATCAGGGATTTATTTTTTTTGGTCACCGTACTTACAAAAATCCACAAGCCTCTTCATTGGTAGATCGTTGGTGTTGTACGATCTCAACCGTCCATCTTATACTCATCTCACTCTCTTTTTTTCAAGTCTATGTATATATATAAATCCCACTTCAATTTCTGGTTCCCGCCACTTCAAATCTCGTTGATTAGAGCAAATCCCAAAGTACTCTCTCTCTCTCTCAGAATTGTTTGGTTGCCGAGAAAACGAAGGAAAAGAAGGGAACTCAATCTGATGAACTTTTTCCTTTTACATTTTTCACTTATTATACTCAGCTGAGCCAATTATGCCAGGCGGAGATTAGTACGGACGAGATTTTTCTTCGTTTTGAAGCAAATCAAACAGCTTGAGAGAATTTGCGTAGATTCGAAAACCTGTCATGATTTTCTCTTTCTTTTTCCTTCATTTTCTTAGCAACCAAACTCATATGTCATAGTTCACTCTCTAGAGATATTGTGTTAGTTTTCGTCTTTACACAGTGTTTGGTTACAAAGAAAATGCAGGAAAAATGAAAGAAACCGATGACTCAGAAATATAGTAATGAATTTACATATTTTTCTGGGCAGACAAACAGTGGCTAATACATTGTTTTCATTCTTTTTGTTTCTCAACTAATTGCGTTATTGCGTTGATGTCTAAATGTAGATCTGAGTTAGTCTATAATTTCTCATTCTTTAGAAATTGATGTTGCAGATCAAACTTTGATAGCAAATTGAGGCTTTGCGCTTGAAGAAAATTATGTCAAATATCACAGTCTGTGCTCGATTCAGGCCGTTAAGCTCGAAAGAGCGAAGAGATCACGGCGACAGTGTTTGTATCAGATGCATAGACACCGAGACTTTCATTTTGAAGGTGAACTTTTTGCTTGAATGTCTTGTTGTTACACATTAAATTTGGTCTAGAAATTGAAGTGCAACGCGTGGTTGAATTTGATTTGCATTGAATCTGTGATTGTTTTTAGTGGGATTTGAATTTGATTGTGTAGGATGAGAAGGAAGAAGATGTTATGTTTAGCTTTGATAGGGTGTTCTGTGAGAAATCGGACCAAGCTGAGGTTTATGAGATTCTAGTTCTGCCTATTGTTCGAGGTATAATTCAGAAACTTTGTTACATTACGAATACAAATAAGTATTTTGAATCATATAACTCAGAAAAGTTATGGTTGTTGTGATTAATTGTTACTTATCTTCAATCATCATTAAATTGAGGGAAGGGTTTAACTAATTGGGAATTGAAACATAGTTTGGCTCTCTAGTTCCAATTGTTCTTCTAATATTGAGCTTTTATTTGTATGTGTGTTGGGCTTAATTTGAAACAGATGCTGTTAATGGAATCAATGGGACGATTATTACTTATGGACAGGTAAGATGTAATTAGTTAAAAGTAATAGTACTGGACGCTGTTGCTGATGTGGGTTAATCCTCTCTATATCATGTACACAATCTTACAAGTAGACAAGGTTTTTGATTGATGGGTTGAGAAGATAGGAAATGCTTGCTTTATGAGGTGTGAAACCACATGCAGTACTGAATTATTTTATTTAAGAATTGAGACCACAAGTTGAATTGAATCATAATGTTATTAGCCATGAACAAGAGATTTTTTTTGCTTTTTCTCTCAAAAAGTGTTTGAATATTGATTTTAAGATAAATTATGTATGTGTGATTAATAATTTGATGGTATTTTCTTGATAATGTTCTATTATATGTTTGTAATTTCATATATTTATGTTATGGGAACTAATTAGAAAGATAAAACATTTTCCCACTGTCACTGTAAAACTTTCATTTTCTGTTCCATCTGATGAACTGAGCAGCTAAATAAAGATGATATTCACTGCTCCAAGCAAATTTTCCTAGAATTGTAAAGGTTAAATATTTTATCATTGAAGTAAAACTTTAGTGTTCCTCCTCTGTACATCCACAGGTTATAACACAGCACATAGAATGACACTTTTTGTTGACATATTTTCTTCATTTGATTTGCAACTTAAGTTACTGATCATTTGTCTAATATCCTAATTGATTGAATCTCCTCATTCCATTGGTGACAGACTGGAGCTGGAAAGACGTATAGCATAGAGGTAAGCAATCAATCACAAGTATATCCCAGAAATGACTCATAGACATTAAATTCTGTTCATACATGAAGCCATTTTTTGATCAGGGGCCTGGCATTCTAGAATGTGGCGAGCAGAAGAAAGGGATACTTCCAAGAGTAGTAGATGGAATTTTTGAGCATATCAAACATGATAAAATGGCAAAGTACTCCATCAAGTTGTCAATGGTATTGAGGCACACTTATGTTCCTTTATCTTGCACTAAGGACCAGCATTGGCTATAATATTTCTATTAATCACCTAATTTAAAATTTTTAATATTTTGTGATTCTTCTAGGTAGAAATCTACATGGAAAAAGTAAGGTACTTGTCAACCGAATGCAGCATTTATTCTCAGACCCATGATTTTTCTAACTCTGATGGTTGATTCCCTTACCTGTGAACACCTCAGTCTTGGTTATAACTATGTTTTCAAGATTAAATTCTAGGAAGTTCTAATACTATTGCTTCAGTTTTGAATGTGACTGATCTTTTCCTACTCACTATAGCTTAACTGAACTCTCCCTTCTCAGGGACCTTTTTGATTTATCCAAGGATAATATACAGATAAAGGAGAGCAAAATACAAGGGATATTGTTGTCTGGAGCAACAGAGGCGAGGCCTATTTTCTTTTTATAAAATCCTTCTATGCATGATCTTATTTTTGTTAACATAAAGTATGCAGTTTTATCTATATTGGTCATGTTAATTATCTTAATGTGCCGCAGCATGCCACAGACCAGGATTCAAATTCTCAATAAGCTTAAGCACCAAAGCACCACTTTCACAGGCTTTTTTTGTAGCAAGACATGCACGTGTCAGCACACACACATATATACAAACACATGAAAGTACTGAGGCATCTGTTGTTCTAGATTTCCATAGTCTGGGGAAAGATAATTTGGTCAGAACCATCTTGATTCTCTTTAAACTTTTATTTCTGCTAAATATTCAAAACCATTATGTTTCAACAGATTAGTTTCTTAAGATAACAAAAATGCTGCATCAAATTAGATCCATTTTATATGTCTTTCAATGTTAAAATTTTCCTTATGTTATGGTTTCCTCAATTTTGAGAGCCTTCCTTTTCCAGATGTCTATAATGGATCCTGCAGAAGCATTACAAAGCCTTTCAGTAAGTCAAGAACTGCTTGAGAAGTTCATGTCAGTTTTATTGTATGTATTTTAACTTCTAATGCTGACTTTGGTAATACACAGACTGGGATAGCTAACAGAGCAGTTGGAGAGACCCGTATCCTGTCTTGCTTTTCTTCATTTATTTATTAATTTTTCAATTCTTTGTCTTTCTCAATTATGCAATATACCAGTAGACTGTTCTCTGGGTGGAAGTATTGTTGGCTTTTCATAACTAAATCTTGGTTCCAAACCTTAACATAGATAGAAATGAACATGGCCAGTAGTAGAAGTCATTGCATTTACATTTTCACAGTCCAACAAGAATTGACTGGAGATAAGAGGTAGTATTTCTTGCATTTGTAACAAGATTTATAGTGAATTAAAATTTAAACATTTTAAAAATGTGGACAGGATGAAAACTGGAAAACTAGTCCTTGTGGACTTGGCAGGGTCAGAGAAGGTGGAGAAAACTGGAGCTGAAGGGAGGGCTCTTGAAGAAGCAAAAATGATCAACAAGTCCCTCTCAGCTCTTGGGAATGTTATAAATGCTTTGACTTGTGGCTCAGGCAGAGCAAACCACATCCCTTATCGTGATTCCAAGCTTACTCGGATTCTACAAGATGCACTTGTTGGTTTCTCTTCCTTCTGTCCTTGTCATACCACTATCAATTTGTAATTCAGATCTGATCTTCTGCTTCTCATCTTACAGGGTGGGAACTCTAGAACTGCTTTATTGTGTTGTTGCTCCCTGAGTGTTTCTAATGCATCAGAAAGCCTGTCAACCCTACGTTTTGGTGCAAGGTACTAATTCAAATTCCCTTTAGAGTTAAGACCAAAACAGGAAAAAGGGTACAAATAAGGCTACTAGTATTTTAATTCCTAAAATTTACCTAGTATCAAAAAGACTCTTTCCTGTTCTTTTTATTGCAGTAAGTTAAGGCTCTGCCTCCTTTAAAGTGATGAATTTTTTTTTTACATAATTCACCTACCTTTTGAAATTCACACAATACAAATCATTCCAAATAAATGTAATTTTTCATAACAGGAACTCAAAGCTTTGGGTGCTGGATATAGGCATATTTTTCTTTATTTTATGATCTTCATTCCGTTTCTGGAAATTTCCATTGGGGCAGGGCAAAGCATATTAAAGCATCACCACGTGTTAACTGTAATGAGGATAAATATTCCAAGAAGAATGAAGCTTTCTGTCCTGATAAAGATGAATCATGCAAGAGAATTCTAAATAAGGTCAAAATTATATTATGAACTCTTTATATGACCTGCAATAGTTGATTTTGAAAGTCTTTATATAACCTGCAGTTTTTAACACAACTTCCATTCATATAGTTGAAGGAGAGTTTGGATATTGAAGATGTGAAATTACTTGAAGAGTTGTTCATACTTGAGGGAATTTTATTTGATCCATATTCAGTTGAAGAGTTGGAATCAAGTTATGAAGATGTTACTTTACGGACCATTTCCACATTACAAGCAGCTGTGGAAGAGCTTGCATTTACTGTTGAGGAGGTAAGTTAAGCATTCTGAAATTTCTGAAGTAATGGCGTACAAGCACCATTTGATGACTTCTGGTTCCCTATTTGATGCCATCTCAATAAAGAAAACAAAAGAGAAAAAATCTAAAAAGCTACAAAAGTTCAAGGTGGGAATAAATATTAGTGTTATACTTCTCTTCCTACATCAAAATGCAAGTCAGTTCATAGTCAACTTCTTAAAGCAGTCTCCAAGACTAATCCTTTTACTTTATTTTTAAGAGAGTTTTCCGATATTATGAATGTGAAAAATCTAAAAGTATATATTGATGTTTTGGTTCTCATATAAGTTTTGGGATTTTATACTTTCGCAGCTTAAGATGGAAAACTATGCTCTCAAAGCCAGAATAGTAGCTGCTGAAAGGCTTGATGTGCTCCACAAAGAGAGTTGCAAAAATTCAAACGTTCTGCATAAGATTTTAAGTGCTTTCAGTTTCTTCAATGGATGGGGTCAGTCTCTTCTGTCAGGTGGCTGAAATGAAGACTTAATTGGCATTTCATGGTGCTGTCTCACACACAAAGTATAAACATTTACAGGAAGTGCATAGCAGAATTCATAAATTTACTGCTATTGGCATGACTAGATGGCTTCGACCATCTGATCTGCTGTATTTTCTTAAACTTAGGAAATATAGGCAGTGCCAGTACAGAAACAAAAAATTAAAAAAAAAATCACAGGTACAATGTAAAAAGTATACACATAGCCACCCAAAATTCCCTAATACACGGGGCATATATTGGATTTTATGCTATCAGTTGCAAGGAATAGAATCACTGAGCATGGTTGCCTGATGGGACCCTCTAATTCTTCATACCTTATGATATATGGATAGATATTTTGCCTATGCTGGGCGGCCTGCTTGATGATCTCATAATTCTGACTGTCCTAGTTAACAGTCATCAAATACAAATTATGACAATCACATCTCCAATAATAGATAGGAATCTAAAATGTTTAAACCAGACGCTTAGCTTTGTTTAAGTGACTAGGATTTTTTTTTTTGGCATCCATATGAATGTCTAGACTAATTTGCTAGTTTTTTAAGAAACCAATTTGTTAATATTATATGTGAAATGTTAGGTTATTTGAGTGGTTAGCGTACCGATACTCTATAATATTGAACTGCATAAGCATGATAATCATCTTCTACCAAAATTTGTTTGAATTTTTTGTTTTCTTGCTTGCCATGTTCACTCTGCAATGCTTAATTAGCAAATCCAAACCCTAGGTTGAATTAGCTTTGCATGGTCTGACCAGCAAAGTTATGATTGGAGCAATATTCACTTTTACATCGGTGCACCAATGACACTAATTTTATTATACTCTAATCACAACTTATCAATAGTTTATGAAAAAAAAAAATTGTGAAAACTTTTGGTCCTAGACTTATTGGCCTAAGATGGGCCTAGTTGTGCAAATTCTTAACGCTGCCTCTCCTATGGATTCTGCTCCAAAAATCACAAATTGCAACTCTTTTATTTTTTTTTTGAGAAAAAAGCAAAGCGTCTTGTTTAAACATTGAGAGGTAAGGCTCTGTCACTATGTCTGATGGTATTAGATTAAGCACCAAGAGGTCCCCAACTTTCTACAAGATTAATGAGCCTTAAAGTAATAGAAATATAGAATGGGATGGGGTTTGGAAAATGAGTTAAGAAGGATTTTTCTCTCGGTCGTTTGAAAAGATAATAAATTAATTAGAGCTTGTCTTTTATCAGAAATCATGCACTAGGAAAGATGACAATGTTACTAATTTAATGCCACTCTTCGGTCAGAAATCAAGCACTTTGTCTTTCTTGACACGTGGGTTTCAGTTGGCACATGGAACTCAAAAAGTATGCTATCCGTGAAAGGAAAATTCTTCCCCTTTCTTGGAAAAGTAACGCTCAGAAAGACGGTTTTCAATTGGCACTCAAACGTGTTTTACTTTTAGAATTCCCTTTTTTTAGAATTTCAAATCTTCCAAATTTCCCGTGAGCTCAAAACATTAGACACCGTACCCTTTTGGTCCTACCTACAGGACTCAGTAAAGGCTTTTAATCCAAATATGCCAACTAAGGTAAGGATACAATGAAGATTGGACAAAAAGAAAACCTGTTGCTTTTGGCCCTCATATTGCCTTTCTATAATGTAAAGCAAATCCTTTCTTTTGCTAGGAATTTAAAGCAAAATATTCACTGTGTATAAAAAGTTATAAAAACAACTCAATCTTCTCTCATCATCTCAAGTACTTTTAAGCCGTTCGTATTTGGTGGTTGGTACTTAGCATAGCCTAGCACTACAAACCATCCATGGCTACGAAAAACACTATTCTACCAATCCTCACCTTATTTTCAATCTTTCTACCTCTTGCAACTTCCATTGACTTCAATTATCCTGCGGTTTTCAACTTTGGGGACTCAAATTCCGACACAGGTGAGCTTACCGTGGGGCTTGGCTTCTCCCTTGACCCACCAAATGGACAACACTACTTCAAGACTTCAACAGGGAGATTTTGTGACGGTCGTCTCATCATAGACTTTCTCAGTAATTTCCTCACCGATTACTTCAAAATTTTATATGCACTTTTACTTTTTCTCTTTTGTTCTACACCATTTTCTTTACTCGTACCCAATTTTTCTCAAAAAGAATAATCTCAAGACCCACCAGTATCTGTATCTATATTACCACAGCAAATCTGCTTTAAATGTCTCTAGTCTTTACATTACTTTCTGAAAATAGAAACTCTTAACTTTTCTTATATTTTTTATGTCATTTTCTTGAAAGGTTAGACTTCTACTGAAAGTCTCCCTCAAAAAAAAAAAAAAAAAAGATTTCTATGGAAAGTCATCCCTTTTATCATAAAACCTGCAAAAAAAAAAATCATATCACCTTTGTTATTGAATATAGGAATAGGAATATGATATTTTAAAGAAATCTTTATTATTATTATTATTAACAGCGATATTGTTTTATTTAAGAAAGAAAAATACTTAATAATAACTGTATTGTTTCAATTTAGCAATAAAAAAAAAAGAGTTTGGAAATAATATATGTATTATTATTATGATGAAAAAGGTTACAAACAACAAGAAAAGATGTTAATAAACTCTAACTCAAGTCTCACTTCCCTTCATAAAAGCAAGATTAAGAGATGAATGATGAGGTTATAAATGACCATATAAGATGAATAACCTTGTCACTTCTTTCTCGCCCTTATAGAAGCAAGACGAAAGGTGAAATGGTTGGTTCAAAATTGGTCCTATGGGTGTTCACTTGCACATGAAGAAAAAGAAAAAAAGAAAAAATTATACTAAGATAAATGCAATTCCATGACCATGAAAGTGTGAATGAGACCCATAACCATAACCCATGCTATCCCTCGAGTTGGCGGGAGACAGGACTAAACACGGAATTGCATTTCTCTATGTGGGTCCCCTTGGCCTTGGGTCCTATTGGCTTTCCATAATTAACTTCCAACGCACAACCCACCAAACAAACTTCAATTGTAAGAGTTATAATAAACAATGGTAGTTAAAAATCATACAAGTGAAAGCAACAAGCCTAGCCAACACACTCGTCTTGCAGCAGTCATGGCTAGCAAGATCTGCATTTTCCATATCCTCACCATAATCTCTATTTTCTTACCTCATTCCAAATCCATTCACTTCAACTTGCCTGCGGTTTTCAATTTTGGTGACTCAAACTCTGACACCGGCGAGCTTATCGCCTCCGGGATTGAGAGCCTTGTCCCTCCTAATGGACAGAGTTACTTCCAAAAGCCATCTGGGAGATACTGTGATGGCCGTCTCATCATTGATTTTCTCTGTAATTTCTGTTCCATGATAGCTGTGTTCTGATATAGTTTTCCCAACTCTGTTTCTCCCCTGTTTTCCTCTGTTCTCAAGTTTATTGTCTCATTGAACATTGAGTGAATTTTAAGTTTCTTAACCTTTTGCTTAATTATTTGGCTGTAATTTTGCAGTGGATGAAATGGACCTGCCATTCCTAAATGCCTATTTGGATTCAATTGGCTTGCCAAATTTCCGAAAAGGGTGTAACTTTGCAGCTGCAGGGTCAACTATACGTCCAGCAACACCAACATCTGTCAGTCCATTCTCGTTTGGTGTTCAGGTGGCTCAGTTTCTCCGATTCAAAGCCCGGGTTCTTGAATTGCTACCTGAAGGTATTTTCATGGTTCATCAATGTCTAGGCTTTTAATTTTGAAATGTGCAGTGGCAAAACATATTGGTAAAAGGAAAGAAACATAATGAAAACTTTCAGATTAACAACTTTCTTTAGTCTGTGCAGGTAAGAAACTTAGCAAGTACCTCCCAGAAAAAGATTCTTTTGAGAAGGGGCTTTACATGTTTGATATAGGCCAGAATGATCTTGCTGGTGCATTTTACTCCAAATCATTGGATCAAATACTTGCTTCAATTCCAGCAATTTTGGTTGAGTTTGAGACAGGAATACAGGTAAGCTTATTGACAATTATCTTAAATTACTGACGCTAAACATAAACTGCAATTGGTGGAGCATTAAATTCTCACCCTATACATGATTAATTGGATTTTTCTTCAGAAACTATATGATCAAGGTGCTAGAAATTTTTGGATACACAACACGGGTCCTCTCGGATGCTTGCCTCAAAATGTAGCCAAATTTGGAAGTGACCCATCACAGCTTGATGAGTTAGGATGTGTCAGTCAACATAATCAAGCTTCTAAACTCTTCAATCTGCAGCTTCATGCTCTTTGTAGAAAATTACAGGGCCAATTCTCGGATGCAGATGTCACATATGTGGATATCTTTACCATTAAATACAACCTCATTGCAAACTACTCCCGATATGGTTAGTATGTCCGGGTACTTTGAATGACTTTGCCTCTTGTTTTGACTTTAGTATTATGCACTAATTTTAAGTTTAAAAGAACAGAACATTCTCTTAATTTCTGTAAATCATGATCTTTCATTCAATTGGCATTGTAAAAAAACAAATAATTCAGTTAATTATCATAATGGTACATGAGAAAATGCCTACTTGTAGTTAGGGCCATTATCAGTTTATCCCCCAAAAATTTTGAATGTTATTTTTTACCCCTTTGTACCTTGGACTAAAATGAAGCCTAATGTTTTTATCCAAATTGATGGAAAATGATAATTAAATGACAAAAATACCACATCCCTTCCAAAGACCTATAACACAAAGAAATGAGTGTTTCTGTCATTTTTTTGTCAATTTGGATGAAGAACATGAGGCTGCAATTTAGTACAAGGTACAGTGAGGTAAAGTGTAACATTCAAAAAGTTAAGAGGGTTAAACTGATGATGGCCTTTACCAAAGGGAGGTCTTTTTTTATATACCCTAATCATAAAAATGCATTGTAATTTAATCTTTTTCTTTGCTTTCACCCTCACCATGTAGAACCTTGTACTTGGGCGATGGAGCTCCTCACCAGCTCAACCAACTAGCTTTAATTTAGGAAAGAGTTATTCTTTATTTTATATTTTCTTGTCTTCTAATTCTTCCATTTCAAAATCTATACTTCAGATACACTTACGTGTTGGCCATACCGATACTTGAGTACCTACTTGTTTGTACCATTCAGCATGATTGGCCTGTATCCATCTTTAAAATCTTGCCTTTTAATTTGAAAATCTGCCCTACTTCACACAACACTTGAGAAATACTCATCCTCTTCATTAGTCTTGTTTTGGGTCATGGGCAATACACCACTTTCCAATCTTCATTTCTTATAAAATAGTCCGACGAAATATTATAGTTGTCCCTAGTCCCAAGTGCCCCTAAGCCATTGAGAATCATTTAAGATAATTCTGAATGTAATGAAATAATTAACGTGGCTTGGTATCAAGACTCAGAGATTATATTTCTTTATGTTAAAATCATGCTACATTCTTGAAATTTTGGTGATATTGATTGCAGGATTTGAACAACCTATTATGGCCTGCTGTGGGTATGGAGGTCCACCATTGAACTATGACAGTCGCGTTTCCTGTGGGCAAACAAAGATCTTGAACGGGACCTCAGTCACGGCCAAAGGGTGCCCCGACAGTACTGAGTATGTCAGTTGGGATGGAATTCATTACACTGAGGCTGCAAATCAGTATGTCTCATCACAAATACTCACTGGAAAATACTCCGATCCACCCTTCTCAGACAAAATGCCTTTCCTTCTGAATCTCAAGTTCTAAATATTTAAATAAGAATATTTAAATATTCTTATTATTGTAATCATCTTATTCTTTTCTTCCATGGTACATTAACTTCTGTAAGTAATTGTAAGCCATTTCTCAGAAGTGGTATCTGAAGTGCAGTAAATACTGAGTACACTTCATCAAATGACATGCGCTGCATAACTTTCATGAAAAATTTATAGCTACGACTTCAATGCATTGTTTGATAATTCAATGTTTACTGTAGTCTTTAAAAGTGAACTTATTTCAACCTCAAACATTGGGTACAATCAAAATCTATTTCAGGCAAAACAATGCAAACAAAGGAACCTTTCACATACATGCTATTGCTTTCTTTTTAAGTCTTCCTGACTCAAAGGATACTTCTTCATGTTTGCTTTATTGGATCTTCAAGACCATATTGGAGATTAAGTGCACCCTCTCATCCGTACATGAGGTAGCAGTAGATTTAGGGTTAGGAATATTGTATAAACTTCGATTTTATTTAATGAATATGTTGTTTTGAGGATTTTTTAAATTAAATCATCTCCAGGTTTTTTATAATGAATCCTCAACGTCATAAGTTTTCTTAGGTCATCATTCTTAGTGTTCATATGATCTATGTTTGTTTGGTAAGTTATTCATTTTAATCAAGAACATAACTAATCTAATTAATTATTTGGTTAAAATTTGATTAAATCTGAGACAATGGCATTTAAAACCCTAACAATGAGAATTATAAGGTGTGATTGGTCACCTAGGTCTAATTGATTTTATTTCCTAAATTAACTTTAGGAAAAAAAAAAAAAAAAAAAAAAAAAAACCTCTAAAGGCTCCTAAGCTAAAAAAATTAAAAATTAAAAAAAAAATGTCTCTAATCAAAAGACATGGGTTTGGAAGCTCAATTATGCATGGGAAATGTATTAGACACTCATGACGCCTATCCAAAAAGATGATACATTGTTTTGAATTTAATCCTAAGGATCATCATTTAAGTGATAATTAAATAATTTGACATTTAGTTTTTAGGGAAATTGTTATCGCATATCTTGCATGACATCTATAATTTTATCCTATGATGGCAAGTGAATGCACGACAATGTGAAAATCTATCAAATGATGTCATTTGAATGCATGCATGACATAAATATATCTATCCTAAGATGACATATGAATGTACATACATAACTTAATTAAAGAAATAAAAATGGTATGCGTGTTAGAAGAGTGCATGGTCCAAATGATATACCTCACGCTCTTAGAGCATCCACGACAATGTAGCTAAAAATTTAGCTATTTGACATCACAAAAAGTTACTTTATCTATTTTACCTATTCACATGCTGCAGTAGTGGATCTATTTTAGTTTTCAACACAATAAAATAATACATCTATTACAATAAAATAATACATCCTACTACCAAAAAAAAAAAAAAACCACAAACCTATCCACAACCACTGCCAACCAAGAACAACCGCCCACAACCACATAAAAACAACTAGCAAGCTAAGAACAACCACCCACAACCACTACCAAAAATCCAAATTAGCCAAAAACCACCACACAAATCACAACCGACATAGCCACACCACCACTGACCCACGAAACTCAGCCACCATGAAACCCAGCCAAACTGCCATCACGAAACCCAGAGATGGAGGACTAGGCTTGTCAGCTTTGGGTGAGCGGTGAGATGAAGGACTGGGCGAGATAGGTCGACAGCGTGGGATGCCGATGTGGGCAATGAAGATGAAGATCGACGATGAAGACAAATCCAGAACAGATTGGTGATGAAGATGAAGATCTAGAACAGATCGGCGAAGTAGGGAGTAGATGACAGAGAGAAAAAATGAGAAGGAAAAAGGAAGAAAGAAGAGAAGCCAGAGAGAGAGAAAAAGAAAGAAAGAGGAAATATTTTTTTAATGAAAGAAGAGGGAGAAATTTAATAAATATATATATATATATATATATATTTTAGCTCTTAGCTACCATGCACAGTCATACATAATTGTGCACTGTAGCAATGAAAGTAAATATTTAACCTTTAGCTCCACTATTACAAGCCTCTTTATGTGTAGTGGTGTTAAAAATAGCTTTTTAGCACCACTGCTACAAGTGCTCTTAGCTAATCAATTTTAAATTATGTTTGTCAATGGGGAAGGGGTTTTGTTTGGCTTTTTTGGGGGCCCATGGGCTCGATGGATTTAAGCCATGGGTCACATATCAAATTTGAAAATATCCAATTTAGAACAATCTCACGAGTTTTTTATATTTAAAAAAAAAAAAAAAAAGTCCATAAAGTGGTTTTTGTGAAATCTTATGAGTTTTTAGTAAAAAAGTCCACAGAGAATTTTTTTTTTTTTTTTTTTTAAATGAAGATCTCATGAACTTTGTCTTAGAAAAGTTTCTTAGATGGGATTTGATGAAAACCTCATGAGTTTTATCTGGGAAAAATTCTCTAGGAAGGGTTGATGAAAATCTCGTGAGTTGTGTATTTGAAAACCTTTAAAAAAATTTATTGGTGGAAACCCATTTTTACATAAGCTTTGTGAAAACTATCATTTTTTATTTTTGAAAATTATTTATAGAAAAATGATGCTCTTTTCCAAGCCAATTGCTATGAGACCATGGATCTACAATATTAACTATGGGTTAATATGTAAATCCATGTGTATGTCCAAAAATATCATTAACGACCTAAGCATCAATGGGCATAAATCAAGGGTAGTCATGCAAAATGAACATGTAAGCATGCAAAAGTAGAAACCTTAAATGTAAAAATTAACACTTGATGGCAAAAATGGAAGCTTTGATTTAAAGGTGTCGACTTTAATGTAAAAATAGAAACTTTAAGGTAAAGATGCATCTTTATGAAAAAAAAAATGATTAAACTCTCATGCCAAGGTGCAATCTTGAATGCTAAGATGAGAGCTTTCACGCAAAAATTAAAGTTTTTAATGCAAAGATGTAAACTTTCATATAAAAATGTAAGATTTAATATCAAGATGCAACCTTCAATGTGAATATGCAATCTTTGATGCTAAAAGAGCAAACTTTAATATAAATATGTGAGCTTTCATGCAAAGGTGCAATTTAATTACCAAAGAGTGAAACTTTCATGCAAAAGATAGGTACTTTCAAACAAAAATTTGAGGTTTCAATGAACATAAACAATAATCTCATGTCACAATGTGTATTCCATTATCAAGCGCGCAAACCAAGCAAGCATCACGATCATCGAAATATATTCAAAGTTGGCATGGCATGTGGCAAAAGAAAACAAGTATGTGAACATTATCATGACCTAAATCCGAACTAGGATTTAGCAATTGGGACGGCATGCTATTAGCAATTGGGACTGCATGCTAATACCAAGCCGATGCCTGATATTAACAAAAGACCTTTGATGTGTTTAGAATTTTTTTTTTTTCTTTTCTTCCTTTTTACTTTTCTTTACATATTGTTGGACACTTTATCCATTTGGACAGCTTAGCTAAACATCAAGAAGTGATAGCATCAGAGCATCTAGTAAACCACTAGAGTATAAATACAACCCCATAATGTTTAGGTAACCACCAAAATACAAAGACAACAGAAATATTCACATAACCATCTTTAATGTTGCCCTCTCCCAACTAAACATATGCCACTACTAATTTGTACTCAAAGCATCCCAAAACTCAAAATATCTCTATCAAAACTCTTCCACTGTTGAGACCTCAGGCAGCAAAAAGGGAAGTACCTGCTCACTGTAAATTTTAAGGTTCCACGTGCTCAGTAAGAAATGCATGACATGAGAATTTAGCAGTATGCATGAGATGCATAAAATAATTTCATGAATTCATAAACAATTCATAATCAGTCATAAGGCTCTTGCATCATTTTCTTTTTCATCATAAACCATTCATAGTTGAAAAGTCTTATTCCTGCGAAACATAAAACATAAATCATAATTCACCTTTGGAAAAAATTACCTTGAAGAACATAACTTTAGAGATATATTACATATAAAGAAAACATTTTCTTGAAGAAGCATACCCTTAAGTTTCCTTTTCATAACATCTTTAACTTTACTTAAACATCATACATCTCATACTGTACATCATTAGCACATGGCTCATAACTTAAACATGCTGGTGAAAATCAAGGGATTAAAGCTAGCGCTTTACATAACATAGTATACATATATCCTTTTTGAAATCATAGATTAGCCATCCTTTTTGTTATGTAGTGTGAGCCCTCTAGCCCTTGGGCTACGCATCTAGCACCCCCTTTGTGCTAGGATCATTACCCGGGACATAATTATATACTTCAGTTGTAGGGATCAACCGACTTCTAGCCAAGTTGGGCTTTGACCAACAAGGATAGGATCATTATTGTAGTCTCACAAATCATTTCCATGGAAAAGCCAGTACTGTTACCTCTACTGAAAATTTTCAGAATGTCCATTATGGCATAATCCAAACCAAAACATCTTTCTTTCAATTTTATTTGCTTTCCAAATATATTTCATAAATATCACTGCATATCTACAGTTTCTTCATAAGATAAAATAAACATTTGATAAATTAACTTTGTCTAATCTCATTTCTTTTCAAGTATTTGATGCAAGAAAAGTTCTTTAAAATTGAAAACATGAACCACAAAAGGCTCACATCACCATACCTTACCTTAAGGTAGATATCTTGAAGTCTCAAAGCTTGCAGTGGAGTCCACTACTAGTCATGACCTGTCCCTAGTTCAAAGTATAGCAATTCCATTACTTAGTATGCATTCTAACTCATAAAGGTTATTCTTTTCACAACTTGATCATCAACTCTCATACATTTCCATTCCTCCTTATTCTTTATCCTAACTAGGCTCCTAGGAGTCTCTACAATTATCCCCAAAGGCAACCAAATAAGCAGACATATAATTACATATCAAACATCAATCATACAAATTTTCAGTTCAATCCATTCATCATATCTTTGGGAATAAACCGCCAGAGTTAGGTGTGTCATTCCAGTAGCATATACTTCACTTATAAAATTTAAATGAGCTATCAAATTACATCAAATTTTCACGCCAACATACAGAGGTACTCCTCTATATGTCTAGTACTTTCCCTAACAGTTTCAGAGCCAAAGACTAAAGCCATGATTTAATAAAACTGTGAAAACACTTATATAAAGGGATTGTTATTCTCCCATGATGAAATTAGGAAGGGAGAATCCCTTCATATGGGGATTTTTATTCTCCCATTTAAACATGTTAGAAAACACTTATATACAGTAATTTCATCATCTATAACAAAATGAAATACAACAAAAATCACAGCAGTATTAACATCAATTTGCACTCACCCCAGCTTTTGGTTCTTGAGAGGAAGTAGAGCTAGAATCACTAGCATGAAATGGTAATTGAAAACTTGTGAAGAAATGAAAGGATTCTCCCTTCCTAATTGTTGGACCCGAGAGTATGAATTGAGAGGCAGAGAGCTTGATAGAGTTTTGTCTTTTGATGTTTCTTCCTTTGAGTCTGCATAGAAATTATATTAATGAGAATTAGCTAGAATGAGATGGAAGTGTGATTGCATGGACGGCAAGTGTTGGCGTTTAGAGTTCTTTTTTTTCTATTTCTTTTTTGCTGAATGTTGGTGTTTAGAGTTTTATGGAAGACACGTGTTGCTCATGCATAATTGATTGGTGGTCCCTAGACTGACCACTTGGCCAAAAATCATGCTATATTTCATATTATTAATTCTTTAATTAATCACTATTGAGTCTTAATTTACTTGAGTAGCTTAATTTAATTGGTCATCTAGTGCAACAACTAATTAATAACATGTTAGTATTATATGTTTATAACATGCTAACCAAATGCTTCACATTAACTTACTGTATCAAACGGTATAACGGTCCATGCATTGAATGTTGGGATTTGGGAAACCTATTGTCTTTTTTTTTTTTTTTTTTTTTTTTTTTTTTTTTTAAGATCCTTGCTATTTTGGTACCAATGTTCAAGTTGAGCAAATTTGATTCTTGGAAAATAGGGTTAAACATAATTTACTTGAAAAATCATTTTTTGACATTTTGATAAATTCTTTTTAATTCAAGGGAATTATAGCAATTCAAGCTTGCCAGATTGAAATTTATCACAAAACCTTTCCAGGACTCCCCATTCGGGTCAATCCATTATCATTTGATTGTAATTCAATGAGATTAAACTATACTCAAGCTTTATGACTAGTTATTAAACAAAAGACTAATTGTCGAGCACTTTTTCATCATTTTCACAATATTTTTCTTGTTTTAAATCAGATATTGGCTTGTGAATTATCAAATTAAACGGAATTTAATTATCCACGACATGTGCTCAAATTCACCCCGATTAGATGGTTAGATTTTTTTGTCAAATTTGAGGTCAAACTTTTGAAAAATGTTTGAAAATATTAATTTTGACATAAAATAATGAAATTTAGCATTTAGGTTATTTTTTTTTTAATACTTTCGGTTTGCTCAAAGACTGTTCAACAATGGCATTTTGGTTATTTTGGCCTCAAACATGCAAAATTGGGCAATTTGGCACCCAATCAAGATAAATTCCAATATTTTTAGTATTCCCTTAATCCTAGGATCAAAATGGTAACTTTTGTATACAAATTAGGATTTGGGCACGCAAAAAGAGGCATATAAAATATAGTATCAACATGTAGTAGCTTTTTTAGTTTATCCGTTGTAATTGTAACAATTAGTATTTTTATAGCAAGCTGCATTGAATAAGATATGAGCCAATATTTAGTTAGAGATGTTGTAAATGACTTACAACTTATTGGCTGATTTAATTAGAGCTCTTAGAGTCTAAATTAAGCCTATGCTTATTGGCTGATTAATTAGAGCTCTTAGAGACTAAATTAAGCCTATGCGTCTAAAAATAGCCTCACTATTGTAAGTACAGTAGCTTTTGGAACAAGTCTTGAGAGCTTTATTTCAATGAAAGTATTCTCGAAGAATTGATATTCTTTCATTCCCTTCAACACCCCCTAGAGCTATCAACGGATCAACCTACCTCTTTCTAAAACCTATCCTAGCCTTAAGACAGTTTGCATCAAGCCATGTCTAGCAAGACCTGCATTCTCGATATTCTCACCTTAGTCTCTATTTTCTTACCTCTTGCCAAATCTGTTGACTCCAACTTCCCTGCTATTTTCAATTTTGGTGACTCAAATTCTGACACTGGAGAGCTTGTTGCCACAGGGATTGAGACCCTTCTCCCTCCTAATGGACAGAGTTACTTCAAAAAGCCTTCTGGGAGATACTGTGATGGTCGTCTCATCATTGATTTTCTCGGTAATTTCTGTTGCATGATAGCTGTGTTCTTCTAAGATAGTTCTCCCAACTCTGTTTTCCTCTGTTCTCAAGCTTATTGTCTTATTGATCACTGAGTGATTTTTACATTCCTTAGCTTTTTTTCTTAATTTTTTTGGTTATAATATTGCAGTAAGATCAATGAACCTGCCATTTCTAAATGCCTATTTGGATTCCATTGGCACACCAAATTTCCGAAAAGGGTGCAACTTTGCAGCTGCAGCATCAGCTATACGTCCAATAACAGGATCTGCCAGCCCATTCTCATTAGGCATTCAGGTGGCTCAGTTTCAAAGACTTAAAGCTCGGGTTCTTGAACTGGAATTGCTACCTAAAGGTATTTGCATGGTTCATCAATGTCTAGGCTTCCAATTTTGAAAGTTGCAGTGGCAAAACATATTGTTTATAGGAAAGAAACAGAATGAATATTTTCAGATTAATGAGCATTTTTCTTTCAAACTTTGTGCAGGTAAGAAACTTGGCAAGCACCTCCCAAAAAAAGATTATTTTGAGAAGGGGCTTTACACGTTTGATATAGGCCAGAATGATATTGCCAGTGCATTTTTTTCCAAATCATTGGACGAAATAATTGCTTCAATTCCAGAAATTTTGGCTGAGTTTGAGACAGGAATACAGGTAAGCTTATTGACAATTGTCACTTGCTAAACATAAACTGTAAATCAGTAGAGCATTGAATTCTCACCCTATACTTGATGAATTGAATTGTTTTGTTCAGAAACTATACGAGCAAGGTGCTAGAAATTTTTGGATACACAACACGGGTCCTCTCGGATGCTTGCCTCAAAATGTTGCCATATTTGGAACTAACAAATCAAAGCTTGATGAGTTTGGATGTGTCAGTCAACATAATCAAGGTGCTAAAGCCTTCAATAAGCAGCTACTTGCTCTTTCTAAAAAATTAGAGGGCAAATATTCAGATGCAAATTTTGCATACGTGGACATCTTCACTATTAAATACAACCTCATCGCAAATTACTCTCAATATGGTTAGTATTTCTATTCTGGGTACTTTATGGTCCGTTTGGATTGAGAGAAGGGAGGGAAAGTAGAGTAGAGTAGAGTAGATTACATTTGGCCCAAATTATTTCAATCAAGTCTACTCTACTCCCCTTCCTTCTCCTCTCCATCCAAACGGATTATTAGTATTCTTACACTTATTTTAAGTTTAGAAATAGGACAGAACATTCTCTTAATTTCTGCAAATCACAATCTTTTATTCAATTGGCATTGTTAAAATACAAATAATTCAGTTAATTTATCATAATGGTACATAATAAAATACCTACCTGCTTAGTTAGGGTCGTTATCACTTATCAGTTTACCTGCCTAAACTTTTTGAATGTTTCCTTTTACCCCTTTGTACGTTGGACTAAATTGCAACCTCATGTTTTTATCCAAACTGGCAACCCTGCTTGAGAATGTAATTATTTTGTAATAAAATATGATAGTATATTTTCTATAATATTTGTAAAATTATATATTAAAATTAGTCATCTGTAATTAAAGTATTTTTTATAAGAAAATTTCATTTTAGGTATATTAAATTATTAATTAAGAAATGCCCTTTTTTTTATATAACCCTTGACCAAACCTACCAAGAGCAAGAATTTTTTTTTTTTTTTAATAACTAAAATAAACAATGTCATATTGCTTTCTTTTTTTAATCAATGAAACTTTGTGTTCTCTATAAATAAAAAATTACATATATATTTAATTTATTTTTATATTAAAACTTTCATCTACTTATACTAATTATAAAATATGGAGGAGATTAAGTTTCATATACTATATGTATGGACAATGTTTTTATTTTTGATTCTTTAGTGATTTTATGGTTTAGTTATAAACATCTAAATTAAATTAGATGAATATGTAAAATGCAAAGTTATAGGTAAAGTTAAAACTATTCAGGATGAATGTATAAAATCAATCTATTTTTATATTTAATATTGTTAAAACATTAGAACTAAAAAATAAATAAGAAAAAGAATGATTATTTGACTAATGGCATGACGGATTAGGTGGTGCAATTAGAAGCTTAACAAATTTTAGATATTATTATTATTATTATTATATAGATATAATTCCATGGAAAATGATAACAAAATGACATAAATCCACTTCCTTTCCAAGGACTCATAATATTATTATTCATCAGTCTTGTTTTGTTTCATGGGCAATACACCACTTTCCAATCTTCATTTCTTATAAAATAATAAGATGAAAAATTATAGGTGTACCATTGCTTTTTTTTTTTTTTTTTTTTTTTGAGAAGAATATTATAGTTGTACCTAGACTGCCCCCATATTGAGAATTATTTAAAATAATATAGAAAGTACATATATTTTATTTAGGGTGTTGTACTCGTGTTAGATATGAGACATGCTTGTGACACTTTTTTACTTCTGTTCTAGCCGTGTCTTTTTTTTTTTTTTTTTTTTTTGTTGAAAAAATTGTGGGACACAGGAGGAACACTTATCTTTTACTTTTTTTTAGTTTTAATTTTGAACACTTATCTAATTATCTTTTATTTACTCTTTTAGATTTTATTCTTGGGTTGTATTCTAGTTTCTAAACATCATATGTCAGTCATGAATTTAAATTACTATTCTTTATTGCTCTTAAATTGATATATGTTTAACATTATTAGAAAAAAATAAATGCTTAACAATATTTAAAAATTAAAACAAAAATATATTTAATAATTAATGAATATTTGTATTTCCACCATACTTGTGTCCAAATTTTTCAAAAATTGACATTTTTATGTCGTACTCGTACTCGTATTCATGTGGTTCTAGAAAATAATTCTAAATGTAATGAAATTATTGAGGTGGCTTGGTATCAAGCCTCAGAGACTAAATTTCTTTATGTTATAATCATGATACATTCTCGAAATTTTGGTGATATTGATTTGCAGGATTTGAACACCCTATAAGGGCCTGCTGTGGGTATGGAGGTCCACCATTGAACTATGACAGTCGCATTTCCTGTGGGCAAACTAAGATCTTGAACGGGACCTCGGTCACGGTCAAAGGGTGCTCCGATAGCTCAAAGTATATCAGTTGGGATGGAATTCATTACACTCAGGCTGCAAATATGCATGTCTCATCAGAAATACTCACTGGAAGATACTCTGATCCGCCATTCTTTCAGAATCTCATCTTCTAAACATCTAATATTCTTTTTATTTACTCACCTTATTCTTTTCTTCCCTGATCCATTAACTTCTGTAAGTAATAATCCACTTCTCAGAAGTGGTATTTTTTGTAAACACCGAGTACAATTCATCAAATGACAGAGCGATGCATAACTCTCACCTAAAATTTATAGCTTAGAATTCAATGCATGATTTTTATATTTCAGTGTTGACTGTAGTTTTTAAAACTGAACTTATTTCAACCTCAAGCACTGGGGTCAGTCAAAATCCATTTCGGGCAAAAAAATGCAAACCAAGGAACCTTTCACATGCATGATGCATGCCATTGCTTTCTTTTTCAGTCTTCCTGACTCAAAGGATACTTCTTCATGTTTGCTTTATGGGATCTTCAACACCATTTTGGAGATTGAGTGCACCCTCTCGTGCGTACGCTTGGTCAGACACTAACTTCGATTTCTTTACTTACCTGGCTATCTTGATAAATATAGTAGAAAGATACATGTTTAAAAATAGCAAAGGTTCTGCCTGATTTTGGAGATGTAGCCATAATGGGTCGGGTAGTTCACATTGTGTTTCTTCTCATGGCATTACAGATAGGTCATTCCATACTTGAATTGTATGAAGGCCGTCCAGCTTGAAATTCACACATTTATTGGCATCAATGTCTAAGCATTCCATATCGAGAAAGTGAATGTAGATTACTGAAGTTGTCGAACACGTATATTACAATTTAACAATTACAAACAAAAATCTGTTCTTACTTTCTGTTTGAGTTTCTCATGAAAACTTTTAACATGATCATTTGTACAACAGCATGTTATACGTTGTTACAAATCTTAAATGAAGTAATTTAATAGATGAATTTAGTATTGCAAATGGCATTACTTCCTAGAGACATAAGCATAGTATTGTGCCATAGGAACAACAAAGGCAATCACTAACAAACCTCCAACTACAAGAGAGAACTGTCCCCGCTTCTCTTCGGTCTCTTCCTTGGTTTTGAAATTGGATTCACGTTTATTGTCTTTAAACGTAGGTCCACCGGGATCCGGAAGCCCATCGATGGCAGCTACTAGCCTTTTGGCACTGCTATAGACAGCTTCATTGTACTTTTCTTCTGTAGCTAATACTGCAATTACAAATCCAATATTTTGATCACCATAACTGCAATATCTTTTGAAAAAACAGTAGGAAAAATATGCTGCTGCACATCATTGAAGGAAGATCCCAAAAGTTTACTTCTATGGATTCTTTGATTGCACCCTATATCTCCACTATATCATCTGAAGCAGTGGACACCAGTAGCAAGTACATGGAACTTTTGGACAGATATTCATCCACAATAAAAACTAATTGTAACTTTATCTGAACAAAATAAAATTGAAAATCAAAATCATACAGTATTCTTTTAATTTAAAGCTGGCTGTGACTATTATGTCAATTTCTTAATGTCTACCCAATGTATGAATTAGAATAGGACGCTAGAACGTCTCTAAACATAACATTACAATGTGGGAAAGCTGGTGTTAGAATTTTTAGAGAAACGATTATTTAGATATGGTGTTTGTGTGTCAGTAAGCAGTGTTTATGTCTGTAACAGAGTAGCCTTTATAACAATTGCAGACCAAAAATGAAATTTTGTAGCATCATGTCCTAAAACGTGGGGAGTTTACTTGGCCAAGTCTTGGGTCAAAAGTACTCCTGTTAGGTATGACAAAGAACAGAGAAAAAACTCAATTCCATGGTAAGCTTTGCTAAACATAAAAAGGAAATTTATAAATCTGGATTCTGCCCTTTATTTTTCAATTTCCTCAAGGCTGGTGTAATTTTCCTTGGCTTACTGTGGCAAGCAGTTGGTATACTCTATCGAAATCTTATATCTAATCTGGATCTCCATATTGAGGGATTCCTGCTAAGAGCATTCACAGCAGTGGAGGTATATTGCTATATTGCTAAAATTTAGCTCCACAATCACAAAATTCTTGCCGCAGCAGTGGAGCTAAACCTAAAAATTTTAGCTCCACAGCTACAGTGCACATCTAAATATAGATGTGCACTGTAGCTCACATCTAAAAAAAAAATAGTTTTTTATTAGGCTTCTCTCTCCTCTCTCTCATTAAATAATCATTTTCTATTTTCTTTCTCTATCTCCGGCTTCTGTTCTTTCTCTTCTCTTCCTCAATTTTTTTTTTCTCTCTAGCTCGCCGTCCACTCATCTCCCTCATCCCTCAGCTCGCCGGCCAGCTTTCTCATCGCCGATTTGTTCCACCGGCCCACCTAAAGCCCCATCGCCGAGTTGACCTGGTTCGCAAGGACCGTCGTCGATCTGAGCGGCGATTCTCGCAAGGACCGTCGTCGATCTTCGCCGCCCGATACGCCCATGCCGAGATACAGCAAGCCTTGCGACGAGGCCTGTTTGATACGGCGCTCGGTGTTTAGGTACCATTTGTTGCCGCCGTCGATGATGGAGTCGCCGGGCTCCATGAAAGAGGAGAGGGCGGCGATGGTTTGGTCGACCGGTGGTGGATGGTGGATGATTGTGCTATGCTGTGCTGGTGATCGGAGTGCTTGCTCGTGGTGGGTTTTTTTTTTTTTTTTTTTTTTTTTTTTTTTTTTTTTTCTACTGTGGACTGATGGTGGTGGTGGTGGATGATTGTGCTATGCTGTGCTGTGCTGGTGATCGGAGTGCTTGCTCGTGGTGGGTTTCTTTTTTTTTCTTCTGCTGTGGACTGCTGCTGCTGCTGGTGGGGTTTGATTTTTTTTTTTTTTTTTCCTGCTGTGGACTGCTGGTGGTGGTGGTGGGGTGCTAGTGGTGGTGGTGGTGACTGTGGCTATGGCTGTGGCTGATGGTAGAGTGGGTTGTGGGTGGTGCTGTTGATTTTTTTTTGGAGTGTGATATATTATTTTATTGGAGGAGTTATATTATTTTATTGTAGTGTTTATATTATTTTATTGTGTTAAAAGCTAAAATAGATCCACTGCTGCAGCAAGTATGTAGGTATAATAGATAAAGTGATTTTTGGTGTAGCTAAATAGCTAAAATTTTGCCTTCACTGCTGTGAATGCTCTAATAATCCTCAAGGTCCTAGTGGATGTTTTCCAGCTCTTAAACAAAAACAGAAGGATCTCGCTTTAAGCATAAGCAGAAAATAGAATGTGTACGTATCTTCCTAGTTTCATGATAGGACACATCAAATGTGAGGGCCCAACCACCATCATTTCTATGAAGTTTTCACAAACACAAATTTAGTAAAATTAGCTCGAATTGGATGGCTTGAAGATGTCTTAGAAAATTGAAGAGGCCTTCATCTAGAAAGCACCCAATTCTAGCATGTTTTGAAGAGGCCTTAGAAAATTGAATCTGGCCCCCGCATTATAAGCTCATTACTACTCTTCTGGACAATAGAAAGTTAGTAGAGAAACTCCATCAAGCACAAGAGAAGATTTTGGATCATTGGATGGTTTCATATAGTGCCACTTTGATGAAATTTTAAGACGAGACCATCTTCCTCAAAGTAGTAAAAATAAGCTTAACATAGCCAAAAAAATCTCCAAAATCAGAAGTTGCAGCAGGCCAAGTACCCTTGTAGGTAAAAGAGGTTGTCCATGCTTTCATTATTTTTTGGCATAGCAGGGAGAAATTTCCAGTGATAACGTTTGTCCCAAGTGTTAAGAGCATTTTCTAACAACATTTAAGTGATGAAAGAGCATCTCAGACTGCGCTATGAAACTCTGATATGATGCAATCTTTGACCCGGTTAAGTTATATGCCAATTATTCTGGTAAATCCTAGCCACATCGGGTGGACCACTATAATGTGGGTTCTCCAGGTTGTATGCAGATTACTATTTTGTAATTCATAGTTCCATTAGTAAAACCCTTTAATTTTCTTTGCCTATAAAGTATTTCTGTACTATCTGAATTCTATTTTTTTCCCCATGGCTTATGCAAGGCATTTTTTTCAACCAAAATCATACGTTGTTTAGATTGCACATAATTAGAACCATTGTCCTCACACAGAAGAAGTCGCAGATAAAAGTGGAATTATCATATGCCAATTTAAAGAATGAGATTGAGAACTAAATTCAAGGTTACCAGGAAGGTTTTCTGATACAGTGGCATCAAGAATATTTTCTCCAACAGCTTGGACAAATGCAGGTCCACCTGTTATTGCCCCTTCCTTTTGACTGGTAACAAGCACCACTATGCCCTTATCATTCCCCTCTTCAACTGAGGGATACCAACGCTCCAAAACTTGGTCAGCATACTCAAAAGCATCAGCTTTGCTCTGCAACCAAATGTTACACCTTTTAAATCCAAAATAAATATCTCAGTACACTTGTGGTCTTGAAAATCATAACTTTGCCGTAAATTTTAATACAAATTATTAACCATTATCATTGTTTATTAATATGTAAAAAAGAAATAAGGCTCTAAACCTTAGATCTCCAAGCACTTGAATGAGCCTAATAGGATTACATTGCACAGTTAAGTTATCAATTATCAAGAAAGGAACACAGGCTTGAATCTAAGGTTTAAGATTTTCTTGAAAACCAAACAAAAGTCGGTGAATTAATATAATTTAGATAACTAATCAATCCATTTGTTTATATCATCAAAATGGTGTTTCAGAAAGAGTCAAATTCACGCTACACTAAACAAGCAAATACATAGAATCAAAGACTTTTTAGTTATGGAAAGAACTTACAGTAAGCTTTCTAACAGTGACGAAGTTAATGTGGAAGTTCTTCCTTGACTCTAAATCAGACAACAATCTTTTCAAGTCCGACCTTGTCACCCGACTAAGCACACCTGCATCATCAACTACATATGTTTCTTTAGGTGGCCCCTCATTAAGTACATCAAACTCAGAAGCTAGTGCATTGCCACTAGACAAAAGTGGACTAAAGTTGAGTGCTAGAGTGAGAGCTAGAGCTGCTAGTCCTTGTTGGGCATAAGAAAACCAGCTTGTGGGTATTGGTAAAGATGGCTTTAGCAATTGGAGTTGGTGTTTTTTGAGGCTAGAAGTAATAGGTTTGGTGAGAGAAAGAGAGTTTGATTTGGGTTGGAGAGAGGACACAAGGGTCTTTGGAGATGAAGGTTTGGGGTTGAAGAGAGGGGATAGAGAGCGAGGGGAGAGAATGGTTTCCATGGGAGAAAGCAAGTAGGTTCACAAATGTTGAAGCATGAAGGGAAAGGAGAGAGAGAGAGAGAGAGAGAGGAAGATAGTGGCTTTTGCTATATCTTTCTTTTTCCGTTTTCTTTTTTCTGGTTTGGAATTTTGGGTGGTTTGGATTTATTTGTGTTGGATTGGCTGGGTGAATTTGAAAGAGGATAACGTCTATTAGCCACGGAAGCCAAAATAAAAGGTCATTTTGGTCCATGTGAGTTACATCTATTTTCCTGGTATTGGTTCAGGTGGCAAACAACAAATTTTTTAAAAATTTTATTTTTGATCTACTGTTAGTTTTACAATGGCACAGAGGAATTTGAACCTAGATGTTTTTGGAATACCAGGAACTGTCAATCAATTGATTATGAGATCCATGGACATCAAACAACAAATAATTTGAGGTGGTATCTAATTGTACATGAGTCATGTTAAAAGATGTTAGGACAATTATTAATAAACTATTTTAGACAATTTTTATTACCTATTTTATAAGGAAAAAAAAAACTAGAATTAAGTAGTTAATTATATTTATAATTTTATGAGTAAAATAGACCTAGAATTATTTGCTTTATTTATAGAGAAGTGAATCAAGCAGTTGATTTTATGGATATATTAGAGTTAACCTTCACCAACATTTAAATATAAAATTTCAAGTTCTTTATGGATTTGTACCCAATTTCATTTAATTATATTTGTGATAAAACCTATAAGAGACTTTGTATAGTTTTTCCAACCTAGAAAAAAAGAAAGTGATAAATGATAATCTAATCTTTACACTGAGCTACAGGAGAATTCCTATGATATGTTTTAATCAATTCTTTTGTATAACATTATTTCAATATGGTTTTATTGTTAACATCATTTTTATTGTACAATTGCAACACATCACCTCAATTCAATAGCGTTTACATTCTCTGCACTCAAGTTCTTGCAAATTTTTCATAAGCTACACTTTCTTTCTTAAGTTTATATAAAAGAGAAATTCAAGTCTCAAATTTATCATCTCTCAACTTAGTTATTAAAAAAAAAAAAAAAAGAGTTTTTGAAAATAAATATTAAAAAAAAAAAAAAAACATGACCATGTGTGGTATTGAAATGACCAAAACCACCCATAATTTTGTCAAATTTCCAAAGTACCCTCCCTGAAACATACAAAAACTAATGTACTACCCCTATGTGAGTCCCACATTATCCCCTCTCTCTCCCTCCAATTTTAACCAGCCATGAAAACCATCCTCATTCTCTCATGGCCATTCTCCTCTCCCTATCTCCACACCCACCAAACCTTCCCCATAAACCCATCACTCTCACCACTCCCAAACCCACCATTCCCACCACAAACACCTCTTCTAAGAGACTCTTTCTCCTCAAAACAGCTTCACTTTGCATCATATCCTTAACCCCACCATACCCAATTGCCCATTCTTCAGCTGAACCTTCACAGCCTCCGAAGCCGGCTCTTTTGGGCATCGCAAGCACCAAGTCTTGGTTCCAGTTCTATGGTAGTGGTTTTGCCATTCGGGTCCCTCCACAATTTGAGGACATCACGGAGCCTGAGGTATACAATACAACACTTTCTTCTTATTTGTCTTTCTTTTTGTGTTCTTGCATTCAAAATAGTTGCAGCTTAAGGAAATTTAAAATCTTCAATGGTGATAATAGGTTGAGAAAACCCTTGTGAAATATTATGAAGTTAAACCCAAGTGCTAAGGTTCAGTGCTTCTTCAAATTCATGATTTTTACCTGAATTAGTCTAGCACTCAAAAGAGCAAATTGGTAAATTTTTCTTCTTTTAAAGGGAAAATTGCACTTTTCGTTAAAATTGCTAAGTCTTCCTAAACTTCATGTAATGAGCCTTTTTGTGGTCTAAAAGTTTGGAAAGGGAAATGAGTGATTATAATGTGAAAGCATATTGGAAAGTAAGGAATCGACTATGTTCGAGGTAGTGACCCTCCTAAAGAAGAAGAAAAGGGATTAAGAAGAGAGCCTAGAGAGAAAGTAGAGGAATTTGCATCAATGTTAGCTAATGAGAATTGTTATCGACTCCTTGTATTTACACTAAGGATCTTACAAAACAAGTATCATGAAAAGTCTAAGGTTGTCTCTTTAACCAACTTACTAATTGTACAACAACTTGTAATGAACTAGCAAACTATTCTTGGAATTGTCTTGGTCTTTGTTCTTGATCTTATCCATGCATTACTTTGGCATCTTCACACGTCCTTAGTTGGGTTGGGCTGGACTTGTTGCCCTCAGTTTGGGTTCATTACTCTTCAAAACTTAGCAATGTCCCACCTTTAATTACAATAGGTTGTTAGAATTTCTACTAAATATTAAAATTAACGGAAAACTCAAGTTTCTGTTAGACATGTTTTTGAAGAATTTTGACATTTCCGTTAAATTTTATAGAAATTCTAATTGCATGGGGTAAATTTCTTTTGCTAATTGTTAAAGGGGATATTGCTCAGTTTTGAAGTTTAGGGGGTACATTGCAGTTGGACCATAGTTAAGGGGGAAAAGTACAATTAACCCAAAATAATATGAATTTTAGATTGCTAAAAATTTCATTCTTGTCCATTTGATTGTAGGACTTGCATGGTATAAGGGTTGTATGAGTTGTAAATAAAATTGAGGTGGATCTTGATTAGGAAATCAACACCGTAGGCAGCTGTATTGGTTTGTATTCATTGGTTGCTAAATGAACAACTCATTCATTTCTACCTCAATGTTATGAGACTCTCATTCAATTTTGGCTTGTCTGAAATAAGTTTAGATGTTTATCTTTGTTACTATGAATGCTTTGGATGTTCTTTATATACGATTTCTATCTGCAAGCACCATCAAATGATCTTTCTTTCTGTACAAGGCTTTGGATATTGAAGTTTCAAAAGTTGTTTTTTTTTTTTTTCAAATTTTATTGAAGTTGATATTGAGTTTTGAGAGTACACTGCTCTAATTATTGTTTTGCAAGATATAAAAAATTCCCAATCAACTGAATTTGAAGCTCAATGTTTAGGATTACAATGCTGGATTGTCTCTATACGGAGATAAAGCAAAGCCAAAGACTTTTGCAGCAAGATTTTCATCTCCAGATGGGTACATAATTTGTTTAAGTTCCCTTTTGATGGTTTTGTTTATTTTTCTATTTTTTAATTTGGATAAGATGCATCAGAATTTTTACATCTATATCTTATATACTGCTTATTTGGACATGCTTGACTTTCCTCTAGTAGAATAGTAAAAGTTAATTTTTGTGAAAGTTGGGTAGTATTACTCGAAATATAAGCATCAAGATATGAGATAGAACAATGAAAATATAAAAGAGGGAAAGCATGAGATTCAAACATGACCAGATGTACTAGAAATGTATTCTACATTGATATTTGATTTTTATTTGTGTCATTGGTTGACACAGATCTGAAGTTTTGAGTGTTGTCATTCGCCCATCCAATCAACTGAAGATCACCTTCTTAGAGGTATGTGCAGTAACAGTTATGAAATTTCAATTCTCTATATATGACATATGTTTACTTATAGAACTTTATTGCTATAATAGCTCAAGTGGTATGACTTCTTGTATTGTTTATTTTCCTTGTAATTGATATAGCCCACCTACAACCAGTCTTAAATAGGAATGGACGAAGTAGTGCTTGATGGATCCAAAAAAAGTTTGAGGTGGCTTTTTTCAGTTATATATATTTTGCGTGGAAACAAAAGGAATGTACTCACCATTAATGACAAGTATAATTTGAATTCCATTTAATAGCTCAAGTGGTATGACTTCTTGTATTGTTTATTTTCCTTGTAATTGATATAGTCCACCTACAACCAGTCTTAAAGTGCTCGATGGATCCAAAAAAAGTTTGAGATGGCTTTTTTCAGTTATATATATTTTGTGTAGAAATAAAAGGAATGAACTCACCATTAGTGACAAGTATAATTTGAATTCCATTTTGGCTTCCCTAGTTACACATTATGTCTGCAAGTCCAGAATTTGGCAATTATATCTTAATGACTTGGAATTGAGACCATCATTTATCGTCTATCAGGCTTTCAAATTATAAGATTCTTCTTAGTTCCATCTATGACTTCCCATAGTAAACTCCTTGTGAAGCATACCTTATCTTTCCTAACTTGAACAGGCCAAGGATGTTACTGATTTAGGTTCTTTGAAGGAGGCAGCAAAAATTTTTGTTCCAGGTAATGATGCTCTGAATTCTTTTACCTGTCCACTACCTACAGTCAACATATCTTCCTCTGCTCTTTCTGGTTTTGGTTCTGAATGCTAGTAATGCTGCATGGCAGGTGGTTCAACTTTGTACTCTGCAAGAACTATTAAAATAAAGGAGGAGGAAGGTTTCAGGTGAGTTTATTTTCTGAGTTGATGGCAGGCTGTTAGAAAATATTGGTATCTAATACTATCAGAGTAGAAGTTGGGCCAAAAAAGGAGAATTAAACTTTTTTTATTATTATTATTATATAATGGTGGAAGAATAAATTCTTGATGTAGGACGAGTTCTATCACCTTTACACACCTAAAGTTATGAGCAATAAGAGGATCTAATTTGCTCAGATTTTTAATTGGGTTACGTTAAGACTCAACTATCCATTTCCTATCAGTATCTCCACGAATTTTAGAGTGGTCAGGATGTAAAAATATAGTCACTATTTCTTGTAAGCCTTTGCATGTAATATTTGGAACTTTTATTTCCTAATGTTTGGTGTTCAAATACTTGTTTCAGGACTTATTACTTCTATGAATTTGGTAGAGATGAACAGCATGTAGCATTAATGGCTGCTGTTAACAGTGGAAAGGTTTGTAACTATTTCTTTTCAGTGATAGAATGCTTGTTTGTAAAAAATATAGCCAGTACATACCAGGCTTTTGTGCCTGTAATGGATATTGTAAGTGCCTATAGCCCATTAGTTGATCAACTCAATAGAATTCTACTGAAAGGCCCAAGAACCTTCTGATAAAAAATTAGGATTTTGATTTGCACAAGAAAACCATGATGCTGGTGATTTTGTTTTCATTGTGATGTCTAATGATTTCATCAAGTAAATCAATTTCTCCCTTTCATACGTAGGCAATTATTGCTGGAGCAACTGCCCCACGTTCTAAATGGGAGGATGATGGTGTGATGCTTCGTTCTGCTGCTATATCACTAACAGTCCTGTAGTCAAACCACCAAAAATTCAAATAGCAGGTATCTATAGCTATGACTCTCCTAAAATATCCTGTTAAATTTGTTGAATAAAAGAAAATGAATTGTATGCAGTTTATAATTTGTCCATTATTGCCAAATGAATTGCAAAGAAAAAGAGAAGGCCTAGCTTCAATTAATTACCTAGACATCATTGCCATGTTTCATGTCTGGTGAAAAATGAAAATTCAAAACAAAAATTCATGTTTCATGTTCTTTTTATGTCTATGCAATCATATTACCTTTCATCTTTCTGACTGGGAATGGTCATAACCTCAAGCAATTGGCGCTTGCAGCAAAATATTTCAGGTCAGTGAACTAAAGTAAGATACTTAAATGATCATGGGCCAACTTTTCAGCATAAGGCTATAGTCTTGGACTCAAGATCTAGCCTTTTATTTTCAGCTGTTGGTATTTTGAGAGCTAAGTTATTGGTTGAACTTGGGCCTTGGGGACCATGGTGTTGAGAACGAAACAGAGGGAAAAAAAAATGTGTTAGGGCTCATTTTATGTGACGAAGCCACAATGTGTGACATAACTTGATAAGAATTTAACAATTTATTTATAATTAATATTAAAATGCACCAACACTTTCTTTTTTTGCTCATTCTTACTTTTCCTGCCTTCACAATGTTCTCATTGTTCATACTATGCAGCTACATTTCAGATGGGACACAAAATTTTCCTTGGATTCGATGTGCCATTCTTTGAATCAATCTCTCCTGCCTCTTTCATTGTTCAGATGATTCTGGGACTGCTTAGCTAGTTAATGGTTAACTGTCTAGCATCTTTTCTTCACTTTTATGCAGCTTAAGCATATAGCATTAGAGTTTATTGAAAAAATGCTGATTTGAGGGAACTTTTACCATTTTTGAGATTGTATAAGGTAATTTCTCTTCAAAGTTTATCTGAAATTTTGATTGTACAATTCCTTCGATTCTTTGTGCACGTTTGTGGGGGGATTTTTGACTTGAACTGTGACTTGCCTTTGTTATATTAATGAATGCAGAAGAGATGTGACTTTGTTTAACAAGAGCCCGCCCATTAAAGTGCTTTAAGATGATTAACAAAGTTAAAAATGCCAGCATCCTAATTTCCTTTTTCATTTATAGATATTTAAAATTGCAGTTAATGTCATGTACCAGTACCACCAATGTGGGTCAATACCACCTGCTGCTGCCCATTTGCTCATGCCGATTTGCCCACCCATTGCCCACCAATGAATGGCAACAAGGCTGCCTTTGATGCCACAAAAAAAATTCATCACCTAGAATAACATTGAAGTCATCCAACTGCATAATCAGAAAGTTCAGAGGCTGTTTGGCTTCACATTTTTCATCACTCAATTTCCATTACTCAATTTTCATTACTTATCATTCATTACTTATCACTTTAAAATACCAAGGCTGTTTGGCACCATCACTCAATATTTTTTTACACTATTTGTGGGCTCCATACCTATCATTGGTGCAGCTTTTTTTTTTTCCCCTCAATACCCACAAACTCAAACCAGTGAAAGAAGAAAGGGAAAAAGAAAAAAAAAAGTTCAGATCACCCGAACTCAGAGAAAGAAGAAAGGTAAAAAATAAAAAAAAAAGATACCCATATCACTGAACCCAGTGAAAGAAGAAAAAAAAAAGGGAAGAACACCGGGAAGACCAAACCCAGGAAAAGGGAAAAAAAAAAAAAAAAAAAAGGAAGAACAAGGTAGACTAAACCTAGGGAAAAAAAAAAAAAAGGAAGAACAAGGGAGATCGAACCCAGGAGAAGAAAGGGGAAAAAAAAGGGAAGAACGAACCTAGGAGAAGAAAGGGGGAAAAAAAAAAGAAAAAAGAGAGGAAGAACACGGGGAGACCGAACCTAGGAGAAAAAAAAAAAAGTTGTTTTGGTCAAAAGGTGCGGCTGAGTGGGTCACTCATCTGTGTTTAATTACAAAAATGCGATTGAGTTATGAGAATTGGAAACTAAAAATAGCCAATGTGTTTTCAGTTTTCATAACTCATAACTCAAAAATTAGAGAAATGAGTGTTGGAAACAGAGTTATGAAAACAGAGAAATTGTGCAGCCAAACGAACATTTTGATATGGGTCCCACCATTTTTTAAAATTGAGTTATGGAAACAGAGAATTGAGTTATGGAAACAGAGAATTGAGTTACGGAAACAAGTGAACCAAACAGCCTCTTACCTTTCTGGTCCACTTGTCAACCTTAAAATTCACAGCATAAGCAATCCCAAAAATAAGTTTTGCCACTGAGTTGGGATTTTTTATAAAATAACTACAAAACTCAAACAATATTATTAGTTAGACAACGTTTCAAACATATTACATTTCTAACAATTCGACTATAGAGTAGTCGATTTTATTGTTCATAATGCCTTTTTTTGTGAGTGGTGTCGGAAAGAAGTCGACTTCAGTGGAGCCGATTTCCTTGTGTAGAAATTCAAAGAAACCTCACAGAAGCGTGTTCTTCGTGCTTCGCCATACCCAAGCGTGTTCTTCGTCGCTGGTGAAGAAATCGGTGCCTGGGTTCGTGCTTCGTCGGGGTCTGGTGAAGAAATCGGCATGTTCTTCGTGCTTCGCCGTCGGTGTTGCTGGGCTCATCGGGGTCTGGTGAAGAAATCGGCGCCTGGGTTCGTCACCTGGGTTCGTCGGTCTTGCTCGTTGATTCTTCGCCTGGGTTTGTCGGTCTTGCTCGTCGGTTCTTCGCCTGGGTTCGTCAGCGCCTTGCTCGTCGGTTCTTTGCCTAGGTTCGTCGGTCTTGCTCGTCGATTCTTCGCCTGGGTTCGTCGGCGCCTGGCTTCGCCTGGGTTCGTGCTTCGCCTGGGTTCTTCGCCAGGAATGCTTCGCCTGGAAGCTAGTTGTGTGGACCTAGAGTTGGTGGGTTTTTGGGGAAGTCGACTTCTTTGTACAGAAGTCGACTCCACTGAATTCTGACTTCTTTGTGTAGAAGTCGACTCCTCTGAAGTCGACTTCTTTAAAAAAGGTAACATAAACAGTAAAATCGACTCCTCTATAGTCGAATTGTTAGAAATGCAATATGTTTGAAACGTTGCCTAACTAATAATATTGTTTGGGTTTTGTAGTTATTTTTTAAGAAAACCCCTTTGAGTTCACTGGTTTGATTATACTAGGGCACTTGCTAACTTTTAGCCCAAGCTTTTGGACCATCAGATCCACCAAACACTTACCTGCCCATAGGCTTTAGCCCACACACTTAAGATTAACATAAGTCAAGGTTTCCATCTCACGTGTATACTGCATGTGTCACAAAACTTCAAACTAATATGCAAGTAATTCAATGCTAATAGCAAAACGTGTAGGATAAGCAAGAATGGGAGGAAAATCATAACCAGGCGTAGTTTCTTGAGTGTGGGAACTACATACCCTTTTTTTTCCTTGGCGTAACAACATGTATAGAACAAAAACTTTATCTTTATCCCTCATTGAGTTGCCATTTTACAGCTAAATAAGAAATTTTAGTCAAACACAAAAATGAGACCAAAAAAAGGGATTTCCCTAACCATCTTTGCTTGAGAACACAGACACCAAAGTTGGCAGGTAGGAGATGAAAGTAGGGCCTACCTCAATGATTTGAGCTATTAGGTTTTGGGTTCATTGACAGAACTATAACAACAATCTCCTAACTATATAAAATTATAAATAAATAAATAAAACTAGGAGATACCAATTGAGCTACAACCTGCAAGATTATGACATTTATTTAAGCAATAGGTCAATTTATTTACTTATTTTAAAAAGCAATAAGTGAATTTTAAGAATATCCTAATATTGCAAGACTCTACCTAAAAAAATGTAAAGACCCTTTAAGAAGGTTTTCTGTACTAACATCATCTTTGATAATTGCACCTAAATATGGATTTTTCTTTATTTTGTGGGCCAAAGTCATAGCAATTTGAAATCCAAGAATTACCCATGTGCACATAACCTGGCATGTGTATATGATCTTTGGGTCACATGCATATATGAGCACCTAATAACTGGCACACTTAGTACTAGTAGAGCTAATTGCTTGTGGTGGACTTTGGGGAAGATCCTCCAAGTTTTCAGATCTGCTAAAAACAGAAAACTGTATCTGACCCTCTTAGCAGGGGCATAATTTTGCTTTTCCATGTGTTCAGATTAAATCTTGAAGACAAGGACAGCTAAATTATGTTGATCCTCAACATAGTTTGGCATTCAGGTGTCAGGTACTGGATGATGCACATGCATACTATTACTATTTACTAGCTATATTTGTTCTCCAATGTTTAATGAAATAAATTGTTGAAATTCTCTAATAGAGAAAATGTAGGTAGGCTTTCTCAGTGAGGGTAGCCTTGGTAAGGGAAAAAGAGAAAGAAAGAAACAAAAATGAAAGCATGGGTTTGGTAAAATTATAATTTTACATTTAATTTAATTAAAGCAAAATTTGAACCTAAATAACGATAGACTATATGTCAAGCTTTCCTTTTCAATACTGAAATAAATCAAATAAAATTTCCTACAAATCTTTCTTAATGGGCAATGCAGGCTCTATACACAAGAAGCTTCTTTGTCATTCTACTATAGACAACTCAGATGTGCATTAAAAATAAAAATAAATGGAATGATTGTGGAGAAGATATCTCATATATCCATTGTATGTATAGATGGAATCATATTTAGATAATGGAGGCGGCCATGACCTCTCAGGCATTTTTTTTTTAAATGCAAGTTTGGATTAAAAAAATTTATTTCAGCCTCTCAAAATTGAAAGTAAGATCAAATAATCTTAAAAAATAATATGTTCATTTGATTCATATATACTTGTTAAGTT
Source organism: Quercus variabilis (assembly GCA_030445155.1). Classification (NCBI taxonomy): domain Eukaryota; kingdom Viridiplantae; phylum Streptophyta; class Magnoliopsida; order Fagales; family Fagaceae; genus Quercus; species Quercus variabilis. Next base: position 16,609,636 of record CP129447.1, on the reverse strand, counting down.
GTTTGATGTATGGGATCCAAAATTAAAAATTTAAGTCTTCGAGTTTTGAATGAAATTGTGTTGTTTGGATCTATCCGAAGGATTGTTTGAGTACTTTAAAAATAAAAATAAAAAATTGATTGTGTGTTTGAGATTTTTCTCTTATTTTTAATTAGAAACGCTACTTAATTTTTTAGTAAGAAGAAAACTAGACATATAATGATAATATATGTGATTTTCAACTTTCTAATTCACGCTATTTTTTTTTTTTTTTTTTTATATTATAAGATGTTTGTCTTCCTTTCTTTTTCAGTTACTTTCTATGACAATTATGAAATACACATTTATGCATTTTTAGTTATAAATATTATCCAAACTAGATTTCGCAACAAGATGAAGTATTCTAAGGAATTCTTTGATTTTGAATATTGAAAAGAAAACTGTTGTGAAATTTAGTGCAATGTATAGATGCTTTTCATAATTTAAAAGGATATTAAGCTTTATTTTGATATACCACAAATAGTTTAATAAAAATGTATTAAGAAATAACTATCTAATACAGTTTTTTTTTTTTTTTTTGTATATAAGATAGAAATTTTACTCTAGTCTAATCTAAGTGTATATGTATGTAAAGCCTCTTCTTTGAGACTTGAACTCCGGTCTTTGCTCTCTACACTCCCCAAATACTTATACTTGTGAAATGACTATCGCACCAAGAGTGTGCAATGTTAATATTGAGTAGATGTTAATTTTATTCTTCATATATTAATTTACTTTATAATTTTAATATATTTCATATTATTAATGAATAAGCAAAATTTTGTTGTTTATAAATTATAACCCCAAAGAAAAAAAAAAACCCAATTCCGTCGCTAATTGGTTGTCTCACAGCATGTAGGTTCATTGTAAGACATCTGATGCATGCCTCGGATTCCGGAGATAATTCCTCACCAATATCATTGTGATAGCTAAGCCAAAGATAATATTAAATTAAACAAGAAAATAATCAATTTAAAATGTTCTCTACTTAAGTTTATTTTATTTGATTAGTGATTTCTTTTGACTAAATAAATGATTGGTGGTTGAAATATACTAATATTCAAAATTGAGGAGTGGAATCATTCATATATTAAATTAATTAATTAATTTTTAATTTTAGTATATATATATATATATATTTTTTTTTTTTTTTTGAATGAGCAAAATGTTGTTGTTTATAATTTGGCCCCACGCCTAATTAGATGTCTACAGCATGAAGGCTCATTTTCTCCTCATATTGTGAGACATCTGATCCTTGCCTTGGATACATAAATAATTCTATCGTCATTGTGAAGCTAAGCATAAGAAAAATATCAAACAAGAAGAAAAAAAAATCTGTATTTGATTTTGATTTATTTGATTAGTGATATTTTTTTGGCTAGGTATTTGACAAGTGATTGAGATATTATGGAATTTGCATAGGTACATGAATTGAATTAAATGGTTCCACTCATTTTCAATACTTATCAAATGTTCATCATTGAATGACTGATAAGTTTGTGTGATTGTGACTTGATGTGGTTATTTTACGTTATGATTTTAAAGACTAAAAGAATGCATTCTGTACATCTTTGTAATACATTTTTTGATGAATCTTTTAGTATGATAATCCAACAATTATCCCCCCAAAAAAACCAGATTTTATGAGAAGAGTGCTAATTAAATAGATCCTCAAGAGAATTTTTCTAGAAGCTATTGTTTTGTTTTTGTTTTCTAGAGATAATAATGATGGGAATGAAAAATCTAGAATGCCCATGTAAATTATGTGGTCAAATTACTTAATTAGCATGTTAACCATTTATTTGAACATTCAAAAGATCAAGATAAATAGATATTGGCCACACAAAGATTTGTCAATTTATTTGAAACCAAAGCTACATAAAAGGTCGGAACCAATGGACGGCATATTCCTGTACTATGCCTGAACATGAAAGTAACAATTTTGTTTTTAATTTACTTTTTCAAAGTGATGTTATGTGATACCTAACTAAAAACAGATTTTTAAAAAAACAATAAAAATATATGATTATTACTCTTTATTATTATATTGATTTTTGGTATAAACAAAAATTTTACTAATTAAGCTGAATGAAATTCACAACTAAAAACAAAATTAATTACTCAACCAAAAAAAAAAAAAAAAGAGTCACAAATAAGATAGCCAAATTCTCAATCTCATTCCAACATTAAAAGAATCATGATTGAAATAATTACATAAGTAAATGTTTATCTTTCTTTATATATATATATATATATATATTTTTTTTTTTTTGATGGGTTCTTTATATATATTTGATAGCCTATGGTCCACAAACCTGCAAATTCGATCATTTTTTTTTCTTTGGCTTAGCTGCAATCCTTAAGAGTTCATCATCTCATTATTCTTTATTTTAGTACTCTGAAGATCTCTCTCTCATTATAATAGTCCAAACAATAAAATAACGACAAGAGCTTCTATGTTCATTTAAAATTTACTTTAAACTATAAGTTCTTTTTGCTTTTCTTTTCTTTTTCTTTTTTTCTTTTTCAAAATCAATTTATGCAGACAATTACATGTAAAAAGTAAAAATTTGGGACCCCCTGTTTTTTTTTTAGAGTCCCAACTAACTTTCCACCCTTGCATATTGTTTATGTTTCTAGGACAATGCAATGTCTATTTCTAGCTCATTTACATGACACCTATCCATGTACAATAAATTCTACAAAAATACAATAAAATAGATAATAAAAAAAATTACAAACAAATTGACACGAAATAAAACTAATTAAAAGCAACATAAACCAAAAAAAAAAATCACAACTAACAAGGATGTTTCCTTACTTTATTTATTTTGCATTGACAAAATTAAGTGAATAACTTTGAGTCTTTATTTTGAAACATTATCATATGGTAATGTTAGTAGACTGATAATGTGCCCTAAATCATTATCTAAATCTTTTATTATAAAAGGAAGTAGAAGATTTAAGGAATGTATGTGTAAGGACACAATTTGGGGTCCGAGCTCAAAAAAAGAATTGGATGATGACCTAATGAACCCAATACAATAAATTTACAGAGAATGGGTTAAAGGGCTAGGCCTTAATGAAGTTAATAACGGTTAGTATTGATTGATAAGATGATCAAATAAGAATAAGACCCATTGGTTTGAATAAATTCACTGTCCGAGGAGATAATTCGAAGCATAAATCAATATAACTGTCTACAAGTACAACTTTGATTACTATAGTATTTCTTTCTTCTCCTTTTTTCCATCCCCCGTCTCATGGGAGGTCTTTCATTATATATAATCCATTTTTAACCATCTTAACCATACACTTGTTAATCATTTAACCTCTCACTTAAGTGTCTATCTCATCAGACACCTTCTTTGGCTTTCTATCGTGATATTTGAGATTGTACTGTTTAGGAGTCTTCTTCACATAAATGCGGCTAGAAAAGTAGCTACAGTGCATTTAATGTGGTAGTAACAGTTTTTCCTTTAGATATTTTTGAATTCTGATCGCTCCAATACATACATGAAGCTCATCTTTATCGTGTAAACCTCCTGATAGGTCGCTTAGATTACTGGACTATAGATTCAAACTGTATTTGTCATATCCGAGGAGGAATTACTCCTCGAACCGTTCTCCATCCATTTCTTCTTTGTGAGATTTTAACTTGAGATCTCTCTCAATTACTTACCGCTCCTCGGACACGCCCACGTTTTTGGATAAGGTCCAAGACCTAATATACAAATTTGGGTCTTCATTCCTACAGTGTGGTTCCTTAAAAATTCTATAGTATCTTTTTTTTTTTCTTTTTTTTTTTTCTTTTTCTTTTTGGAGAACGAAATTCTAAAATATCTTAATCATTTTTGTTGTGTGGGTGAGAATTAAAATACTAAGTTTTATCTAGTGTGGATTTAATTTTTTTTTTTTTTTTTTTTTTTTACAAAATACTTTTTCACAATTCATTCTCCACACCCGGGCTTCCAGCCATGGATTGGGATGGATCATAGACTTATAGACCCATGCTTCCTACTAAAGCGACCCGGTGCCATTCACATCACAGGTGATAACTTTTTTTCTTTTTCTTTTTTCTTTTTTGGATCAATTGTACACACCTCAGAGCACAGGTGAGAATCTAGTTAGGTAAAGTCAAGTTTGATCATGGGCTGTCCAATTCTCTCAAAACAATAAAAGTTTTGTCACGGAATGGTCACATGGGACAAAAAAATTTATAATTTCTCCTCAATTTTTAATGTAATAATTAAGTTGTAACTAAAAGAATATCATTTTTACAAAAACTTAGTATTAATATTATTTTTATTAATATCAATCACAGTATGCTATATTTTCTCTATAAAAAAAAAATCACAATATGCTATTTATTATAGTAGTTTTTATTGTCAAAAAATGCATGATTTGAAATGATATCAGTCATTACGCTTCAAATAACAAAACAAATGAGATTATGACTCTATGGGTCAGCGATTTACTCTGTTATGGGTCTATCTGTCGTGAACAGTGATTAATTTCTAATTAAAAGATTTGAAGAAATACGGTGAAAAACCAAAAAAAGAAAAAAAAAAAAAAGAAGATGTTTTCACGTGCGTACTTTTATTTTTACAATTTAGAAAAAAAAAATTTCACGTGCCACTATCTCAAACATGGTTGCACGTTAATTTATTTGATTTTATTATTATTCTATAATATTGCTTTAAAAAAAAAAAAAAAATCTCTTTCGTTACAAATGGATCAGAACATGGTCTTCTTGTATCGAGTTGGGTATCCTTCATTTTTTTTTTTTTTTTTTTTTTTTTTGGGGGGGGTGGGAGGGAAGCCAAATTAGATAGATAGATATCTTTATAAATTTTTTTAGAGGAATTGGTTTGACAATACAGTATACCCTAGCTAATTAGATATGTCCAATTCATCCTAAAGAATATAAAACATTTCAAAATCAACTACTTCACTTTTATAATGTCCCACATATCTCGTATCCATAACGGAGTTGACCCAAAACCTTCTTCTTAAATTTTTTTTTTTTTTTGCTAAACAGACCTTCTTAAAAATATTAGTGAAAGAACATTATACTATAATATATAAAAATATTAGTGATTAGATTTAAGTAATTAATTACTAGATATCTAAGTTCGTATAGTTTATTAAACGTTCTAGTTAATTTAATCGGTAAAAATTTTTATTCTCCTACAAAGAATTTGAATTTGAATCCCACCAATACCAAAAAATCAAATGATGTATTGATGGTGTAATTATTATCTCTCTCTCTCTCTCTCTCTCTCTCTCTCTCTATATATATATATATATCATTTGGATTTAAAACTATTCAACTTATGATGAAGACCCTTTACTAATTGGATTAACTGAAAGTCTAAAACCCACCATACTTTAGTGAAACCATTTAATAGCAAAATAGGGCTTTTTCTTATGGCGAAAATAGATTAAAACATAACTGGACACATTAAACTTTTTTACTATAATTTTGTGGTCGTAAGTCGTAACTTTTTAAAATAAAAGGCTTATACTTTATTGTATTCTTGTTCTTATTTGGTTTGATTTTTTTTAAAACTTATTTAGTCAATTTAACTATGTTCAAAACTGTACATTTTTAAATTTATTATAGACAAATAAGAAGAAGAAGAAGAAGAAGTAATGTTAACAACACAAAAATTTTCACATTGTTTTTTATAATTAGATGATGTTTCACGCGATACGCGGATTACATTACAATTTTATTTGAAATTATTTTTATGAATATTAAGACCTACATATAATACTTATTTTGTTGTAAAATATTTATATTTGCCCACAAAATTGTTAAATACTTTGAAATTTGATTTTCTTAATTCATATTTTATTGAAAAAATTTGTATAACACTATAAGACTATAACATATTATAATATATGCCATTAAAAGTAGATTTTATTTTAAAAACTAATTAAATAATTTTGAAATCTATAAATAAAAATTTAAAGCATAAAATACTATTGTACGGGCCCCCGCACCTTTTCTTATATCAGGCTTTGGACCCTGGCCTGGGTGTATAGCCCATGAGGCCAGTCTCCCTCTATTTGGAGGCCCACCCTCGGGCCACGCGTGCTGCAGGCCTAATCCTTGCCTTTTCATCCTTTCTCGACAACGGCGTCCCGAGCAGTTGCAAATATTCAACTCTCGGGACGCCCCGCCCTTTACATACCCGGCAGACTCTCGGAGAAGCACCGCTGCCGAGAACTATCGTGAGGGTGGGAACCAAGTTCCAACGCCACCCTCACCGCATCCCACTCCCACCTAACCACCCATTTACGATCGATAATAATGGACCGCCAGTTGCACTTACTAGCAAGTAATTATGACGTCTCCACTAAGCTATGGACTATAAATACAGGAAATATTAAGAAGATGGGGGTTGAAAAAATGGGCGGTAAGAAGAAGGTATGCTGAGAGTGATCAGAGCGAGAAGGTGACCTAAGCCCCCTAGGAAAGAACAGAGAGGACGTTAAGTCTTAGCTTGAAGAACGACCCAGAGTAGGAAATCCAAGCCCACTGTACAAGTAAGTTGTGAGCCCAAGTGAGGCCCAGCCCAACGGGTTTCGGTTTTGGGTGCGCACAATTGGCGCCGTCTGTGGGAAATCCTACTAAGCAGTGGTTCCGCTGAGACCTGTTTACAAGAAGATGTCTGGAGGTAACGCAGAGAGTGGCTCGGCAGGGTCTTCACGGGGATCCACCTGGCGGGAACGGAGACAAAAGAGACGCGAGGATCCGGCTTACGAGCAACTAGAAGAGCGATCCGGTCTTGGAGAAGGGTCCTACCAAACAGGGAGAACGGCATCCCATGCTTCCCGGCACAGGCAACCCGACGCCAGGGATGAGGAGCTCGAGCGGCTGCGGAGGTTAGTACAAGAACTGGAGTTGGAAGTGAGGAACGAGCGCCGCTGAGTGGGTCAAGACGACCGAGGGGGAAGGCTTGACGCCGAGGAAGAGAGACGCGGGATAGGGTCGAATCAATCAGGATCCCACTACCGCAGGGAGCGTTCACGCTCGAGGGAGTCCCGCCGCCGACGGGACCGCTCCTATTCAGCGGAATCTCGCCGAAGACGACATCGCTCTCGGTCACGGGAGTACGGGAATCGGGGCTCAGACTCTCCAGAGGGGCGGCCGAGGAATGCGGCAATGGACGCGATGAGCCATGCGCTACGCAGGGCTGCTCGATCCCCATTCTCAGCAGATATTGAGCGAGCACCGATGCCGGACAAATTTGTGCGCCCGCCGTTCAATTCATATGGCGGGAAAACGGATCCCGTGGAGCACGTCAGCCACTACATCCAGATGATGTCTCTCCATACCCGGAATGACGCTCTGATGTGTAAAGTTTTTCCCTTCAGCCTAGGTCCCACAGCTTTGAGGTGGTTCAACGGATTGCGCAAGGGCTCCATCCATAGTTTCGCCCAGCTCATACAGGAGTTTGGTTCCCGTTTCGTGACATGCAGCCGAGAACAGCAACCGGTGGACGCACTGCTGTCTATGAAGATGAGGGCAGGGGAAACCCTCCATGATTATGCTAGCCGGTACTAGGAGCTCTACAACGAGATTGGCAGGGGGAACGAGAAGATTGCCGCAAGCACTTTTAGAGTGGGATTGCCTGAGGAGTCAGGGTTGAGGGAATCATTAACTAAGAAGCCTCCCGAGGATATGAGGTAGCTGATGAGGTGCATTGAGGAGTACAAGCGACTGGAAGATGACAGAATGCAAAACAAAGGCAAGGCACAGCTGACAGATCGTCCTCGACAGAGCGGTTTTCAACAGAGGACACGGGGAAATTTAAGGATTCAAGAACCAGTGGCACCGGTAGGGGAGGTGAACGTGACGTTCAAGGAGCCCGTACATAAAATTGTGGATAAGATTAAACACGAGCCACATTTCAGATGGCCGAACCAGATGGCCGGCAACCCCACCAGAAGGAATTAGAACCTTTACTGCACCTACCATAAAGACCGGAGACATACTACCGAGCAATGCCGAGTGTTGAAGGACCATCTCGGGCAGCTGGCTAAGGCAGGGCACCTCAAGGAATTTGTGACGGACGCTAGGGATCGAGGAACAATGCATGGCGCTCCATACAGAGGGAATCCCCTTCCGCCCCCTCTTGGGGTAATTGATGTTATTCACGTCGCCCCGAGGGGCGTTTCAACGGCAAAGGCGAAGGGGGTGTTGACAGTGATATCTGTGGAGGGAAGTACAAGCGTGCCGCCCTCCGCGAAGAAGAATAAGCCCACCCGAGAGCCGATCGCTTTTGATGACAGTGATTTGGAAGGAACCATTCAGCCACACGACAACGCATTGATAGTCACGGCGAGGATTGGCGGCTACGTGGTGAAGAGAATAATGATAGACCAGGGAAGCGGGGCGGATGTTATGTATCCGGACGTATTCAGGGGGCTCGTGTTGAGGAAGGAGGATCTGGCGAAGTACAGCACTCCCCTGGTTGGGTTCGACGGGAAAATGGTGACTCCCGAGGGGCAAATCTCTCTGCCCGTGAACATGGAGGGCAAGGAGATAATGGTAAGCTTCATCACAGTTGGCTCATACTCCCCCTACACGGCGATTCTTGGGAGGCCATGGATACATGCAATGGGGGCTGTCCCGTCCACTCTGCACATGAAGGTCAAGTTTCATACCGATCATGGTGTCACGGTGGTACAAGGAAATCAGCAGGCGGCCAGGCAATGTTTGATCGCCATGGTCGATTGGAAGAAGGAACTAACCGACCAGGAGGATCGGGCCAACCCCAAATGTTCGTCATCGGAGAAGCCTTTATAGCAACTACAGGACCCGCAAGGGGATAAGGGGGTAGCGCGAGCCGAGAACATGATCAAGATAAAGGTATTGCCAGATATAGACAAGTACTTCCAAATCGGGGAGAGCATGGGGGACCAGGAAAGGATAGAAATGTTGCTACTCCTAATACGGAATGTGGACGTATTTGCATGGAGTCCATACGAGGTGCCCGGGGTGGATCCCGAATTCATCATGCACAGACTTGGAGTTGACCCCTCATTCACCCCAAAAAGACAAAGGCTGAGGAGGTCGGCCTGGGAGCATTCCGAGGCAGTAAAAGTGGAAGTTCAAAGATTGAAGGAGGCAGGGGTGATTCGGGAGATCTTCTTCCCGGATTGGTTGGCAAACACTGTGGTAGTGAAGAAGAAGAACGGCAAGTGAAGGGTCTGCGTCGATTTCACCAATCTGAACAGAGCCTGCCTAAAAGACCCTTTTCCTGTGCCAAAGATTGATCAGCTGGTGGACGCCACGTGTGGGCACCCGAGGATGAGTTTTCTGGACGCTTTCCAAGGGTATCGTCAAATCACCCTAGCGCCCGAGGACCAAGAAAAAACGGCATTCATCTCCCCGGAAGCAAACTACCACTACACGAGGATGCCCTTCGGACTGAAGAACGCCGGGGCCACCTACCAACGAATGATAACAAGAATGTTCTGAGACAAGATAGGACGCGGTTGAGGTATACATCGACGACATGGTGGTGAAGAGCAAACAGGAAGCCCGACATTTGGGGGACCTCCAGGCGATTTTCGAGGTTCTCCGACGGCACAAGTTGCGCCTGAATGTGGAGAAGTGCGCATTTGGCGTTGGGTCTGGGAAGTTCCTGGGGTACCTAATCAGTGTGCGGGGAATCGAGGTCAACCCCGACCAGATAGAAGTTGTGAGAAGACTGAAGCCACCGAGCAACCCGAAGGAAGTGCAAATCCTAACTGGGATGCTGGCGACCCTTAATCGGTTCATCTCGAAATTCGCAGATCGCTGCCGACCATTCTACCAGCTGCTGAAGAAATGGACTGGATTTCGATGGAGTGAAGAGTGCGATGAAGCCTTTGCGGAGCTGAAGAATTATCTGGCACGGGCGCCCATGCTTACCGCGCCAGAGCCAGGTAAGAATTTGTTCATGTACCTGGCGGTGTCCGAGCACGTTGTGAGTGCTGTGCTGCTGAGGGACAAAGGAATCCAGCGACCCGTGTACTACATCAGCAAGACTCTGGTCGACGCTGAGACAAGATACTTGCCCTTGGAGAAGCTCGTGTTGGCCCTAATACACGCCACCAGGAAGTTGCCACACTACTTTCAAGCACACACGGTGCACGTCCTGACCGAGTACCCATTGCAGTCGTTATTGAAGAGGTTGGACTTTACGGGCTGAATAGCCAAATGGGGAACTAGACTTGGTTCCTTCGACATACGGTATCGACCCCGAAACTCGGTGAAGGGCCAGGTCCTTGCGGATTTTATCACCGAGTTTTCACCCAAGAAGGGGGAGATGGTTTGCCGGCTGGAAACCCGCCCATGGAAAGTGTTCGTAGACGGCGCTTCGAGCACCATGGGTGCCGGCTCAGGGGTCGTTATAGTCACCCCAGAAGGAATACGACTCGAACACTCATTTAGATTGGGTTTCAGGGCATCCAACAACGAGGCGGAATACGAGGCTTTCCTGGCCGGACTGAGGGCAGCTTCAAGCCTGGGGGCTTGAGAGATTGAGCTATATTCGGATTCGCGTCTGGTGGTTAATCAGGTGCAGGGCAGTTTTGAAGCCCGAGATCCACGGATGAAAGCGTACTTAGAACAAGTAAGGCTAGTTATGGCCGACTTCAACACGGTGAAAGTTTTCCACATAGCACACACACAGAACAGACATGCTGACTCCCTTGCCACGCTAGCGTCTTCAGTAACCGAGGAGATACCACGGCAAATCAAAGTGGAGCTCATTTCAGAGCCAAGCGTCAGAGTAATGAGGGACTCGGGAACTACAGGGATCAGTGTCACGGCAATCGCAGCCTCTACGCCGTGCTGGATCGACCCCATTATCGACTTTTTGGCTGACGATCGACTGCCGAGTGATGAGAAGGAAGGCATCAAGATCCGTAGGATGGCTCCTCGGTATTGGTTGGCAGAAGACTGGACTTTATACCGAAGGTCCTTCGGAGGGCCGTACCTCTTGTGCTTACGCCCAGAGAAGGTAGGCGAGCTTTTGGCGAAACTCCACTCTGGGGTGTGCGGCGGCCATGTCGGAGGACGGTCACTGGCACACCGAGCAATGACTCAGGGGTTTTAGTGGCCTCAGATGCAGAAGGACGCCGCCGAGTATGTACTCAAGTGTGAACAGTGTCAGAAGCACGCCCCTCTGATCCACCAGCCTGCGAGCCACCTGAGCCCGATCAGTAGCCCTTGGCCTTTTGCACAATGGGGGCTGGACATCATCGGCCCTTTCCCTCGGGCGACGGGGGGACGAAAGTTCGTTTTGGTGGCCGTCGACTATTTTACCAAGTGGGCGGAGGCCGAAGCTTTGGCCAACATACGAGACGTGGAAGTAAAGAAATTCGTATGGAAAAATATCATCACCAGGTTCGGGGTGTCGAACACTATCATATCAGACAACGGGCTACAGTTTGACAGCCGGGCGTTCCGAGACTTTTGCAGTGGTCTCGGTATCAAGAACAGGTACTCGACTCCTGCTTACCCACAGGGCAACGGTCAGGGTGAGGCCGTGAATAAGGTAATTGTGGGTGGGCTGAAGAAAAGGCTAGAGGGCGCGAAGGGAAACTGGGCCGAGGAACTTCCAAGAGTCGTGTGGGCATACCGCACCACTCCTAGACGGTCCACCGGGGAGACCCATTTCTCTCTAACGTACGGAGCGGAAGCCGTGATCCTTACCGAGGTGAATCTATGTAGTGCGCGTGTAGCTTGGTTCGATCAAGCCAAAAACGACGAAATGATGGTAGAATTCTTGGACAAGATGGAGGAATGCCGCGAAATGGCGACGATACGGCTTGCGGAATATCAGCAGAAGCTCGCCTAGAGATACAACCAAGGCGTGAGAACGAGGGAGTTTATCACCGGAGATTTGGTCCTCAGAAGAGCCGTAGGCAACATGCGGGACACTGGTGCTGGGAAATTGGCACAAACATAGGAAGGATCGTACAGGGTCACTGCAGTGGCCGGCGCAGGGGCTTACTTCTTAGAAGACCTAGACGAGAGACAGCTGCCCCGGCCGTGGAACGTCCATAATCTAAAGAAGTACTATCATTAATGGGCGGTACGCCGAGCATAAAGTTCACCGCACCCTGTTGTATATGTTTTGTTAGTTATGCTAAGGATATTTCTCATACGGATCCGCACCTTTCTAACCCTGACTCTCGGTTCGAATCCTATCACCGAGCAGGTGGAAACCTTAACTGCCCTAAGGACAGAAACCTGACTCTCGGTTTGATCCCTATCACCGAGCAGGTGGAAACCTAGGCCTTTCTATTCTAAGGACAGAAACCTGACTCTCGGTTCGATCCCTATCACCGAGCAGGTGGAAACCTAGGCCTTTCTATTCTAAGGACAGAAACCTGACTCTCGGTTCGATCCCTATCACCGAGCAGGTGGAAACCTAGGCCTTTCTATTCTAAGGACAGAAACCTAACTCTCGGTTCGATTCCAATCACCGAGCAGGTAAAAACCTTAAATATTCTAAGGACAGAAACCTGACTCTCGGTTCGATCCCTATCACCGGGTAGGTGGAAACCTAGGCCTTTCTATTCTAAGGACAGAAACCTGACTCTCGGTTCGATTCCAATCACCGAGCAGGTGGAAACCTTAAATATCCTAACAGAAACCTGACCCTCGGTTCGATCACCATCACCGAGCATATGGAACCCTTAAGTGTCCTAAGGAAGGAATCCTGAAACTCGGTTCGACCCTATCACCGAGCAGCGAAAACCTTAGCCTTTTCGTTGTAAGGAGAGAGACCTGACCCTCGGTTTGATATATCACCGAGCAAGTGGAAACCCGGACAATTCACTAAGGACAGAAGACTGACCCTGAGTTCGGTCCCTCCGCCGAGCAGGTGGAAACCTTATCACGGTTGGACAACACAATAAAGAGGCAACCAGCAAGAGTTCATTACTCGGTCAATACGAAAGGGCAACACACTTAAACATTCATATTAAGACATAAAACTTGAAATAACGTTTTGTTGCCAAAACCCGGCAACACAAAATAAAGAAAAAACAACAAATTATCCCGTCACCACAACCCGGTGACATAGGCAATTTCGTCCTTTTAAATTTTCAAAAGAGGGTAAAATAAAAGGGCTGGCCTTCAAATTTAGATATCCGCCACATGAACGGAGGATGCGTCTTCCTGAGAGCGTTGTTCAACGTGAGGAGTTGGTGGCTGGATTTCCTCCCCGGTTCGATCCCCAACATGGAGGTGGCTGGTCCCCTCCATGTCGGTCGGTAATGCATGGGAATCAATGGCGTTCACCAGTTCTCTCATACTGGAGGTCTCTTCCTCATCAATAACCAGGGGCGCAGGGTGCTCGGTATGGGGGATGCTCGGAAAGGGGATCTTACTGCGATCCCTCAACGGAGAATCCTCGGGAACCCCCAAGGCTTGAAGAGCGGCGAACCAGCCCTCCTCGTATCCGAGCCTGTGGGCCTGACGAATGACCGGTTCCGCCGAATTCTCGGCGTCCGCGAACCCCTCGTTATACCACTTGTTTTCACAAGCCTCCAGCGCCGCCTTCGAATCGGCCAACTGACCTTCCAGCATGGTATTCAAGCTCTGAGCCTCCGCCAATTTAAGCTCGGTGCCGCCCAGTGCACCTCCAACTCCTCAGACTTCGTTTCGGCAAGGCCTGGGCCTTTACGGCTATAGCGATTTTGTCCTCCGCTTCCTCGGCAATTCTCGACTTCTCCTTCGCCGTGGCCTCGGCGACATCCCTCAGAGCCTTCTCCCGCTCAACATCTTCGGCTAGTTTCTTCATCCTCCCGTCCACAACATACGACATTTACGTAGCCTGACCACACAACATCCACCTTGTAAGGAAAAATGGAAGGTACATGTACATGAACAAAAGGGAAACCGAGAATGTAGATAACGATGAAACAGTTACCGCTATGGCGTGCCACTGCAAGCGCCTCCCCAAAGACTCATCCGTCGATTCCTCGAAGGTGTGCATATCCTCGGGCAAGATGATGCCGCGCGCCAGGCTCTGCGCCACACGGCCCCCATAACCTTTGTCCCAAACTCGAGCACTAGCCATCGTCGGAAGAGGCTCGCCATCAAGTTTGAAGGAGGGTCGCCATGCCGCAGGAACCCGGGAAGTAGACGCCCGATCTACCCTGGTCTGTGCTACAGGTTCCCGAATGACAATACCGGCCGAGGGTCGGGGAGGCACATTACCCGAGCCCGTCTCAGTCTGATCGGTTGTGCGCGGCCTTTTACGAACTCGGGTTGACGGGACGGCGGGTGGCGAAGCTGCTTGGTCGGGGGCTTGTTGTTGTTGCGCGGCAGGCCGGGCACTGGGGACAAAGCGGTCGATTGTCATCTTCCTCCTAGCCACCATGGCATTGCCTTGACCGGATCTTGTTTCAGAAGAATCAGTTGGTTCTGCAGCGGCACCCTCCCCTTCCCGAACAGGTGCCTCGGGCTCTACTGTTCTCTCGGGTTGGACAGGAGCCTTTCGCTGGATTTGCTAGTGAGCACGTCTCCTACGCTCGGCAGATACTCGCTCGGCTGATTTGTCACGGATGGGCTATCGCTCGTCTGAACAAATGAACCGGGGGCCGAGATCGCGTGCTTTGCCTACAGTTAACTTTGGGGGGAAGAAGTTTGCGTGCCGGACGTCGATATATGAGAGGAGAGGGCTGTCAACTAGTAAAGCTTAGTTGAATGGCTGCCAAGTTGAGTAGACGGGATTGACACGGAGAATAAGGTGGGACGCTTGGAGTTGTCCGTCTGAGTGAACAAAGATTTCCAACCTTAGCACGAAATTCAGGTCCCGAACATGTACCACTTTAAGGTCCGACTTGAATCTTTTACTCTCTGCACAGAGGAAACAAGGGTTAGTGGCAACATAACCAGACCAAAACCAAAAGAGACCAAAGTAAATAAAAGTTCGTCACCGACCAACGTTGCACGGCGAAAATGCACAGGGGATCTCCTCGGCAAACCAATTGTCGCTCACCCGAACGAAATCTTTTGCCGAATTTCGGTTTGAGTCTGGTAGGCATGAAATAAGCCGTACCCTTACATCCCTAGTCTTTAGATAATAGTCCGACTGAATATTACCGCACAGACTATACATCTAATTGATGTCATAGTGATTTAGTTGCAGCCCGTACAACGGGTTCAACCTACTCACACAACTCACTACCCGGTAAAAGTTGGGAGGGAGTTGGTCGGGACAAAGGCCGTAAAATCTAAGAGTACTAAGAATCAGAAGGTCAACCGGGAACCTAAGCCCACCCTTTAAAATGGCCATCAGGGGAAAGAACACCGTGTTTTCACCACGGCGCCTCTGGATGTCAATATCACCCATATTGCAATAGGCAATGTCTACGTCGTTAGGAACGTTATAGGCCTCCCTAAATCTAGCCAAAGCATGCTCGGAAGAAAGGAGGTGAGAATAACTCATTTTTCAAAGCGAGTGTTTTTCAAAGAAAATCAAGAAAAGAAATGCTATGATTATCAAAGAATAGACTGAACTGGCTAAACAGAAAATGCAATAAGAGGGAAAGGAACTTACTGAAGGCTCTAAGGAGGAAGTGTGTTCTGGGCCAAAGGGTGAACCACGAAGGAGGGATGCTTGGCAGAGTAAGATATTGTAAAGTGAGGAATGCGAAAGTGAAAATCAGTAACTAGAGGGACTATTTATAGACATGGGAGTAAAGTGAGGAGCATTAAATAATCCACTGGCGGGAAACCACGCGGGCCGTCGATTCAACTGCCACACGCATAACGCCTCGATTCATGAACCGTCAGACAATGATGACGGGTAGGCCGTCAGTCAGCTCCAAACGCGTCTTTTGAGACATGCATTAATGCGCCCAACAACGGCCGGGCACTAACCCTTCAACTTCCCAGACGAGCATTCGCCCCTTGTGATCCTTGATTCACCCCCGTGAATGGGGAGCGAATCAAGGAGGGGCTATTGTACGGGCTTCTGTATCCTCAAAAAAAAAAAATAGTTGGGCTTCTGTATCCTTAAAAAACGGAAAATACTTTGAAATCATCATCGATTTTTGTTTTTATCACTATAGCTCGTACTACACAAAATAGCAGTAAAAAACCTACCAAGAAACCTATAAATTATGAGTTCTAAAACACACACAAAATACAAATAAAAAGCTAACTTCATAAATAATCAATTAAAATGTTTCTTTTTCTTTTTCTTTTTCTTTAGTTCTAAAACAAAATATATTTATAACTTTTCTAAACCAAAATCTCAAACAACCAAAGACTCAAAGCGAATCACAACCTTCACAAAATCCACAACGTCCGACTTCAACATCAAAACCGTAATCCACGATCACTGAATAAAAAAAATGCAAGCCCTCTTCCTTGGTCATAGTATACTCATAAAAATCTGAATCAAATGGTACCACAATGTTGGCATTGTGTAGTTGTTGGGTGTTGTTGAAAGGCTGAAGGTAAATGACATCATTTTTTGTCTGAATATATTTGAAATGGGATGACATGAAGTGTCGTGGACATATGTATATAAATGAGTAGAAGTGAAAATGGTGAATAGAAATGCAAAGAGTTATTTGTACGTGAGAGAGAGGAAAAATCTTGAAATATTGAACCAAATAAAACAAATAATAGTCTTAAAACATTGAATACAAAATTTAACAAAAAATAGTCTTGAAATATTAAACCAAAAGAAATAAAGAGTCCCTATTTTTAAATTTGTTCTTATCTCTGATGTGGCTTAAGAATATTTTAATTCTCTTCATATAGTGCACCACATGACAGAGCCTCGTGCTTTTCCGTATGAGCTTCATGATATTATATATATATATATATATATATATATATTGATATTGATTGATTGAATGATTAATTGGTTATTAAGGTGGAAAGTTAGTTAAAAACATCATTATTGTCACACAAGCCCACTTCCTCTCTTTTTTAATAATTTCTGAATAAGCCCACAACACCTCTGATACTACTTTTTCAATCCCAATCATAATATAATATCACCTCAATCGTTATTAAAAAATATACTATATATAAATAAATGGTTATGTTCCTAGATTTATTAATCAAAATATAAGTCATATATACCAAAGCAAGCATTTACTTTTTGGCGTGAGGCTACTAGTTGGTAGCACAGTCTACTAAGTTTGAGAGATTCTGCTAGAAGCGTATCCAGCTCTGAGCGGTCCTCAATTTCCACATCTGAATGTGACTGCCCACCTAATCAATGTGGGACATATTCAGCATTAAATTATATGTTAAATATGCCACACGTATAGTTTTTTTTTCCTCTCTCTATTTGGGCATGAGAACCATGTTTCTGAAGGTTTGGCAAGGACTTTTAGGGAAGACTAATAAGAAGAGATCATATGCAAGCAAGCCATCCTGTTGTCTCAAGATGAAGATGATGATGATGCCATGACTCACCTTACTAGGAAACAAACAGACAAAAGAAAATGATGCGAAGGTGTCTCTATATATAGATTTCTGTAACATTATTAAAACATGTGCACCGTCCCAACTACCAGGCAAACCTATTCAACTCATGTGATTCAAGTCCTACACAATTTGGTTGTTTCAACCAATGGAAGATCTTGAACACAGTGAGTTGAAGGGTGACTTTGTCAAGGTATCAAAGTAATGGAAAATATTAGAATAGTGTTTGTTACCTTTATAAGATACCACAGAAGTACTAATCTTTGCAACAAGAATTGGATTGTGGACTTTGCATGAGGTTTTCCAAATATTACCTTTTGCAAATAATATTGATTTTGCACTTTATGACTTTGTGTCCTATGTAAGTAGTACTAATTCATAAATAATGTTGACTCATGAAATAGTAGTTAGTAATTTGGTGATATAACTCCTAGCCGTTGGGTCGCAGCTTTGAATTTTCCTGCTTGGAACTATTTGTGTTTTAAGTAGGATTGAATTTGAGGTCACTCATACCATGATTCAACTCACTTAAGCAGTGCTTGTCATTCCTTTATCATTTACCACTTCACACCTCTTAAAAATTGGTTTTTAATCTATAATTATTATTTCACATGCTAAGTTACACTCTACCCTAAACACTACAATTGAAATCATGTTTTCAAAACAATTGTAAAATGCTGAAATTTTTTCGTGTTTTGAAAAGACAATTTCGATTATGTGTTTTTTATATATAGTGTACACCTATCACTACTCATTTTTAATACAGATAAATTATTATAGTCATATTAAAATAGAGTTGTCAAAGTTAGGTGCTCATTGTCACCCTTTTCATTAAAAAGAACTGATGTATTCAAATGGTTTGTGTAAACTTTTTTGAAGTAACTTGGTGATATATGGCCTTAAATCCTTGGAAGATTGCATGTGCAATATAAATGGTACATTTATATTTGTCAGTTATCACTTAACATTAGGATGAATTGGGTTTAAGGTAGTTCAATCTTCCACGTACTTACAGCCAAATGAAGGACAGCGCAATCAGTCAAAGCTGGGCCTTGATAGCTTTTTTGTGGATTGAAGAAACACCCAGCCTGGATATCTAATTCCAAAAGCAATAAATTATCTGAATCCTGAAATGACTTCTCAACAATATTTTGACAATTCATGCAAGTGGGGTTTCATTCTATTAGAATTTCATGGTTCCCACAATAAATAAAATGACTTCTCATAAAATTTGGAGAATTATGCTTTTTTTTTTTTTTTTAAATGAATAAAGATAAGATGGTCCTTAACTGACAATTTTATCTAAACATAATAATAATGGATTACAATTCGATTAACTAGTAAAAATTTTTATCATCAGCAAAATGGAAAATGACAGAATCAAATCTCATTAGAGTATTATACCATGAAAAAAGAAGGGGAAAAAAATGTCAGCACCTAACTTTGCTAGTATAAGAGTAATTATCATTGGAATAGATCTCATAAATTCAAATTCAATCTTATGGGGAAAAAAATTTTACATACTGTTAAACAAATCAATGCTTGACACTTGGATGGACCCACAAGTAGGGGATGCAAGTGGGTTTCTAGATTTTACTAGTTCCCACAATTTGGACAGCCCAAAATGCACACAACTTGAAAATAGAAACATTTCTGGTCCAAAAGTTGACTTGGAAGACTTTCATATTGACACGTGTGTGGTTGCACCAAACTGCAACTCAATCTCAAAACACAGAACCCAACCTCACAACTACCATTCTTCCCTCCATTTTAAACGGTCTTCAAAAAAAAAAAAAAAAAAAAAAACTTAATATATAAACAACAGACATGGTTTCTTGGTCCAAAACTTAGAATAGCTTGATTTTTAGTCCAAGGTTGTATCCAAACTCTCCAAAACCCCCTACTGTGAATGCCATATTCTTCTACAGAATCCCAGAAATGGCTGTGCTCGAAACCATACCAGTTCTGCTCTCTTCTTCTTCATCATCATCGTTTCTTGACACTAGCACTGTCATTGCACTCACTGTTTTCTTTGCACTCCTCTGTGCTTGCATCATTATTGGACACCTCCTGGAAGAGAACCGCTGGGCTAACGAGTCCATCACCGCGCTTCTTCTGGTACTCAATTTAGAATTGTGATTATTTTTTGTGTGGAACAAAGTGGTGTTCAGTTTTTGGGGTGTTGTACTTATTGGTTTGAATGTGTGTGGTTGGCTATAGGGGTTATGCTGTGGAGTGGTGGTGTTGCTGATAAGTAAATTCCAGAGTTCACGCCTACTAGTGTTTAGTGAGGACTTGTTCTTCCTCTATTTGCTTCCCCCAATCATTTTCAATGCCGGGTATGTTCTTTCTCTCTCTCTTTGAATTGCAAGTAGTTGCTCAGAATTGGATTAGATTTGAATTGGGTTTCTAGTGGTGTGGAATTTGAAAAAAGAATTTCTATACTTTGTAATTATCAT
Organism: Quercus variabilis; assembly: GCA_030445155.1. Taxonomy (NCBI): domain Eukaryota; kingdom Viridiplantae; phylum Streptophyta; class Magnoliopsida; order Fagales; family Fagaceae; genus Quercus; species Quercus variabilis. Next base: position 16,589,689 of record CP129447.1, on the reverse strand, counting down.
TTTGGATTGGATTTGGGGCCTGAAGTTGGATTTTCCTTTTCCAATTTCTGTATAGGAGAGATCAAACAGTACCCAATGTTGAGTTGAAATTAAACCCTCCAATTCCTATTTCGTTTTTGATTCCAAGCTAAAGTAATGCAGCAACAGAGGTGTTATATGGCGACGTGGGCCTGAAAATAATTATGAACAGATGATTGAATCTTATTGAATTTAGATTTATCAGTCTTGATACTTGTGAGATTCATTACCTGTGTGTATTTGGATATCACTTATTTGTTGAAAATTGAAAACTTATTACTAAAAACACTGTAGTAAAATATTTTTTAAACAGAAAACACTGTTTACTTACTACTGTCCATAACGTTTTTGTGCTTTGGCTGGTCCATGAACAGTGTCATGAGACCAGCCAAAAACGCAAATGCAGAAGCAACGCAGACATGCGTTGCTAAACAAATGCACACCTGGTTAATTTTGATGCTTCTTATATGCTATTTTTTACGAAAATTCCAAGCTAAAGTAATGTCCTCTAACTGAAGTATGTACTGAATTTTGCATCATACTGATATGGGTTCGTCCTTTGTTTCCAGTTTTCAGGTCAAGAAAAAGCGATTTTTCAAGAATTTCACCACAATATTGTTGTTTGGGGTAGTTGGTACTGTAATTTCATTTTGCCTTATATCATTAGGTAAGATTCACAATCACTCATCCACTTCTACCATTTGGTTGTTTCAAGCTTGGTACTGGTATTTTCTGAAAATAATACAGTGATAATTACCTTATCTAATAGAACTAATGCACTCATTCCTATGGATCTTACATTTCACCCAAACAAAGTACTATTCCATTTGTGTTGTCTATAACAGGGGCCTATTTGTTATTTAAAAGAATTGGTGTGACAAGCCTGGATATTCAAGATTATCTAGGTGACTAATAATTATTGTTGAATCATTTTGTTCATACAGTCATTGATAGTCATCCTTTAATACTGATCATTTGTGCATCATTTTTGTGCAGCTGTTGGTGCCATATTGTCAGCAACTGATTCAGTTTGCACGCTGCAGGTACACGATTTTCATCCTTACATGAAGGTTATACATGGAAATTGACATGCTCCATTAATGCATGATATTTTTCTCATGTTAAAGGTTCTCAATCAAGATGAAACGCCCTTACTTTACAGTATTGTATTCGGTGAGGGAGTGGTGAATGATGCCACCTCTATTGTGCTTTTCAATGCAGTCCAATCACTTGATGTCAGCAACATTGATCTGCTTACAGCATTAAAATTGTTGGGGACCTTCCTTTACCTCTTCTTCACCAGTACTGTTCTTGGTATAGCAGTAAGTTGTTTTAGTGGTTGTTTTTTTTTTTCTTCTTATTATTGTTTCTTTTCTTTACCGCTTTTCACTGGGCATCTCTCTTCAATCTCTGTTGTTTTAGATACTGCATGTAAAGTACACAGTAAACCAGAAAACATGACAATCTTTTTGACATAATTGTGTTGCACTGGATAGTAAAGCATCAAGCTCAAAGGCATGCTAGTTAGTGTTATATTTCTATGATCATATGTTGGACTTTCCATTTTCGTTTCACATAAATTTGTTTTTGAAAAAATTATTATTTGCTTGCTAAATTTTAATGCACTTTTTGTGGGGAATTTGGTAGACATCAGTGTCTAACTTCCTACATGGTAACTTTCAGGCGGGTCTTATAAGTGCATATATCATAAAGACACTTTACTTTGGAAGGTAAAATGAAATTCACTTTGTTCTTAGCCTGAATTTGTTTGTTCTATGTATCTGTTGCATTCACTTTTAGTACTGATGTCTTTCAGATGGTTCATTGGTGATAATGTTGATGGATCTATGCCCTTCTATAATCATACATGCTTATCCCCCCCCCCCCCCCCCCGCCACCAAATATAGTTGTTGAATTTATAGCCATATGTTTAGAGTTTGATGCAATTGCATCACTTTGAAGTATGTCTGTCATTCATGACCGGTATATCCTAGGAAATTATTTGCACCTCTATCCTTGCATAGTTCTGAAGCTTATGTATATACATTTACTTGAATCCAAGTTTGTAATTACTTTCATCTTCTGAAGACTACATGATTGTGCACATTTGAAAGGTATTAAGAATCTGGAACTAAACAAAAGAAGAGAGCTAAATGGGAAAAGAACAGATGGAATTCAAGTAATGAGAAAATTAGTGAAGGTGATACAAGGAAAAGATGAAGGGGGGAAACTGTGGCTTGAGTAGGTGGTAAATGCAAATATGGAAAAAGATTTAGCAGGATTCATATCTCAAGATTGAGATAAATGTGAAGGAATAACATCTTATTAATGAATGAGTCTTGTATGATCACATTTTTGATTTACCAGCTTTTGCATACCTAAATGATTAATTGTGACTTATATGTAAGCCCTGTTATACAACTTGAAATTGTCATTTTTCTACAACAGGCACTCCACAGACCGTGAAGTTGCACTCATGATGCTGATGGCCTATTTGTCATACATGTTGGCTGAGGTACCAAAGACAAAATTTTATATCATTTTAATTATTTATTTCTCTTGTCTTTCTTTCAGTTTTAATTTTTGTTTTATCACTTTTATTTAATTTGGAAAAATCGTGATGCCTTGAACCTCCAGAAAGTATGTTCAAAAGTATTAGTATTCGTATAAAGTAAAACTCTATAGTTTGTCACATTGAAAAATTGAAGGTTTATAGCAAGGAATGGAACAAGAAAAATAAATTGAAGATGAATGCCTTACATTTCATCATTCTATCTCCTTTGGGCGCCTCTTCAGTGAATTTCTTATATCTTGTAATACATGTACATTAGTTTAAGCAGGCATTTTGGACTTCCACTGGAATAGATTGCACCATACTTATTTAATGTTTGAGTCATCTGCAGTTCAAAAACAGTATGACTAAAATGAATTGAGTTACCACCCAATAAAAAAGAAGAGATATAATCTCATTGCAGAAAACATTTGTCTACAAATACAAACAGAAGAATTTAGGGAAATGACATCAGTAGCTTAAACTAATTTTCCAAACAAATGACATGATCTGACTGATACAAGATATGTTATGAATATGAAAATATCACCCTGTCATTTTTTCTTAAAAATTAATAAATTCCCATTTTTCCTGCAGCTTTTAAATCTTAGTGGGATTTTGACAATATTCTTCTGTGGCATTGTCATGTCTCACTACACTTGGCATAATGTTACAGAAAGCTCACGAGTTACAACCAAGTAAGAACATATCCTTTCCCTCTTAATGGTGATAATATTGAACATTCCCGATCAGAATTAAACTTATTAATTTGTGTATATGAAGTATCATAATGCGTACAATTTGTTGATATTTCTTATTGTTGGAGTGGAAAGACAATGTAATGTTCATAAATCCATGGCAGCATACAAGTACCATGGTCTTTTTTTTTTTTTTTTTTTTTTTTTTTTTTTTTTTTTTACTGCCAGTAATATGGAGGCATCAACCCACACCCCCCCCCCCCCCAAAAAAAAAAGGAGATTGACAGAAAATTTGTTCAAATTGTTGTCACGTCAAATTGTAGTATTTGTAAAATCAAAGAATTTACTCAATAGGCCCTTTAGGAACTTAGAAAGGGTGTCTTAATCAATAAATGCTTGTAAAACTCTTAGTAGAAAATAAGTATTTGACAGGAAAAGAGGGCAATTAGTAACTTTAGATTGAAAAGCTGGCAATCAAGGGATGCAAAAGTCATGATTTTTTCTTTCACAATTAAGTTTCTCTCAAGCTGGATCCTCAATCAATATTCTTATGTAAAAAATATCTCTCAGTCAGCAATAATCATTGGTGGATTTAATTTGAAAAGGTCTCAGGATTCAAATGTTTACCTATTTACTTTGTTCTCTTTCCCTTTTTACTTTAAATCTCCAATGTACTTTAACTTTGTTTCTATCCTCTCATTTGCAGTTCTATTGAATAAATTCTTATCAGTCTGCAATTTACATGTTTTAACAGAAATAAGGGACTCTGACCTATGTACATTACTAGGCAAGACAAGTGTTAACATTTAAGAATACAAATGAAGATTAAGCTCCAATGACCTATTCTAATCTTCAAAATTGTTTGATGATCTCAGGCATGCATTTGCAACAATATCGTTCATTGCAGAGACTTTTATATTCCTATATGTTGGCATGGATGCCTTAGACATTGATAAATGGAAAAGCAGCAAAGCAAGGTAATTTTACTACTTTCCTATTTCACATTTCACAGCTCATTTTTAACTGACAACTAGCATATTGTTTAAGATAATATGAAACAACAATTACCAAATTCAGATATTAAATATCATGTCATGCATGTATAAAAATGGTCACAATAAATGCATCGTAACCTGTTGTTGTTGTAACTATTATCTCTAATTTTTTTTTTTTTAAAAGGAGAAGGAAAGAAAAGAAAAGGTCATATGTAGTGTAGAAGGCTCCTACTTCTGAGAGGTCTAGGCTAGGTAGTACTGACCATGCTCTCTAATATCCTAGATAGAAAATCATTGTTTCAAGCCCTCAACTGAACAAAAAATGGCAGGTAGGCAAATACTATATATAATAGTGTAACACATAAGAATATGCTATTTTTATTTTCGTTTTGTTCTCACCAAAGTAAAACCACAATTACCGCATTCAGAAGACAAGTGATATATTTCATTTTCCATTTCTTTTCCTATGGATTTGATACCATTTAATTGGTTTCATGCTATTTGTTTCAGCCCAGGAACTTCCATTGCTGTGAGTTCAACATTATTTGCATTAGTGTTGGTTGGAAGAGCAGCATTTGTGTTCCCTATTGCCAATATTACAAATTGGATAAAGAAAAGACCAAGTACGAAAATTGAGCTACGGAAACAGGTGATAATTTTAGACATCTTTGGCACTTAGCTATTGCCATTGATTCTAGCTCAAGCTTTGCTAACCATCTGAAATCTCAGTTTATAATATGGTGGGCAGGCCTTATGAGAGGTGCAGTTACTATCGCCTTGTCTTATAACAAGGTAAGTAGATAGAATCTCAAGTCAATGTCAAATTATCAATTGAATATGTTGATTCTTGCGCAGTTATTAACTTCTGCAATCTCTAATTGCAGTTTGCAAATTCTAACAAGACGTTAACAGAAGACAGTGCACTAATGATCACCTCAACTATAATTGTTGTTTTGTTTAGTACAGTGGTATGTTAATTAGCTTCTTGATCTTTAATTTTCATTGCTATAAGGTCCATTATAGTTAAAGTGTTGTCATTGCGCTATGCATCTAACCCATAAGCCCTTCCTTTCATGTTGTAGGAACCCAAAAAATGATGTCATTAAACCAAAAATAACCTAAATCTTGCAAGATATTAAAATAATTGGTTGGGTATACACACTCAAGTATAAAAAGAAAAAATATAAAATTCTTTGAAAGGTCTGCTTTAGTTAAACATAACAATACTTCTTCTCATCAAATCTATTTTCACACTTCTCTTTTTTTATTTTATACTTCATATTTTAATCCAAAACAAAGCCTTTATTACTTCTAATTTTTACATAATGATGTCCAGCCTCTAGTTTATTTCTGGCCTATATATAGAAGAAGATAATCATCAATAAGACTCATACGAGCTTTTAGGTTTTAATACAAATGCATATTTAGACTGCACATTATTGTACATTTGTACTAGTTATTGAACTCATGACACTCTTGAACATCATTATGTGTTCTTCTCCAAACAGGTGTTTGGTTCCATAACAAAGCCCCTTATTGAAGCAATGCTGTTACGGAATGCTAAACCAGTACATTCAGATGCAACTGACATACCAAGTCTAGATGACTTACAAATATTATTCCTTGAAAATTGTGATCCGAGTGAAGGTGGTAGCAATGAACCTGCCCGTCGGAAGGGTAGCTTAAGCTTGCTAATAAGTAACCCCACTTCAACTGTTCACTATTTTTGGAGAAAGTTTGATGACAAGTTCATGAGACCAGTATTTGGCGGACGGGGTTTTGTCCCGTTTGTGCCTAGTTCTCCATCTGGTGCAGCAGATCCTCAAACTTCTTAATACTATTTTCTGGTGCAAGAAACTTGTAATGGAGCTGCAAGATTTCAGTTTTTATTTTTGATTTTTTTAATAATGCAGAAAAAGAAAAGCATTCGCAGAATTAATTGTATAATAGTAGGTAAATTATTTATAGACTTCAATGACAATAGTTGGAGTATATCTATATGTTGATTTTTATTTGTCAGCATTATAAGCATGAATGTGTAATTTTTAAATTCTAGTGAATTGAGCAATGGAGATTTAGTTATTTATTTCGGAAATTTATTGCTCATTCACTTTGAAATGACAATGCAGTTGTTACAAAAATTCCTTAATCAAACATAAAATCGAACCTAGTTATTCATCCAAAAAAATACAAATGGAACCATTGCCATCAAGCATGATCTAAGTAATAAAAGTTAAATATAAGCTCAAGTAACCCTAAGGGGTTGACTTAGTGTTTCTTAAGGGTTGACTTAGTGGTTCCTAAAGCCACATAATATCCATGAAATTCTAGGTTTGAAACCTTTAACCTACTTCTTAAGGACAACGACATGGGTTTTTCACACTCGAGGGAATAGATGAAGTGATGATGAACTCTAGAAACCATATTTCTTACTCTAACTTCTTTTAATATAGATATGAAAATCTGGTTTTAAGCAAAAAATGACACTTGTTTTGAAGACAGGATAATTGTTTGGATAAGTTCAATAAGTACCACAAAATTGTGGCCTAAATGTCAAATTGTACATTTGTGATGAAAACTAAAACTAAAGGTGTCGCAGGATAACTAGAACAAAACTGAAACAACAATAAAATAAAGGGATATGACGTAGGAGTTAGCACCTAGGCCTTACTTGGAGTTAGCACCAAGTGGAGAAACCACTAGGAGTCAACACCTAGGGTAGACCAGGAATCAGCACTAGACCAAAAGAGACCAAACGGCCATTTTTTTTCATTCATCAAAATATTAACTATCTCCTCAAAGAGTACAATAGGTAGCTTATAAAAGATTGCTAAACCCTAGTTCTAATTGGCTAGGAAACCCTAATTGCCTTATTACGAAAATAACCTCGCTTCCAAATTAAAATATTAATAGCCTAATAAACTATTAAGACCTAAAACATAAAAATATAATTGACTTGCAAACATAACTAATACTAAATAATAATCTTCTTGCGTATCCCGCATCAAAAGGACTCATCAAATAAGCAAACTCTTATCTTGCTTCTTCCAATTCATAACAAGTTGGTTGCTCCATTATTGTTGCATTAGGATAAAGGATCTTTCCTTTCTTAGGCTCTTTATATTCACTTATATAGTCAATCTATCTATATATATCTAAAAGCTGAAATGTAATATTTATTGTTGCTACACTCCTGTTGCGCCACCTCATTTGTCACGTCATTGACCACATAATCCTTATTTTTCTTATTTATTTTTTATTCCTAATTTCTTTTATAAAAAATATATAAATAGATTATTGACTTTACACATTTATCTTAGGTAGTTTTAACTTTAAATTTAACTTTGTCTTTACATATTATCTACTTTAATTTAAAAGTTTTTTTTTTTTTTTATTTGAGAGAGACTTTAATTTAAAAGTTTAATATTCCATTATCATTAAGTTGATGGGCTGGTAAGATTATATAAACCACTACATTAATAATCAAATGCAAAATGACCTCCTCAAATCTCCTACGTTAAATCTATCTTCCTAGAGTAACATTATTTTTCTTCTTCTTTTTTCCCCCCTTCAACGGGTACTATGCCACAAACTAATCCTTAAATTGCCCTAATCATTATACTCTTTACCCATTTTTTCTGTTACAAAGGTTTATATCTTAACATTTATGAGAAGGACCCCAAATGACGTATGATCCATATATCTAAAGATAAATTACTATTAAATTCTGCCTTTTATGATGATGAAGGATGAGTTGCCAATATAACCAGAGCAACTCCCAAGTACAAATAGAGCATCTTTATATGCAAATAGATTATAAGAACTTGATTCTCAAAAGAAAAAAAAAATTATAGGAACTATATGAACAATCTTTGAAGAATTATAATAGTACAAGGGTATGACTCCCAAAATGAAGTGTATGTGCTTTTCTAGAGAGCAAGGCTAGATAAATTATATCAATCTTTTTAAGGTAAAATTCCCTCAATTATAATACTTTTGAATTTTTCTTAACTAAATTCCACCAAAATTTTCACATTATTTAAGGTGAACCATCCACCGTACCTTCATGCATGTTAATGCATGTTATGGGTATCTTTTGTTTAATCAAATATAATTTCATGGTTTAAATTAATTTATTTTTCTTTTCCTCTCCATATTATTGTGAATGTTGTGATGGTGTATTTTTATTTTTGGTAGTTTCCATAGTATTTCTTTTGCTTCCTTCTACTTTATTTAACCCATTTACTCTCCTATTTTTCATTGCTTATGATGGAACGTAGAAAAAATGTCTAATTAGATATATATTATTTTAATTTAGTTTTATCAATATAGTTGGCTATGTAAATTGTAATTCTGTCTCCAATTTGTTTTGTTTGTTGTTTCATTTTTCTTAATTAGCATGTTATGTGAATAATAAATATGAATATAAAAAATATTGTTGTGCGGAAGAGAGAATTTGTATTTGGTTTTTTGTTGATGTTTTACTGGTACTATTGCAAAGATACTTGACTTTCTCTTGTATTTTAAGTGACCATAAAAAATAAAAATAAAAAATAAAAAATACAATGAAAGGAGAGAATTTTAAGATTTATTCCGTTGAAAAATTGGTTATATTTCTATTTGGTGAATGAAATTAATCATGATCTATTATATTCTTAAAGATAGTTCTCATTTTTCAACTCCTAATATAACAAGTAGCCTTTTTATTTTTATTTTTTGAGGCATGTAAAGAATGTTTACAAAATTCTTTTTGCACCACATCTTTAGCATCCTTTATTATTTTTTGTCTTTTGCAATTTTTACGTTGTTCAACTTTTCATCTTCTTCAACTATTGTCTTCTTAATTCAATCTTTCATCTACTCCGATCATTGTTTTTTTTTTTTTTTTTTCATTTGATTCCCTCTATTGATTTTTCAATTTTCTCATTTATACATTATTAAATTCTACAATATTTTCACTTTGTTCAACATTCCATCTACTCCACCATTCCTCTTCCATTTTAATTTTCATATAAATTTCTTATTATTTCATTTCCACCCCTCCTCTATTCCTTCCAAGTTGTCCACAACAAAAGAGGTCAATACTCTCTCTCTCTCTCTCTCTCTCTCTCTCTCTCTCTCTCTCTCTCTCTCTCTCTCTCTCTCCAATTTTGTTTCTCTTTCGGTAGATTTTTTTTTTATTGTTTCAACCACTTATTTTTCCGCTAATGGTTCTTTTTGTTATTGTTGATTTAATTGTCACATGATATTTGTTTCTCTTTTTGATAAATTTGTATAGACGTTTATGTATATTTAGGTATTTTGGTATTAATTCTTGATCAAAAGTTCTTTTTCTTTATCCCATTGGTTTATTTTACAACAATGCATGTATAGAAACTTAATTCTAAGATTTTGCTAATAATTTTTTATTTGATAATCTTTGTTGGTGGACAAATTTGTAATTTCTGCAAAGATAATAACCTCAATAGATTATCAACAACAAAATTTTTTCATAATTTTTCCAGTTAATCATTGTTAAATTTTATTAATTTTTTAGATAAGTTTTCTAGTGTTTTGGATTAAAGGGTAGAAAAAATAGGGTTTGAGAAAGTTTGTTTAAAACTAAAAGAATAATTTCTAAATTTTATATAGAACTTTTTAATGATACAAAAAAATTATAAATAAATTTTTTTTTTGGGAAAGAAATAAATTTTATTAAAATATTTTCACTAACTTGCCTTTTGAATCCCTACCAAAAAAAAAAAAAAATTGTATTGTTCATTTTGGTACGACATAAATTATATATATGAGATATATATATATATATATAATTTTTTATTGTTCCTATAATAAGTGAAAATATGATTATGAAATACATTACTCTTTATTAAATTAGTCCAAATTGTAAATAAAAAAAAAAAAATTAAATGAGATCACCATAAAAAAATAAAATAAAATAAATTTATTACGTGTAACACGCATGTTTGTGGCTAGTTCAAATTAATAAAGAAATAGCTCTGATCCCAATTTCCATCAATGCACACACATCAATCACAAAGCCTTATTTTTGCAATAGTTACTATAAGTCTATAAGACAAATTTAAATGACAGATTACAAAATTTCATAATGATCCTCTACCATTAGCATTATAGTGAATTAGTGATTGTAATACTAAAAATCATCTCCTCATAGACACTGGAAAAAAATATATACAAAGATTAATCTATTAAGAAGTTATGAAAGAATCACATGATTAAATGACATGTGTCTTACTTTAAAAACTGCCACGTATCAGTTTTCATATTTGTGAGATTAAATTACAACTACAATGATAGTAATTAGCATTTGGCCTTCCATTCTTTGCTTGTTGTCGAGCTAGGCACTAGTAATTTTTCAAAATATTATACTGATAATTACCTTATCTAATAGAACTAATTCACTCATTCCTATGCATCTTACATTTCACCCAAACAAAGTTTTAACCATACTATCTGTGTTGTGTTGTCTAACTATACCATTGGTGCCTATTTGCCTTATAAAAGAATTGGTGTGACAAGCCTAGATAGTCAAGATTACCTAGCTGGCTAATAAATATTGTCGAGTCATTCATAATCATCCTTTTATACTGATGCTAAAACTCAGGCAGAGAAAGAGAATCAATCCAGCAATGAAGTGACGTTTTTTTTATAGTAAGGATCTAAACTTAAAACAAGACGACGTCGTTACACATAAAACACGCTGACAAAGAGAGCACAGATTCGAAGAAACGGTGACGTTTCTATTTAAGTAGTAGACTAGTTCCTCTTTTAAAATGAAACACGTGCCTCTAATTTCAGTCCGTTAAGTTCGTTACTAAGGGAATCCACGTGTCTTAATCTTATTGGTAATTTTATTTGTAGCCGTTAATCGAAATTTTTCTTACTTCAAGCTCTGTTTCCTTAGAGTAGCTTGATTTTTAGTCCAAGGTTGTATCCAACTCTCCAAAACCCCATATTGCGAATGCCAAATTCATCAGCAGAATCCCAGAAATGGCTGTGCTCGAAACCGTACCAGTTCTGCTCTCTTCTTCTTCATCATCATCATCGTTTCTTGACACTAGCACTGTCATTGCACTCACTGTTTTCTTTGCACTCCTCTGTGCTTGCATCATTATTGGACACCTCCTGGAAGAGAACCGCTGGGCTAACGAGTCCATCACCGCGCTTCTTCTGGTACTTAATTTAGAATTGTGATTATTTTTTGTGTGGAACAAAGTGGTGTTCAATTTTTGGGGTGTGGTACTTATTGGTTTCAATGTGTGTGGTTGGCTATAGGGGTTGTGCTGTGGAGTGGTGGTGTGGCTGATAAGCAAATTCCAGAGTTGTTTAGTGAGGATTTGTTCTTCCTCTATTTGCTTCCCCCAATCATTTTCAATGCCGGGTATGTTCTATCTCTCTCTCTCTCTGAATCGCAAGTAGTTGCTCAGAATTGGATTAGATTTGAATTGGGTTTCTAGTGGTGTGGAATTTGGAAAAAGGATTTCTATACTTGTAATTATCTTTCTGGATTGGATTTGGGGCCTGAAATTGGATTTTCCTTTTCCAATTTCAGTATAGGAGAGATCAAACAGTATCCAATGTTGAGTTGAATGTAAACCCTCCAGTTCCTATTTCAATGTTGATTCCAACCTAAAGTAATGCAGCAAGAGAGGTGTTATACGATGATGTGGGCTTGAAAATAATTATGAACAGATGATTGAATCTTTTTGAATTTAGATTTATCATTCTTGATACTTGTGAGATTCATTACCTGGTTAATTTTGATGCTTCTTATATGCTATTTTTATGAAAATTCCAAGCTAAAGTATTGTCCTCTAACTGAAGTATGTACTGAATTTTGCATCATACTGATATGGGTTCTTCCTTTGTTTCCAGTTTTCAGGTCAAGAAAAAGCAATTTTTCAAGAATTTCACCACAATATTGTTGTTTGAGGTAGTTGGTACTGTAATTTCATTTTGCCTTATATCATTAGGTAAGATCCACAATCCCTCATCCACTTCTACCATTTGCTTGTTTCAAGCTTGGTACTGGTATTTTCTGAAAATAATACAGTGATAATTACCTTATCTAATAGAACTAATGCACTCATTCCTATGGATCTTACATTTCACCCAAACAAAGTCTAACTGTTCCATTTGTGTTGTCTATACCAGGGGCCTATTTGTTATTTAAAAGAATTGGTGTGACAAGCCTAGATATTCAAGATTACCTAGGTGACTAATAACTATTGTTGAATCATTTTGTTCATACAGTCATTGATAGTCATCCTTTAATACTGATCATTTGTGCATCCTTTTTGTGCAGCTGTTGGTGCCATATTGTCAGCAACTGATTCAGTTTGCACGCTGCAGGTACACAATTTTCATCCTTATATGAATGTTATACATGGAAATTGACATGCTCCATTAATGCATGATATTTTTCTCATGTTAAAGGTTCTCAATCAAGATGAAACGCCCCTACTTAACAGTATTGTATTCGGTGAGGGAGTGGTGAATGATGCCACCTCTATTGTGCTTTTCAATGCAGTCCAATCACTTGATGTCAGCAACATTGATCTGCTTACAGCATTAAAATTGTTGGGGACCTTCCTTTACCTCTTCTTCACCAGCACTGCTCTTGGAATAGCAGTTAGTTGTTTTAGTGGTTTTTTTTTTCCTTCTTATTATTATTGTTTCTTATCTTTCCTCCTTTTTATTGGGCATCTCTCTTCAATTTTGGTTGTTTTAGATACTGTATGTAAAGTACATGGTAAACCAGAAAACATGACAATTTTTTTGACATAATTGTGTTGCACTGGATTATAAAGCATCAAAAGCTCAAAGGCATGCTAGTTAGTGTCATATTTCTATGATCATATGTTGGACTTTCTATTTTCGTTTTACATAAAAGTTGTTTTCGAAAAAATTCTTATTTGCTTGCTAAATTTTAATGCACATTTTATGGGGAATTTGGTAGACATCATTGTCCAACTTCCTACATGGTAATTTTCAAGCGGGTCTTATAAGTGTGTATATCATAAAGACACTTTACTTTGGAAGGTAAAATCAAATTCACTTTGTTTTTAGCCTGAATTTGTTTGTTCTATGTATCTGTTGCATTTACTTTTAGAACTGATGTCTTTCAGATGGTTCATTGGTAATAAAGTTGATAGATCTATGCCCTTCTATAATCATACATGCTTATCCCACCTCACATATAGTTGTTGAATTTATAACCATATGTTCAGAGTCTAATGCAATTGCATCACTTTGAAGTATGTATGTCATTCATGACCCGTACATCCTAGGAAATTATTTGCACCTCTATCCTTGCATAGTTCTGAAGCTTATGTATATACATTTACTTGAATCCAAGTTTGTAATTACATTCATCTTCTGAAGACTACATGATTGTGCACATTTGAAAGGTATTAAGCATCTGGAACTAAACAAAAGAAGAGAGCTAAATGGGAAAAGAATAGATGGAATTCAAGTAATGAGAAAATTAGCGAAGGTGATATAAGGAAAAGATGAAGGGGGGAAAATGTGGCTTGAGGAAAAAGATTTAGCAAGATTCATATCTCAAGATTGAGATAAATGTGAAGGAATCCCATAACCAACACAATCTTGAAATCACCTAGTTGCAATTGTGGAAGGACATCTTATTAATCAATGAGTCTTGTATGATCACATTTTTGATTTACCAGCTTTTGCATACCTAAATGATTAATTGCGACTTATATGGAAGTCTTGTTACATAACTTGACGTTGTCATTTTTCTACAACAGGCACTCCACAGATCATGAAGTTGCACTCATGATGCTTATGGCCTATTTGTCATACATGGTGGCTGAGGTACCAAAGAAAAAATTTTATATCATTTTAATTATTTATTTCTCTTGTCTTTCTTTGCGTTTTAATTTTTGTTTTATCACTTTTATTTAATTTGGAAAAATCATGATGCCTTGAACCTCCAGAAAGTATGTTCAAAAGTATTAGTATTCATATAAAGTAAAATTCTATAGTTTGTCACATTGAAATATTTGAGGTTTATAGCAAGGAATGGAACAGGAAAAAGAAATTGAAGATGAATGACTTACATTTCATCATACTATCTCCTTTGGGCGCCTTTGCAGTGAATTACTTAAATCTTGTTATACTTGTACATTAGTTTAAGCAGGCATTTTGGACTTCCATTGGAATAGATTGCACCATACATGTTTAATGTTTGAGTCATCTATAATTCAACAACAGTATGACTAAAATGAATTGAGTTACCACCCTATAAAAAATAAGAGATATAATCTCATTGCAAAAAACATTTTTCTACAAATACAAATAGAAGAATTTAGGGAAATAACATCAATAGCTTAAACTACTTTTCCAAACAAATGACACCGTCTGACTGATACAGGATATGTGATGAATATGAAAATATCTGCTTGTCGTTTATTTCTTAAAATTTAATAAATTCCCATTTTTCCCGCATTGGGATTTTGACAATATTCTTCTGTGACATTTTCATGTCTAACTAAACATGGCATAATGTTACTGAAAGCTCACGAGTTACAACCAAGTAAGAACATATCCTTTCCCTCTTAATGGTGATAATATTGAACAGCCCCAATCATAAGACCTACAACAAGTGTGACCTCCTATTGCACTTTCACTAAAATTTGTTGACATTTCTTGCTGTTGGAGTGGAAAGACAGTGTAATGTTCCCAAATCCATGGTTAATATATTTAAAACTGCCAGTAATATGGGGCATCAACCCCACCTCCAAAAAAGAGGAGATGGACAGCAAATTTGTTCAAATTGTTGTCACGTCAAATCGTAGTATTTGTAAAATCTAAGAATTTACCCAATAGGTCCTTTAGGAACTTAGAAAGGGTGTCTTAATTAATAAATGCTTATAAAACTCTTTGAAGCTAAATTAGACAGTAATACTTAAGTCACATACAGAGCAGAAAGACAATGGATAATTATAAATTTAAAGGCAAAGAAGTATTTGACAGGAAAAGAGGGCAGTTAGTAACTTTAGATTGAAATGCTGGCAAGAAAGGGATGCAAAAGTCATGATTTTTTCTTTCACAATTAAGGTTCTCTCTAGCTGGATCCTCTATCAATATTCTTATGTAAAAAAATATCTCAGTCAACAATAACCATTGGTGGATTTCAGTTGAAAAGGTGTCAGGATTCAAATGTTTACCTATTTACTCTGTTCTCTTTTCCTTTTTACTTCCAATCTCTAATTTACATTAACTTTGTTTCTATCCTCTCTTTTGTGGCTCAATTGAATAAATTCTTATCAGTCTACAATTTACATGTTTCAACAGAAATAAGGGACTCTGATCTTTGTACATTACTAGGCAAGACAAGTGTTAACATTTTAAGTATACAAATGAAGCTTAAGCTCCAACGATCGATTCTTATCTTCAAAGTGGTTTGATGATCTCAGGCATGCATTCGCAACAATATCATTCATTGCAGAGACTTTTATATTCCTATATGTTGGTATGGATGCCTTAGACATTGATAAATGGAAAAGCAGCAAAGCAAGGTAATTTTACTACTTTCCTATTTCACATTAACTGACAGCTAGTATATTGTTTCAGATAATATGTAACAATAATTACCAAATTCAGATATTAGATGTCATGTCATTCATGTTGCTATAAAAATAAGGTTACAATAAATGCATCGTAACTTGTAGCTATTCTAACTATCATCTCTAAAATAATTTTTTTAAAAAAAAGGAGAAGAAAAGAAAAGAAAATGTCGTACTTAGTGCACGAGGCTCCTGCTTCTAAGGGGTCTAGGCTATGTGGTACATACCATCCTATCTAAGATCCTAGATAGAAAATCGTTGCCTCAAGCCCTCATTGAACAAAAAATGGCAGCTAGGCAAATACTATATATAATAGTGCAACACATAAGAATATTATATTTTTATTTTCTTTTTGTTCTCACCAAAGTAAAATCACAATTACCACATTTAGAAGACAAGTGATATATTGCTTTGTCCATCTTATTTTCCTATGGATTTGATACCATTTAATTGGTTTCATACTATTTGCTTCAGCCCAGGAACTTCCATTGCTATGAGATCAACATTGTTTGCATTAGTGTTGGTTGGAAGAGCAGCATTTGTGTTCCCTATTGCCAATATTAAAAATTGCATAAAGAAAAGACCAAGTACGAAAATTGAGCTACAGAAACAGGTGATAATTTCAGACATCTTTAGCACTTAGCTATTGCCATTGATTCTAGCTCAAGTTTTGCTAACTATCTGAAATACTAGTTTATAATATGGTGGGCAGGACTTATGAGAGGTGCAGTAACCGCCTTGTCTTATAACCAGGTAAGTAGACAGCATTTCAAGTCAATAACAATTGAATATGTTGATTCTTGAGCAGTTATTAACTTCTACAATCTACAATTGAAGTTTGCAAATTCTGACAAGACGTTAATAGAAGATAGTGCACTAATGATCACCTCAACTATAGTTGTTGTTTTGTTTAGTACTGTGGTATGTTAATTAGCTTCTTCATCTTCAATTTTCATTGCTTTAAGGTCCATTATAGTGTTTATAAAAATAAAAAACAAAGGTCCATTATAGTTACAATGTTGTTATTGCACTATGGATCCAACCCATGAGCCCTTCTTCTAATGTAGTAGGAACCCAAAAAATGATGTCATTAAAGCAAAATTATCCTAAATCTTGCAAGATATTAAGATAATTGGTTGGGTATACAGACTCTAGTGAAATAGAAAAAAGAGAAAACTCTTTGAAAGGTTGGCTTTAGTCAAACATATCAATACTTCTTCTCATGAAATCTATTTTCACACTCATTTCTTTTTTATTTTATACTTCATATTTTAATCCAAACAAATCCTTTATGACTTTTAGCTTTTTCATAATGATCTCCAGCTTGTAGTTTATTTCTGGCCTATATATATATGGAAGAAGATAATCATCAATAAGACTCATACCAGCTTTTAGTTTTCAATACAAATGTACATCATGACATTTATGAACATCATGATGTGATCTTCTTTTCTTTTTTCTCCAAACAGGTGTTTGGTTCCATAACAAAGCCGCTTATTGAAGCAGTGCTGTTAAGGAATGTAAAACCAGCACATTCAGAAGCAACTAACATACCAAGTCTAGATGACTTACAACTATTATTCCTTGAAATTGGTGATCCAAGTGATCAAGGTGGTAGCAATGAACCTGCCCGCCGAAAGGGTAGCTTAAGCTTGCTAATAAGTAACCCCACTTCAACTATTTACTATTTTTGGAGAAAGTTTGATGACAAGTTCACAAGACTAGTATTTGGTGGACAAGGTTTTGTCCCATTTGTTCCTAGTTCTCCAACTGGTGCAGTAGATCATTAAACTTCTTAATACTATTCTTTGGTGCAATAAACTTGTAATGGCACTACAAGATTTCATTTTTTTTTTCTTTTTGATTTTTTCAATAATGTGGAAAAAGTAAAGCATTCATAGAATTAATTGTATCATAGCAGGCAAATTATTTATAGACTTTAGTGACACCAGTTGGAGTACATATATATCTTGATCTTATTTGTCAGCATTATAAGCATGAATGTGTAATTTTTAAATTCTAGTGAATTGAGAAATGGAAATTTAGTTATTTATTTCGGATAAAACGATCTTTCTTTCTCAGGCTTTAATCAATAAAAAATGTTGGTTTTCACCAAAATGACTATTTATTTGCTAAATCTAGAGTATACATTTCATGAGTGTCAACATCATAAATTGACATTTCAACAGAAATCCATGCTTCTAGAGGTCTATGGCTATCCTTATTCATGTTACCAAAATATGTACTTTAAACTCCTTGAAGGTGAAATCTTGAGGCAATCCTAGAGAATATGATCTATCGTAAGTCTAATCCTAAATAGCCAAGAGTTACTACTTTCTGACAAATATTTGCTACAAATGTACTTACCATTGTTGCTACCACTATCTTCTCTTGTGCCACTTCCAAGTACCATCCCCCTCCCCCACCCCCCATTTTCTTCATCATGCAAATGAAATAGAAGTGAAGCAAGAGAAAGGGAGGGTGTGGAAGGAATTGAACAAACTTGCTTTATATTGGGACAATGAGGCATATAATTTCTTTTTTTGGTACAGGCAAGTCTATCTTGCTAATAGTTCACATGAAGCTGGCTGAGTTCATGTATGAGCACTAATAAAATGAGCAAGTTTGATTAAAAAGTAAGGAGCACTATCTAATGCATAAAATATTACCAAAATTCTGGTTCATTTTTTAGGATTCTTCTAATATATTCTCCAACAAGGAACAAGGTTGTCTCAGTGGGTGACCATAACTAAATTGGCCATGGTACTGAAAATTTCCTCATTTACACTGCAAAATACTAAGAAGATACAAATATACAGTTTCAAATTCCTAAAAACATAATAAGGCACACTTCAATTTCAAGATAGCAGGTTCAGAGATCCAGACAGAATTTTGTCTTACAAAGCAGAGTTTTCCCATCTAATTGGTCAATATCTTCTCTTCTTTCAAGCTTTAGCTTTCACATTTGTAATTCATTGAGTTGCATCTTCATTGTGTCAATTACTTTTTTCAGTATATTTATTTCTTTCTGCGAATTCATCCATCCATTTTTGTTCATTGGTAATTTGATCCAAAATTTCTCATTGACTTTAACGTGTTAGCTTTCTCTGAGAGGATGAATCATGTTGTGAATTTCAGGGGCAGCCAATAGTTCCTCATCATGTGCCCGTGTTTCTTGTGATAATCTATGGTATTCCAGTGCTTTTACATCCACTTACTCTTTCTTTTTTCTTTTTTTTTTTAGCAAGCAAGGGTGTACCTGCATAAATGGTCTCATAAAAATGGTCAATTGGAACTTATATTTAAGTTCTTCTATAACTAGTTAAGATGTGAGCTTACAAGTTTTTTAAGTCTATCAATAAAACACTATATAATTCAAAAACACTGTTTGCCCAGGTTTAAGACTTGAAATTTGTCTATAGAGATTTTACAGCCATTGAGGTTTGAAATATCCAATAAAAGACACCAAAAAAAAAAAATGTTACTTCTTCTTTTCAATAAGTAAATCTCTATTTTATGATTTCAGGTCATAGAAACTCAATTTTAAAATAATGTAATCATCACTAAGAATGAAAAAAGCTCTGTACCTTGGGATACATGTCAATGGTTCTATGGAGGTTGTCATCACAATACTGAGAATCTTTTGGCAATTTTTCTGCGAGTGACTGAATGCTTGTTGCACTAAGGTTCTCATCTCTAGCAACCAGGGTAAGATAACCATATATCAATCTTCCAAAGGAAAATATTTTGGTACAGGTTTGCTTGAAACAAAAGTAACGTAAGATTCTACCACCTCAATAACAACACCCACATCATAACCATTATCATTGTCTCCATAATTCTTTACCAAAAGATCTCCAACATAGAAGCAATTCTTCTAACATTTCAATAATTCAGAATTTATTTTTATCATTAAACCAACCTTGAGAAGGTGAAGCAGAGAACTGCAAGAAATTAAAATTTTCTCCATAGGGAGCACATTTATCGAGCATTTAGCTGTATCTCTTTGTAAGTGATGGTTTAGATGTTTGGGAGCCAATGGACTACGCATGATCCTACAAGCTCTGATCTCATCCCTTTTACTTTTGATAGTTTGAATCTCTTTGAAAAAAGGATCTACTAGAAAGAATAAAAAATCTTCAAACCACCAATTATTGCCTGTTTTTGTTTTAGTATTGAGTTCTCAACAAGGTTTGCTAGAACATACAAGCACTGTACATCATCATTTCACAAGTTGTAACTTTTTGGCACATGCAGAAACGGGTTCACTGCTTCTAAAAATATAAAAAGTTTCCTTCCAAAATGTAAGTATTAAGAAGCTTATAAAAGAATCTGTCCTGAATATTAGATTTCCTTGTTCAAGATTGTCACTCCTTTTCTAAAGAATGAGTAAAAAATATAATGGAGCAACATTGGCTACTGTTAACCATTTATCCATAACAAAATTCAACTACTAATTCAAAAGATTTGGTTCCACCTGGAAGATTGTTTAGTGCGATAATGGGGCTAGTGTCTCTTTGGCCAATACTTTGGAACACGAGCCTATTCAAATGCACACTTCTTGTAATTAAATGGAGCTGACATTAACAAAAAAAATTATATTTAGTTCAAGTTTAATGAATTTGAACATGTTATCTTTAATGTTTATTATTTTCAGTATATTAGTAAAATATTAAGAATATTGAATATCTTGAATGATTAATTGATAGGAACTCATAACTGACTCCATTTTAATTGGGATTAAGGCTTAGTTCAGTTGAGTTGAGTTAAAATAGTAAGCAATGGTAATTAAGATTTAACAATTTTGGTTTTTAAAATTTTAATTTTTTCGACTAGTTGAAAATTTTCAAGGATTTTTGGATACAACAATATAGCATGGTTTCAAATCCAACAAGAAGGGAGAATGAATTCATTTGATTGCTTTGTTTTTATTCTTTGGATTGAATATAGGACACCATATGGAAGCAAATTATTTGTATGAGTCAATATTTTAATGGAGGTTCTAAGGTTTTGATGTTAGCTTTACATTTGTCACACATAGAAAGATTGATTCATCTTTTATTGAGAATAGAGTAATTGAGTGCACCTTGTGCAAATAAAAGCTTGAATCTCCAACTCTTATGATAAGATCACTTGCAAATTTTTTCCAAACAACCCTGCAAAGAATAAGTGGGAGTTTTTTTTTTTTTTGAGAATCCTAGAATAAGTGGGAGTTGTTGCCATAAAAATATCATTTGTACGTAAATATAACAAGTAAATCATCAACATTCCTTATAAATGTATGCATAGAGAGGAGGGTGTCTTGAAAGAGAGAGGTGGGAAGCACTGGATGTTAATTTGCTTCAGAGGGGGCTAAAACTCTATAATATAATCTAACTTCAAACTTATTGTGAGCAGATGGCCTCCAACATAATTTATCCACTCCCACTCCATCCACTTTAGATGAATACAAAAGATCCAAGAAAATAGAGAGGGATTCCAATTTCCAATCCTGAATAGCTTGAGAAAAATTTAGCTCCCAATGAACTGAACCATCTCTAAACTACAAATGTTCTGATACAGTAGCTTCACTGTTTCAAGCAAGATGATACAAGTCAGGAAAAGACTCTTTGTGGGTAGTTTCGCCACACCAAATATCCAACCAAAATTTTATACTAGTACCGTCTCCCACCTTGTATTTGATACACTAAGAAAATTTGTCCCAACCCATAAGACTCACCCCATAAGCCCCTCGAGCAACCTTCATGCAGCCACCACCCCCCATGGAGACATATGCCAAATCTATCACACATATCCAATTCTCCACCATAAAGCCTCTCTTTCTATGCCAAACTTCCATAACCATGTCCCAAATAGGACTTCATTGAATAAGTTGATCTTCCTAATAGCCAACCCACCATTCTGATATGACAAATACAGTTCATCCCAATTCACCAAATGGAATTTGGATTCCTCCCCTAATCCCATCCAAAGAAAATCACGCTGTAATCTCTCGATCCACAAGGCATCTGCAGGAATAGGAAATAAGTTGGTAAATTAGAGTGTACTTTTAAGAAGGGTTACTCTACCTCCCTTAGATAAATACGTGTGTTTCCACCCTGCCAATTGTCTCTCCATCTTTTCCAAAACATCATTCCAAATGGACTTCTATTTAAATTTAGCACCCATTGTTAATCCCAAGTATTTCATTGGAAAACTTGCTGTTTTACACCCCAAGATATTAGATAGAGCCTCCAAATTCCATACAGCCCCAACTAGGACCAACTAATATTTTCTCAACTTAACTGATTTATGAAATTTCGTTATTTATCAAAAAAAAAAATATATATATATATATATATATTCGCAGCTTAACTTTCAGCCCAGATATAACTCCAAACCAGGTAAAAAGAAATCACAAATGCCAAATTCATCTAGGATCATCTTCACAAAATATCACAGTGTTGTCTGCAAACAGTAAATGAAAAATCAAAAGATTATTCCTTCCCGTCCTGCCCACTGAGAAACCCACAAGAAGACCTTCACCCAATGCGTTCTCCATCATTTTGCTCATAGCTTCCATTACAATTACAAAGAGCAGCAAGAATAACAGATCACGTTGATGAATCCCTCTAGAGCTTCCAAAAAGACCATGTGGACTTCCATTTACCAATACAGAAAAGTGCACTGTTGAAATACAGAAATAAATCCAATTCCTCCACTTTCTAGAAAAGCCGCATCTTTGCAAAAGATAGATTAGAAATCCCCAATTTACATGATCCAATTTACACTGCACACCCAGAATCCCTGCCTTCAGTCTGCTATCTAAGTGTTCATTAGTTTAACACAGCATCTAAAATTTGCTTTCCTTCACAAGGGCATTTTGCGATCCTGAAATAATTTTTTTCTCAACACCATTTGCATTCTATTGGCCAGAACTTTAGCAACATGCTTGTACACTCCATCCATTAAACTAATGAGCCTAAAATCCTTCACCTCCATAGCTTCAGAGTTTTGGGGGATTAGAACTATGAATGTTGCATTTAGACTCTTTTTATAAATTGCCCATACCCATGAAACTCCCTGAAAACAGCCAAAATATCATGTTTCATTATCACCATCTGGTCCCATGGCTTCATTGATAGATAAGAAATGCAACCCATCTAGAAGTGAATGTCTATAAACATAAAGCATCCTGTTTAAATAATTTTCATAAAACCCAGCAATATGCTCCCTAATAGCATCTTGATCAGAAGTGAGACATCCATTACAAGAATCCAATTCATTGAATTCAAAAACCAATTGATTCTTCTTTACAATCTGCTTTTTTCTTTTTTCTTTTTTGATAGGTAATAGATAGTTTCATTAAAAAAAAGTACATCTTGTTCATAACGATGAACAAAATGTACTTGAAATAATTACAAACAAATCAAAGAGACACAGAAGCAGATTGAAGGAAATCAAAAATGGAAATACATTGCGTAAAACCCCAAATACGAGAACGAAGTCCCAACTAGCAAAGATTTCAAAAGATCAATAGATCTCTCAACATCCTCAAAAGTGCGGGTATTTCATTCTCTCCAAATTAGCCACATCAAACTCCTCTTCATTCCACTTCTTTAAATCCTCTTTCAAGGCTTTAAGATTTGGAATATGACACTACTCCAACATAGAAGCAATTAACATATTCAATTACTCAGAATTGATTTTAATCCTTAAACCAACAATGAGAAGGTTTAAGTCCCAATCATTAAAGTCCCGAAGGACTTTACATCCCAACTTCTTCATCCCCCCTTGCCCTATCTCACCAGCAAAGATTCCACTAAAGATTCTCGATCAATGGAACTAACTTACAAGACAGAGCCACCCTCAAAGGCTGATCTCCACACCAATAGTCATGTCAAAATTGTATCCAACTATCATAGCCAACATCAAAATTAATGTGCTGTAGAAATCTATCTCATTTTATCCTAATTCTTTTCCATATAATACATCCACATCTGGGGAGGGGTGGAGGGTAATACTAATGATATCTTGAGGTTACCTAGATTAGCTGCTTTGCTTGATTTAATGGAGCAACCTTATCACATAGATGACAGGCTTGCCCATTAACTCTAGATGTCACTAACAGTTACCAACATTGTATTAAAATAATGGATTAACTACTTATTACAATGACATAGAGTAATAGACCATAACTTTCTAATGCTTATCCTCATTAAAATGAGCTTTTTTCTAAGAATGGATAGGTTCCTTGCTTGAATCTATTAAGCCAGTTGTGGAACTAAAAACATACCATCATAAGGCAATAACAAGAAATTTCTTTTTCTCTGTACTTCAATGCCTTTGGTGTAAGAATATGAGTGAATAATATGACTGCTACTAAAGTCTAAGACACCACAACCTACAGTACATTCTTTTTTAGTTTCAAACCATCTACAATTTAAAAGCAAACTAGCCTTATAATACATTTGATTAGTGCTATATTCTATGATACCATAGCCTACAACAACTTGCATCCAGATTTAATTCCACCTTGACCTAACCATTCTCCCATAGTTCTAAGAATCTTATTTTAATTTTCTTATGTATAAGATATTAGTGAAGAAATGGTGGGAAAGAACAGAACAATTTTATGGGTGTATCTACCTATCACTAATATTGAGCTATAACTCATTAATAAATTCTAATACCTTCTATGAGTATGCAAAGCTGTTCTTGAAATATCCAAGAATAATAGCATCCCAACTGGAAGGATTGTGCCAAGTAGAAATACTTAAGAAGCCAAATATAGCTCTTGTTCTTTGTTATTCTTGTGCTGATCAGCCACATTAATAAGATCCAGGATTAGCGTTTTCTATTCCCTCTACAAAGCAATTCACTTCAAGCGATACCAATTATATTCTGTCCCCTGCTTCTTCCATTGTTCATCTAACTCCTCTATCTTAGACCTTTCCATCAAAGACAAACCCTCCACTTCGTTAGTGTTAACCGAAGCCAAATAATGGATAGTGTATGACCCATTATTGTTATCCATAAAGATCTGACTTGAAAAAACAGAATTGTCAACTGAAGCATCCTCTAATTTCAGCCTTGATTGTTGTGATAAAACAGGGTTATGAAATGAATCCATGAGTTGCACTACTATTTCAATTTTAATCCAAGGAAAGAAAGTGACTGAATTGATTATTTGACAACACAAATAAGTTTTTCTCAAAAGGGGAAAATAAATAAATAGACAGAATAACACATTAGATTCAACAACAAAGAACTAAGGCTCAACATAAATTGAAAGTTTACATATAAAAATTTATTAAAAAAAAATCTCTTTCTTTAAACAATTATCGTGAATGTTGAAATTACATTGGGCACATTGATAGATCATTTGTGTCATTGAGGGTTGTCTTTACAATCAAATTAAGGTGTAGCATCTCAAAACAGATACCTATTATATGTGTTTCTTTTGAGATTTGGGTATTCTCCAAGAATACATTTGGAATGAGCAGGATAACTGCAACCTTCACAATAGTAGAACCATTGGTTGGAATCTCGTTCTTCTTCACAGATGTCACAGTAATACTCACCAGATTTATCTTCGGGAATATAACATAGAGTGAAAGGATGCTCATGTTGGTTGTACCATGCAGTTTGAGGCAGTGTAGCACATTTGAAGTCTAGAACAAATTCACAAGTGGTACAACGGAATACTCGATATTGTTCAGAACCACATATACTACACTTTTGTCTATTGTTTGTGATGGAGAGGTAAAGAGGATGCTTATGACAGGCATGACTAAGGGTGTTTAAGATCAAACTACATTGAACATTGAGATCAAAGCTGCATCTACCACATGTGTAGTTAAAGCCATTGCAGAGCTCATAACAGACATCACACCAAAATCTATATTCATCATAAGTGAGGGTGAGTGGGTGTTGATGAAGTGGGTGTTGTTTTATTTTGGGAAATTTAGTACAAGATATATGAAGAAAGAAGCTACAATTGGATTCGACACAACTGTAAAAAGATGGAGTGAGAATAGCTCGTACGCACCCGTAGCAAATTTTGTTATTTGGAACCTCATCAGCAAGCTTTAAGTGATGCTCATGGCTGAAGTGTTTGATTTCTGTGGCAATTTCAGTTCCGTCCTCCCCCACAGTGGTTTTTATGGCTTTGCAAATTTCTGAGTCAACGGATTGATCGAGCTTTGAATCTACATTTTCCAGCATAGCTTTTGACTCGGCGGACTCCTCCTCTTTAAGTTCCAGCAAATTTATGTTCTCCATGTTTCCCCTGGCAACAGCACAATCGAGGTGGGCAGCGAAATGGCATGTGGAGCAATAGTAAAGGCCATAGTTTGTGTCCAGTTTTAGAAAACAGAGTTGACATAATTGGGAGTTGGATTGATGGAGTTCAAGAGAATGGATGAGGTTGAGGGGGTGATTGTGCCGTACGACTTTGAGTCTGCCTGGGAGATTAGTACATCTTCTATGAATCCCGAAACCACATAAGGTACACACATAGGGCATACCTTTGTCTTCTTTGCCACAAAGGTCGCAAGTGAAAGTCATCCACTTCCAATAAGGGGTCAATTGGTGGTGGTGGACTTCAGGTGCTTCCGTGGTGGGCGCTAAAGAACCACATTTGATATGAAGATTAAAATTGCAACGGGAACAGCGATATGTATATTCATCACGATATTCTTTGCAGACTTGGCACTTGTAAAACTGTCTGTCGTCATATGAAAGATTCCATGGGGCAAAGAGAATAAGAGGATGTAATGGGTGCAAGGGATGGTGCAGCAACCCAAGGGGTAGTTCCGCACATGATTTATGACGGTAGTAGCTATTACATTCAACACAGCTGTAGCTAGGACCCAATATTGGTTCCTTGCACCCAAAACACTCTTTGCCGTAAATTCTATCTTCATTGAAGACCAACGGATGCTCCGGATGAATAAAATGTTGAAGCTGCTTCGTCTCCTAATGACATACACAGCCACAGTAAAAACATACGGAGAGAAAGAGAGAGAGAAGTGCGCATTAGATATTTGATTTTTTTGTAAACAGCAACAGATGTAAACATAAATGGAGATGATGGCTTCGGGGCTGTGTGGGCATTTGGGCTTACTGTAGAAGCTTTCAATCTAGATAACCCATACACATGATGGTGGGCTTAGTTTTTCTCTCGTGTTTGGGCTTACTGTTGAAGCTTCCAATCTAGATAACCCATAATAACACATAATGGTGGGCTTGGTTTTGCTGAAGTTCATTTTTTGGGTTTTGGGAATACTATGTGCATGTGTTGTTTTATGGGCTTGCTAGTAAATGGTTCACACCGGATTGTGGGCTTGTTATTTTGGGCTTTCATGAATTAAATGAATGGCTGTGTCAAAACATTTTTTTTTTTTAATTTAATTCTGGTTGTAGGCTAGCATTTTGTTATTATACATTAAATTTTTACTATGTATTTTCTTCCTCCCTAAAACATAATACACATTTTCTCTTACTATTATCCCCTAAATTATATTAATATTTATTTAATTCTAGTTGTCATATAAAAATATATTGTTGCTTATTTTTTACAATGTAAAAAATGGAAGGTAATGTTAGAGAGTTAAAAATATTTAAATATATATAAGTTTTTTTAATAATTTAAAAAAAAAAAATTGTATTTTCAAGTAAGAATATGGTTATATTTGAACAAAGTGTAGGTTTTTTAGCAAAATATTATTTTGGAAAAAAGATATCAAGTAATATAATTTTGTAAAAGTTACCTAATTTATACAAATGATTCACATTTTCTCTCACAATTAATTATACCTAAATTATCATATTATTTAATTTATTTATCATAACGATGCAATTTTGATTTTTAAAATTTTTTAATTAAAAACTAAGAAAAACTAATAAAAATTATATTTTCTAAAAAAATTAAATTAAAATTGTATTTTTTTAAGAAAAATCTCAATAATGAAATGGGAAGAAAAATGAGAGAAAATGTGTCACTCGACGAAGAAGACAACCACGTTTTAGAAGGTGATGGCAAAAATGCAAAAAAAAAAAAAAAAAAAAAAAAAAAAAAGTTAAAAAAGTTACAACATTTTTAAGAAGCATTTGAGTTTGTGTGACATATATATATATATATATATAGAACTCTTTTGAGGTGTTTTTTACCTTGGGAACACTTTTGAGACGCTCGGTATCAATTTCATCTCCATTATCATCTTCTTCATCATGATCATCATCATCTTCTTCTTCTTCTTCTTCTTCCTCATCATGATCATCTTCTTCAATAGCCTTTGCCTCAGCTTCTTGTTCTTTTTGTTGGTCTCCAACCTCTTTCCCCTTTTGGGTCTGCTCCTCTTCACCTAAATTTGCTGCCATTGAGTCACCACTTTTGCCTTTTGAGTTGAGCAATTGATCCATTGTATAGCTAGTTGAGCAATTAACCAAAAAAAAAAAAAAAATTCAGTTAAATTTCTCAATTATTTTTTTCTTTAAATATTTGAAATTAATATTAGTTTTAGTTTTTAGGAAAAAAAAATTTCTTTATTAATTTTTTAAATTTTTAATCAAGAATAAAATTTTGGGTGTAAAATACCCTTATGGAAGCTTCCAAGTTAGCTCTAATTTCAATTTTGTTAATGTGAAGTTCATATGGAGCTCATCTACTTTATATAGACTCAATGGTGTTGCTTTCTAAGGATAAATTTATGATATGCGTTCGTGCCAAAACAAACAAAAAAAGCATCTCCAACACCAAAGACAAAGAATTAGAGAAAGAAAAAGAAAAGCATATGCTTGCCTTCTATATTCAAGAAGGAAAGTAACTTATGCTTGTCAACCTAATGTATATACTTATTCTCCTCTTTTCTCTAATCTTTTTTTTTTTTTTTATACTTTAAAATGTCATAATAATAATAATTTTTCCTCCCCACCCCCCCCCCCCCAACATATCTACACTAACTTTTTATTTTTATTCATTTTATGAAATTTCTTTACCCATATTTATCTATTTTATACATCATCATTATCAATGTTATCGCCAGAATCACCACCACCCCATTTTTCTCACCTCAATGTTGTCATCATCATTCACCGGTGTTTGCCATTATCACCACCACCACCAATAACATCATGATACCATACCATCACCATAATCAAGTTATTGTTATCGTCATTGTTATTAATACCTTAATTCTTTACCCTTTGTTTATGTTTAAAAAAACCATGATACTTTAATTCCAAAAAATAAATCTTAATACTAAATTCTAAATTTTTAGATATACTCATTTAATCAATGAAAAATTAATTGACGAGTCTAAGATTTCCATTATTTAATAAAATTTAAGAATTTTTAGAATTTGAAAGAAAAAAAAAATGTCCAGCGAAAAAGTGCTATGGAACTCTATGTAGACATATAAAGTCATTCATTCTTATAATTAAATCCATAGGAAGTCAATCTACATTTCATCAAAAACTTGTTTATAAATCAATTTGACATCCATTAAATGAGGTAAAATTATAGAATACTCAAAGAGTACTACAAATGCGTACTCCCTCTTTTTATATGAATTGTAAATTCTACTATAAATCTAATTAGTGGGACCTACAATTATATGATAAGAGAGTATGCATTTATGGTACTCCAGAATATTCTATAATTACCCTAAATAGAGGAGGTAAAGAGAGAAAACATTGTTTAGATAAGAAAAACCTAAATGAAACATATCAACAATTTTACATTTATTTTCTAGAATAATGGAAATGAATAACAACAATAGACTAATATTTCAAGTTAAAACAATTTTATAAGTCTGTAATTTTAATTAACAAAATTAAAAGTTTAATTTTACCAATTTTTTTTTTAAAGATACGTAGCAATTTGGTAAATAGAGTGATCCATAGTTCGAAACCCAGTAGCCCCCAATTTGTTTCTCTTTTTCTTTTATTTTCTCCACTTAAACCAGTGAAAGGAAAATGAAAACAATGGAGAACTACTTCAAAACCATTGAAACCATCTCTAAGCTTTGTGGAGAATCAAAGGAAGATGATTCTCTTCAACAAACTGAAATTCAGCATTTGTCTTCCTCACTCACTTTCTTAAGGTCAACACTAAACTAAAGCAATGCTCCTACTATACTTTTATGTATGTATGTATGTGTATTTATGTGTTAGAGATATGAGTCTAGTTTTACTTGTACCTATATTACTTGTATTTTGCACATTCTAACTTGTGATACTGATACACTGAGGTGGTATTACGTTAGTCACATATTAAGTCCCATTTTTTCATCACTAAACTTTGAAAAGTTTTTTTTTTTCTTTTCAATTTTGTAATAAGCTTTTTTTATATATAAATAGTTTTGGAGCAAAAATAAGGATGAATAAACAAACTTTTTTCATTAGTTTAAAGATTAAAAAAAATTAAGTTTAAGGGACATAAAGTGAAACATTTGTAATAGTTTAAGGATGAAATGAATGTTTAAAGTTTAGGGATGTATAACAAAATTCATGCAAATTTCAGGGATGAAAACAATATTTTAGCGTTGTAATATTCTTGACATTTACTTGAATTTCATGTCATATTAAACAATATCATGCCCAAAAACATTAGAGATACATAAAAGAATCCATGTATGGCTGTATGTATGAGAAAAATGTGAAAGAGAGATTGAGAAGGGGAATAAGGTGCACGCATAAGAATTAAAATTTGAAATGGAGCTGGGGGGATTGGTGTGGTCTAGTCTCCCCCTTATACTTACCAAATATTAAGCTAATCTATCATGCTTTTCGAATATTAATATGATTGATGGGTATTAAAATCTCACTAACCTATAAATTGCTTAATATTTAGTTTCTATGTGTGTTTTTTATTCCTAAATATACTAAACAAATAAGTGTATGGACTTCTCATAAAAAAAAAGTGTATGGACTTAATAGCAAGTGGCATTCAATTGTTGTGAAATTTTGAATGTGATTAATCTATAATAGATGTTTAATAAATATGTCGACTCCTCAAAATAGTGATTTATAAAAAGTAGAATGATATATCTTTGATCAAAATTGCATTAAATATAACATGAACCGAACCCATTTAGCAATAAAAATCATTTATTCAAGGGCAAATTAATAAATAAATAGGCTCAAATTTTATTGCATTTTTAATATTTTTGAAAAAAATGAAGTAGGTAAAGCAACCTATGTTTATAGATAGCAATAGAAAAACATAGACATACAAAAAAAGTTGGAGAAGTGACCATTAATACTTACATGAACAAGAATATGATTTTGGCTTCAATAAACCCTTAGGGAAGCTTCCAAGTTAGCCTTGATTTCAAATTTGTTAATACAAAGTTCATGAAAGGATCACCTATAACTTCTACTATATATAGACTAGATTGTGTTACTTTCTAAGGATAAAACACATTCCTCGTTAATTCAACAAGCCATGATTATTCCATTGTGCCATAAAAGAAAAGCATCACCAACACCAAAGGCAAAGAATTGGAGAAAGAAAAAGAAAAGCATATATATGCTTGCCTTCTATATGCAAAAGGGCAATGAACTTATGCTTGCCAACATAGATGTATATACTAGTCTTCTCTTTTCTCTAATCTTTTTTTTTTCATGCCTAGATGTCATAATAATATTTATTTTTCCCTTTTCCCCCCTAAACATGTCTACACTAACATTTTGTTTTTATTCATTTTATGAAATTTATTTGCTCATTTTTATCTATGGTATACACCATTTACTATCAATGTTATTGTCATTGTCACCACCACCCCATTTTCCTCACCTAAATGTTGTCACCATCACCTCCACCATCATTCAATGCCATTGTTGTTACCACCACTACCACCAATAATATCATGATACCATACCATCACCATAATCAAGTTATTGTTATCACCATTGTTATTAAAGCCTTAATTCTTTACCCTTTGTTTATGTTTTTAAAAAACCATAACACTCTAATTAAAAAAAGAAAGAAAGAAAAAAAAAAAGACCTTTTGAATACTAAATTCTAAAATTTTAGATATAATCATTTAATCAATGAAAAATTAGTTGACGTGTTTGAAATTCCTATCATTTAGTAAATTCTAAGAATTTTAGGAACTTGGAAGTCATTTTTTAAGGATTTCCTATAATATGTTGTTTCAAAAATATTTCTTATGTGTAAACAAACCAAGCATTGGTTTGGGCTTAATCACCCAATTTTATTTTATTTTTTATGAACACCACCCCAATTTCATGCCTAGATGTCATAATAATATTTATTTTTCCCTTTTCCCCCCTAAACATGTCTACACTAACATTTTGTTTTTATTCATTTTATGAAATTTATTTGCTCATTTTTATCTATGGTATACACCATTTACTATCAATGTTATTGTCATTGTCACCACCACCCCATTTTCCTCACCTAAATGTTGTCACCATCACCTCCACCATCATTCAATGCCATTGTTGTTACCACCACTACCACCAATAATATCATAATACCATACCATCACCATAATCAAGTTATTGTTATCACCATTGTTATTAAAGCCTTAATTCTTTACCCTTTGTTTATGTTTTTAAAAAACCATAACACTCTAATTAAAAAAAGAAAGAAAGAAAAAAAAAAGACCTTTTGAATACTAAATTCTAAAATTTTAGATATAATCATTTAATCAATAAAAAATTAGTTGACGTGTTTGAAATTCCTATCATTTAGTAAATTCTAAGAATTTTAGGAACTTGGAAGTCATTTTTTAAGGATTTCCTATAATATGTTGTTTCAAAAATATTTCTTATGTGTAAACAAACCAAGCATTGGTTTGGGCTTAATCACCCAATTTTATTTTATTTTTTATGAACACCACCCCAATTTCACCTCACACACGCACACATTATATATATTCTCACATTAAAGTTGTACTCACACCACCCTAACAAAACCCCCCCCCCTCCCCCCCCCCCCCCAAAAAAAAAAACAGGATTTTGCTGCATGTTCCCCTTAAATGTCTCATTCTTGCAATTGAAGAAATGAAAAAAAGCAAGATTTTGTCATTAGCACCTCGTAAAGGCTTATTCTTGTTGTGATGTTGCTTACAAAAGTCTCATACTTGAAACTAAACGCTATTAGAAAACAAATTTTTTTTTTCATTAGCTCCACATAAAGGCTCATACTTCCACTTAAAGGTGGAAAGGTATTCCGACTTGTTAAGCAAACTAGATTCATATGCCTCTCTCTCTATCTGCTTTCTTTTTCTATATTCTTATTACCTTAATGTTTTCATTCTTTCACATGATGTCTTATTTTCTTTTTCATTTTTTTCTCCACTTGACTATATTAGAAAATAGAAATTATGCTTTAATGGAGAGAGAGAGAGAGAGAGAGAGAGAGAGAGAAAGAGAGAGAGAGAGAGAGAGTCTAATAAAACTATCTATCAAAAAAAGGAAAAAAAAAATTCTTGACAAAAAAGTTCTATAGAGCTCTATGTGAGACGTATAAAGCCATTCATTCTTAGAATTAAATGTTTAGGCCTTTTTTTTTTTTCTTTCTTTCCCTCCTTTTTTTTTTTTTTTTTTTTTTTTTTTTGCATTTGGGGCTAATAATATAATAGCTAAGAGGAAATAATTACGAAAAATGCTTCAACTCACCGTGTGATGAGTTGTGAGTGGTGGAGAATAATAGTGAGTCCATGGGGTCTACATCTTCACAACTCACAATTCGTTACATGGCGAGTTGTGGCAAAAATTGTGATATATATACATATATATATATATATATATATATTTTTTTTTTGTAACACTAGCATTATCATTTCTCAAGAAGTGTAGGCCCCATTTTACCTATTTTCTCTTTTGAAAAGATTAGTGGCAATTTTGTAAATAAAGTGATCTGTAGTTCGAAACCCAACAGCCCTAATTCGTTCATTTTCTTCTTCAATTTTTTTCCTCCTCCACGCACTACCACTGCAAAAACCAGTGAAAGAAAACGAAAACAATGGAAGAGGGAGAAGAACCTCCAATTTCAAAGTTATTTACTGTCAAACACCCAATGAATAAGGAGAATAAGGATGCTCCAGTTGTGGAGAAACCATTAGATTGCAATGGTGATAGGGTTACGGTTTCGGAGTCGATTATTGTGTGGACAATTACTTCAGAGCCGTCGAAACCATCTCTAAGCTCTGTGGAGAAGATAATGAAGATTATGCACTTCAACAAATTAAATTCAGCGTTTGTTTACCTCACTCACTTTCTTAAGGTAAATACTTTTAAGTTTTATATATGTGTGTATGTATGTCTTAGAGAGATGAGTCCAGTTTTAATCGTTCTACTGTACTCTGTCTTAGTATTTGTATTTGTATTGCATAGTCTAACTTGTGATACACTGAGGTGGTATTACATATATTGGATATATGATAGATTTTCCATCTTGAATAGGCAGCAATAGCATCACACGTGATAGTAATTTGGTTAAAATATTATTTTTGTCCCTAAATTTTTTCATGTATTTTGTGTTTTAGTCATTGAACTTTGAAAAGATATTCTTTCAATAGTTTGAAGCAAAAATAAGTATGAATAAACAAACTTTTTTCAATATTTTAAGGATTATTTTTTTTTATGATTAATTTTAAAAGACAAAAATTGAAACATTTTAATAGTTTATGGATAAAAAATGATATTTTAAAGCTTAGGGTCGACAAAATTTGTGCAAATTTTAGGGATGAAAATAATATTTTAGCCATTCAACTTTCATGTCATATCAAACAATTTCATGCCCAAAAACATTAGAAATACATAGAAGGATCCATGTATCGTTGTATGCATACAATATTTTAGCCGTTTGAATTATCATTTGCAAAACTTTTTTACTAATAATAGTTTAACTCATAATTGTCATACAATGCATGATACATATTGTATCGTGTATTAAAAATTCATATCATAAAAGCGTATTGAAAGTTCTCATAAATCATATGATACAAATTTGTATATTGAATGTATTGGAAGATATATGAACATTCAGTTTAAAATAGGTTTATTAGTAAAAATTTTGTACTTTGACTTAAGCCTAAATGCTCTTCTATAGAATATTTGGGCTACTACTATTTTTGCCTAGTACAAAGATTTAGATAAAATTATTGGGCTACTACTACTTTAGCCCAATAGAAAGGCTTAGTATAAGGGCTCTCTCTCTCTCTCTCTCTCTCTCTCTCTCTCTCTCTCTCTCTCTCTCTCTCTCTGTGGAGATGAATTCTATAGACAATGATGAATATGATGAGGAAAAAAAAATTATTTTGTCTTATATATTATGTATTAACACATTTACATTTGATAATTTGAATATGGATTTTATAAATTCATTTTCATGTTTTGTTTGTTTTGTTAAATATCATAGCATAAGTAATAATTAAAGTAGTAATTAGTTGCATGAGTTCCAATTTTGTACTAAACGTTTCATTTAAATATATATATATATATATATATATTCATAAATTTTATTTAGTATTGGTATATCTTACGATACATAATACGATTTAATATATAATATATAAAAATGAAAAAAATGATTCACGATATGATTCATATTTCAAAAATTATACATTTATATATTATTATTCACGTAAAAAGATGTTTTATAAAATTAAATAAATAAATAAAATATAAAATCCTATTTAAGATCATTATGTAAGAAAAAGATAAGTGAATTAGCTATTATCATTAAAAAAAAAAAAAAGAAGTGATGCTAACAAAAATTAAATAAGTAATTTGCATCTCAAAATTTAATAAAAAAATATTTTTAATTAAGAAAATTTATTAGTATATAGAAAGTTAAATATAAATATTATTATAAAAATTTATTAGTATATAGAATTTTTTTTTTTAAGAAGTTTAGTATATAGAAAGTTAAACATAAAAAAAATTCCTAACTTAAATTTATCGAGTCAAATAAGGGCCTGTCTGCATCACAACATGTTATTTGGTATCGAGTCAAATTCAACGCTCTTTGCCGCCACTCAAATTGTTTTAAACGGTCACTATGTCCTCCAACTACTATTGTGCTTTACTGAAACTCTGCAGCAAAGCTCGAGACCAAACCCAAGCTAAGAAGCTTCACTGCCACATTATCAAAACCTTAGTGAACCCAGAAACCTTTCTCTTAAACAATCTCATCATAACCTACGGTAAACTAGGCAACATAGAATATGCACGCCACGTGTTTGATGAAATTCCCCACCCAAACCTCTTCTCATGGAACACCATCCTCTCAGCTTATTCGAAACTGGGTCATCTCTTGGAAATGCAAGAGATGTTTGATCGGATGCCAAATCAAGATGGGGTTTCGTGGAATTCGCTTATTTCTGGATACGCGTGCTATGGTTCACTCGTCGAGGCTGTGAAGGTTTATAGGCGGATGTTGAAGGAAGGACTTGTTAATTTGAATCGGATTACGTTTTCCACAATGCTTATACTGTGTTCAAATCAGGGGTGTGTTGATTTAGGCAGGCAAATTCATGGGAACATAATGAAATTTGGGTTCCTCTCGTATGTTTTTGTGGGCAGTCCTTTGGTTGACATGTATTCAAAAATGGGGTTGGTTTATGATGCCAAGCAGGTTTTTGATGAGATGACGGAGAGGAATGTGGTTATGTATAATACTATGATCACAGGGCTTTTACGATGTGGGATGGTTGAAGATTCAAGGCAGTTATTTCAAGGTATGCAGGAAAGAGATTCAGTTTCATGGACAACAATGATAACTGGACTTGCACAGAATGGGTTGGTTAGAGAGGCAATAGAGATGTTTAGAGAAATGAGGTTGCAAGGTTTTGATATGGATCAATTTACTTTTGGTAGTGTGTTGACTGCTTGTGGGGGTCTCCTGGCACTGGAAGGAGGCAAGCAAATCCATGCTTATATCATTAGGACTGACTATAAGGATAATATCTTTGTGTCTAGTGCTCTTGTTGACATGTATTGCAAGTGTAGAAGCATCAAATCAGCAGAAACTGTTTTCACGAGAATGACCAGGAAGAATGTTGTCTCGTGGACTGCAATGCTAGTGGGTTATGGTCAAAATGGGTACAGTGAAGAAGCTGTTAGGATTTTTTGTGATATGCAGAGAAAAGGGATTGAGCCAGATGATTTTACTCTGGGGAGTGTTGTTAGCTCATGTGCAAACTTAGCAAGCTTAGAAGAGGGTGCCCAATTTCATGCTCACGCTCTTGTTTCTGGCCTGATATCTTTTATTACAGTTTCCAATGCTCTTGTTACGCTTTATGGTAAATGTGGAAGCATTGAAGATTCCCATCGAATGTTCAATGATATGAAAAATAGGGATGAAGTCTCTTGGACAGCATTAGTTTCGGCGTATTCACAATTTGGAGATGCAAATGAGACGATTGATCTCTTTGAAATGATGCTGGCCCAAGGTTTGAAACCTGATGGAGTTACTTTCATTGGTGTTCTGTCAGCTTGCAGTAGAGCAGGGTTAGTAGAAAAAGGGCATCAGTACTTTGAATCAATGATAAAAGAACATGGAATCACACCACTTCCAGATCACTACACTTGCATGATTGATCTTCTCAGCCGATCCGGGAGGTTAGAGGAAGCAAAAACTTTTATAAATAAGATGCCTTTCCATCCAGATGCAATTGGTTGGGCTACCTTGTTGAGCTCATGTAGATTTTATGGTAACATGGAAATTGGGAAATGGGCAGCTGAGTCACTTCTAGAATTAGAGCCCCAAAACCCAGCGAGTTATATCTTGCTCTCAAGCATTTATGCTGCAAAGAGGGAATGGGACAATGTGGCCCAATTAAGAAGAGGAATGAGAGATAAGGGATTAAGGAAGGAACCGGGATGTAGTTGGATCAAATATAAGAACAAAGTGTACATTTTCTCAGCAGATGACCAGTCAAGTCCTTTTTCAGATCAGATATACTCTGAGTTAGAGAAACTAAATTGCAAAATGAGAGCAGAGGGGTATGTACCAGATATGAGTTATGTTCTTCATGATGTTGACAAGTCAGACAAAATAAAGATGCTTAACCACCACAGTGAGAAGCTTGCAATTGCCTTTGGGTTAATTTTTGTTCCTACTGACCTTCCTATACGAGTATTTAAAAACCTTAGAGTTTGTGGGGATTGCCACAATGCCACTAAATATATTTCTAAGATAACCAAAAGAGAGATACTTGTAAGAGATGCTGTCCGATTCCATTTATTTAAAGATGGATCATGTTCGTGTGGAGATTTCTGGTAATGCAATTCTCTATCCAAAAATTTATCAGGTGAGTGACTAAAATTCCAGATTTGTTTAGTGTCAGAAGACAGATTCAATACTTCATTTCATCAGATGCATTGAGATATCATTGGAGTACTTTAAGGTTGTTTTGCCACAAATCCACAGTTGCAGAAAACATCTTTGTTTCAGGGAGAGGGGGACTTGGAGATGATCAGGGAGAAAGAGAAGGGGGTAAAAAGAGGTATATTTCTAGTCTTGAATGAAATTATTTAGGGAAAAGCTCTTTTAGGTTCTGATTCTCTTACATTTATTTTTTACTGTTTTGATCTCTCTTTCTCTCTCTCTCTCAAAAACCTGGGGAAAGGAAAGGACAAGCATTGTTTAGATCCATGTTTTGTAATGTTTTGGTTGACTTTCTTTTCTTTCCTTCATTTTCTTGGCAACCAAATGGTCTAGATCTTCTATTTTCATTGTTTCTTCCTCAGATTTTCTGATTCTTTTTTACCTTTGAAAATATGCTGGATTATTTGATTTTTTTTTTAATAAATTTTAATTTGAAAATTTTTCTTTCTATCTCTCTCTCTCTCTTTTTTTTTTTTTTTTTTTTACTTAAATCTATTTGGCTCCTGAGAAATGATGGAAAATGAGAGAAAGGTGAATTCTGAATTCTGCAAAGGTTATGAAAAAAAATTGAGAGATGTAGGTATATGATTATGAAATATTGGATGGAATAGATTATTCCCACCTTTCAAATCCATGAAACTACAGATTTGAGTCTTTCACCCAATTAATTTAACCTTTCTATTTTAATATGTATCAAGTATTAAATATATAAAGTATTTACATTCTTTTTGAACAGTATGAACAAATAAAAAACAAAAGAAAATCACCTATCAAAAAAAGAAAAGGAAATCAAATATTTCTTTGATGCTTGCTTAAAATATTTTCAAGTGAGTACTCTGAAAAATAAAAAATGATTGTTTATTCTTTTATTATTCTATTATTCAATTTAAAAAAATAAATAAATAAAGCCTCATTGTTAGGAACTTGTGAAAGTTTTTGGTTTTAGTGAGGAGCTCTACACATTAGAACCCAAACACTCCCATAGTCAGCACTACCACCATCACTCCCTTCAATTCTCATAATCCAAACTAAACTTCTAATGAACCCACAAATTTTCAACTAATTCTTTGTGAACTAATCACACTACCAAACCTTAACCCCACTTTTTTAGTTAGAGACAGGTTTTTCTATAATACCATTGGGGTTTTCGTCAATTGTCCCTTTTATTTATTAATTTATTTATTCTTTTTCTTTTCCCAGGACCCAAGTCGCCATCAGACCTGATTCCTAGATGTGTCAACCATGAAATGGGATGTTACGGAAAAAGTAATGAAGGTCACTTATACACCGTTACATACATATTATCTTGGAGGGGTTATTTGTCTCATTTATTTGAAATTAATTGTGGGTTGAGGATATTATTTGTAAATTTTGGAATAGAAGTATATGTAGAATCACATATGTTTGCCTTGCATACAGCATTTTTATGGTAAAATCATAAAAATATTGAATCATTTTTTTATTATCAAAGGAGAACAAATTGCTACCTTTATATATATATATATATATTGATAGGTATAAATTACTACCTAATATATAATTACAAAAGAAAGGAAAAGTGTGCTCTTTTTTTTTTTAACAAGTCAATCTCACTCACTTTTTAGAGCTTTGATGGATTGCCATGGCAGTGCTAGTGAAGAAGACAGATTTGGGAGCAGAGAAACCTTGAAGAGAATAAAGATTGGGTTGGGCTTAGAATCCCAAATGATATGTTGCGTGAATCTAGGCTTGGGTTAAGATTTGGGCCAGTATGTAAGTGGTCATGCAAAGCTTGATTAGGTTAAAATTGGCTAAAGAATATTGCAAACTGTGACTAATGAGTGCAGGTACAATACACATGTACACCTCACAGATCACTTCGTGTATTATGTCTATTCATCCCACGATGTGCATATATAATGCATATGTCCATGGAAAGGTCTTTGCTATTCAAAGTGCACCACAACTGTTGATCGATGAGTTGAGGCTTCCTTAGGATATTAGTAGAGGAATACCTTTCCTTAGGATACTAGTAGTAGAACACAAGGCATTCCAGATGGAGCCTAGCATTTTCACCTGTTGATTGTAATCCCTGGATCATCTGGCTTCAAGCTTTGCTAGCCAGAATTCAAGAAAGGGCCTATATTAACAAAAATTTGCCACTGGTACCTTTACTATCAAATTATTTGTGCTAGAAACTTTTAATGCTCTGTTGTAATTGGTAGGGTGTATTTATGAGCTAAATTCACATGTTTATATTCATGTTGTCTATCGCTACTGTGTGAATTGGTTTTGATGAGCTAAATTTTAGAACTCTTAATTTAATTAAATATTTTATTTTCCATGTACAGGAGGTAGCTTCCCATGATGATGTTGTACAATTTGCACAGATCAAATGGCAAGCACAAAATCTTGTAGATGATGTTGAAACAGAGGTTGAATTGTTTCTTCAACTGGCTTATAATTGATGTGATGAAAAATAAGTTATGAGGTAAGAGAGCTGATAATTGACATTAGACTACACTTTGATTTTTCTAGCGTTTTTAGTGGTGGACAAGAACAAAGTATTGGATTTATGGTCTTCTGCAGAACCAGAAAGTTCAGGCATCAAATTACGCTCAAGAAAACAAGATTTTTCTATCTGGTTTATGATTGATGTAAAGCACAGGATCCAGATTCTAATTAACTCAAATATGGATATGCTTATATGTATGTAGAACTTTATCATGAAGACCTAGTTATGGGGTCTAGCTAGAGGGGGTTTGCTCTTGAACGTAGAACTAGTAGAGGAAGACATCAGCTAGGGTTGTTGAGGGCAGCCTCTCTGACGCGAGCAGCGTCTTCTTGTTTTTCTTCTTCACCCACTTTTTTGTTTTTGTTTTTGGTTTTTTTCAACATGGAATTTAGGACTGTATTTGCTTGTCAGTATGTGCTACTCCGTATATCTCTATTTTTTCAAATGATGTGACAAATTTTATTGGAAGGCCTTATAAAATTTAATCTTATATGAAATATAGTAAGACAGATATATTATGTTATTCAAAAACTAGTATAGCCCATATTACTGTACAAAACCACTGTAATGCAAACCTATAGTATCATGAAGCTTTTGTATCTGATAAGAATGTCCCCTCTAAAACTGGAAGTGTTAAGCTTCTTTTCTACTCAAGCTTGGAAGCTAGTAAATGGGTTTAGACTAATGGATGCGCAGAGCATCGATTAGAGCACTAGATTGAGTTCAAATAATGATGCAAGACAGAGCACAATCATGCTAGAGAACTGAAGAGGAAAAAGAAAGAGAAGATGAGTGGACTGAAAACACATTGTTATCTTCTCTTGCTACCTTACATGAACTTTATTTTTTCCGCAA
The DNA here is from genome assembly GCA_030445155.1 of Quercus variabilis. Taxonomy (NCBI): domain Eukaryota; kingdom Viridiplantae; phylum Streptophyta; class Magnoliopsida; order Fagales; family Fagaceae; genus Quercus; species Quercus variabilis. The sequence continues at coordinate 16,548,118 of CP129447.1, read as the reverse complement.
GGTTTCTTATAATTCTCTGACAGAAAGCAGCTGCAATAAAACTTAATGCTCTTTCATAACTCAAACATGGAATCTAGTTAATTTGTCTCCTGAAAAGTCCACAGTAGCTTTGTAAGAGGATTACACAAGATCAAACCTCGGTGAGATGGTACTAGTAAGTGGTATAAAGCTTGTCTTTTTGCCAAAGGATCAACTGTGGAAAACTTCTATACTAATTGCATGCTACCTTACTTGTTATTATCTTCTTCTTTTTATCTTTTTTTTTTTTTTAATCAATAGTGATTTGAAGAGGAAATTTATATGCAATCTCCTCTAAGTTATAATCATTCCTCAACATAGAAGTTTGTTAACTTTAGAAAGCATGTTATGGTCCAGATGCCAAATCTTTGTTTGCCAAATTTAGTTCTGCCATGGCCCAATTTGGATTTGCACCTAACCCATATGATTGGGCTTTTTTTTTCTTCGAAATTTCGACAGAGGTACCATTCTTGTATAATTTTAGGTGGATGATGTGACTGCAATACGGTTGTTTAAAATCACTCTTTTTTAAGTACAACTCTTTAGCTACAATTTCCCTAATTTTTTCTTATCTAGATTCTAGATGCAACTTGAAAAAAAGGGAAAAAAAAAAAACAAAAAAACAAAAACAAAAACCAAACTATAACAAACGGTCACTAGAATGATTTTGTTGGAATCAAGATTTCAATCATTTTCTCTTGCATAAGCACGTAAAATGTTAGTGGTATATGTATCAAGTCCTCAATGAGTGAAATTACAATTATTAAAATATGAAAAGGTTTCCTTTTTCCAAAGCTCAAGATAGATTAGGCCATGTTTAGTTTGCAAGGTTTTTCATTACTCATTACTCAATTTTCATCATTCATCATTCACTTTTACTAGGTTCCACAACACGGGAGTGAATGAGAAAAATAAGAGGAAAGCATTAAAGCTGAAAGTGAACAGTATCATATGACTGTTGGTGACCACTACTTCTCTAGCATTTGATATGACTAGACATAAATGTGAGACCCACTTGACTCTAAAAAATTACAAGATTGCCACCAAATCTCATAACTCATGATTTGGAAACTCTTACAATCTATTTTTATTTTCACTCACACTAACTCACTTTTTTTAGTTATGACATGGAAAGTTGAGAAAGTTTAATGTATCTTAATTAAATTTTTTTTTTTTTTTGGTAAAAAAATTGTAGACTGTTACTTTTATTATCAAATCATAATTTTGGTCCTTGTACATTTGTCATACATTTAGTTGAGTTAACTTCTTCCATTAACTTTCAAAATAAGAATCCCTCAACTATTAATTGTATCAATTTAACCCCTTAACTAAAATCAAATCAAAATTTTTTTTTTTATAATTTAACTTTTTTTTTTTTTTTGGGGGGAAAGTTGAAGGCCTAAACTGATAGTAGTCGAGAGACGATTTATTGATACAATTACAATGAAACGTGCGTGGATGATAGTAGCTTGGCAATTCTTTATTATTATTATTTTTTTTAATTTTCATTAAACGACTTGTAGCATAGACTAAAAATAAATAAATAAATAAACACTATCTTCCTCAAAAACCCAAAACCCTATAGAGAATCTCAGCCATGGCGGACCAAGAGCTCGATTCCTCGGACCCTTCATGCCTTCACCTGGTCTCAGCTTTCCTCGCCATGGATTCCACCGAATCCTTAATCTCCTTGTCCCGGTAGGTCCTAAATTTCCGGCACCGGCGTGTTTTAGCAAACTGTGGTGCACGTGGCTAACGTGCGCCGCCACCTATGTTCCTATTCTAATAATATTATGTTGGTTATTTTTTTTTTTTTTGGTTGAATTGTAGGGTATGCGGTGGAGGGTCGGTTACTGAGGGAGTACAGAGGTTCATTTGGGACCATTGCTTAAGCAAAGCTGTAAAAACAAAAACAAAAAAGAAAACTCTATTCCTTATATTCTATGCATTTGTATGCAAATTTTTACGTTGATATTGTTTTTATGTGTTTATAAATGAGTTTTTGTGACTTGGGTTTTGATTTCTGTAATGGGTTTTAAGACTTGGTGGCTTAATTGTTAGTATGTGGATTGAATTTTAGGTGTTAACCTTTGTTTGGTTGCAAACTGTATAACTTTTATTTGGTGCATTTGAATATAACTGTTTTTTTATTTATGTGCTTATTTTTATGAGTTTTTATGACTTGGGTTTTGATATGTGTAATGGGTTTTAGAACTTGGTGGCTTAATTGTTAGCAAGGATGCTGAAAAAAGTGGATGGTGTTTTAGGTGTGTTAAGCTTTGTTTGTTTTCTGAAAATGTGGGGAAAGGAAATGAACATAATTTGGGGCAAGAATGCTTTTTCCCGCCCTTTCACAAAGAAATTTAAATGTCAGTTTTTAAAGCTTTATTTTGGAAAATTGATGAAGATTTGTGAGGTTAGATTGGTTTCTAGTTCTACTTTATTGGTGGAGAATTGGGTTTAAAACTACAAGTAGAGGCAAAGAAGTAGCTTTAAAATTTTGAAGAAATTGGGTTTTCTATGTTTTTCTGAACCCTGTTTTCAAAGACAAAGATAGTTTTGTATGTACTGTTTTTGCATGAATGGGATTAGTAGAGCAGAAGTTTTACTTTCATGTCTTCAATTAAAAAAAAAAAATCCTTGTTGTGCATTTTCTAAGCTGCAATCAAATCCTTTGTATGCATTGTTTCTCTATTATAAATTTGGTTCAGTCAAATGGTCAATGCAGGCTGAAAACTTTCATGCTCCATACTTGAAGAATTTCCTGAAGAAGCTTATTGCTGAAATAGAGCTGAACCATGATCTTGTTTTGGATGAATTATATGAACAATATGCTTATTACATGACATCATTGAAGGTACTGCTGGTCAATGGAGGAGTTATTTAACTTAGTTGTCATTTGGATTATTTGCGCATGTTATTCTCTAAGAACTTACCTGCCTGAATGGGTTTGACAAGATCTTTTTTTTTTTTTTCCCTCTAGGATGATAATGTGGTCAAAGGAAGAATCTGCAAATGCATTTCATTTCTTTTTCCTGCTGGTAATAATTCTCAATCATGTTATTTTGGTATAAAGACTATAATTTAATTGCATTAACTTAGATTTGGGTGGATAATTTGGTACTTCTAGGTTCTTCTCAATTACCAAGTTGTCCTAACTCAGGGAAACTGGTGGTCCCACTACGGTGTTCTCTCAACATGCTTGACGGAGATACTGGGTATGATTCATTGATGATATCTCTGTCTTGTAGGTGATATCTGCAAAACTAAAATTGTTGATGAATTTGTTGATTAGACCAATTGGGTATAAACAACTATCAAACTTCAAGATCTGTGAAAAGCATATTCAATTATAGTGAATTTGGGCTTGCCCTGTCATTTAGCGCTTTCTCTTTTTATCACTTTGCATCTGTCAGAATTATAAGGAGATCTGTTTGTAAATCCTTTGTGAGAAATCACAAATTAGGCAATGAATTCCTGTTAGTTGTGTTTATTAAACTGCTGGGTAGAAGGGTCATTTGCTGTTTAGGAGAATAAAAAAAATCAGGCAGCTGATTAAGAGCCTGTGTTCAGTGGATTAGCCTTCTTTTGGTTAACTGAGTGAGAAGGGTTGTTTCGCTCTCTCTCTCTCTCTTTTAATTTTTTTTTGGGTGGGGTGGGGGTGGGGGTAAATGGATCAAATGGTCTTGCCTTTTCTATTCAGTTATACGAACAGTCACTATTCCTTAGAATCAGTGGTGGTCTATGCTATGTAATTAGAATTATTAGTACATTTTTTAGCAATTCAATGAAAGCATTGACGGATTCATCGCTACAGTAGGTCTCAATTAAAGTTTCCTAATCCGATTGTTTGTTCATGGCCCATACATGATGTCAAGGTCATTAATCCAGCTCAGCTACCATAAAGCAGGTCCTAAGTCCTAGAACTATGCATGCATGGAGGCCTCTTTTATTTATTTAAAGGAAAAAGTTTTCCTTAAAACTAGTTTGAAGGACTCTTCTCCAATCCATTATGAGGCATTTCATGTGGCTATCCTCATTTCTTTTAATTACATGACTTTTTAAGTCATTTGGCCAAGGCACATGGCAATTAATAAAAACACTCGTGGGTGGCCATTTAAAGCACAATGTAGCAGCTTGGACGAATTTTCCTCCAAACTGGTTTGGTGAAAAATTCTTTACTTTATTGATTGAAAATAATAGTTCTATAGAGTTTGTCAATCCAATGGTTTGGTGTCTTTCATATGATCATATCAGATCTGTCAATAACTACCCAAGATTAGTATTATTCATTTTGTGACGCTTCCAGGGAACAATTATTATATATTCATATGGTTCTGATTTTCTTTGAAGCTATCACAGGCTTGAAAGTAAATGTTGGTAAGAGTGAGATTGTGCCTATTGGTGAGGTTGGGAATTTGGCTACTTTGGCTTGTACTTTATGTTGTGAGGTTGGCTGTTTGCCCATGTCTTATTTGGGTATGCCCTTGGGGGCTCATTATAAGGTTCTTTGATTTGGAACTCTATTATTGAAAGGATGTAGAAAAAGCTTTCAGGCTGGAAGCGATTATATTTGTCAAAAGGGGATAGACTTAATTTATTGAAGAGTACTTTATCAAGCCTTCCCCCTTTTTATTTATCTTTGTTTACTATTCCACAATATGTGGTGGACAGATTAAAGAGGATTTAGAGGAATTTCCTTTGGGGGAGATCTACTGATGTTTTTAAATTTTCGCCTGTTGCTTGGGAAAAGGTTGTGCGGCCAGTGGAGGCAGGTGGTTTGGGGATCCGGAAGATTGGGCTATTTAACCCAGCGTTACTTGGGAAATGGCTCTAGTGTTTTGGGAATGAGGTCACACGTTTATGGAGGCAGGTTATAGCCTCCAAATATGGGGAGGCTAGTGGTGGATGGTGTACTAGCGTTGTTAAAGGGACACATGGATGTGGTATGTGGAAGAACATTAGGAAGGGAGCTGAGAGTTTCTTTGGTCATGTGTTGTATGCAGCGGGTGAGGGTATTTGTATTCGATTCTACCTATAAAAAAAAAGTATTTGTATTCGATTCTGGCAAGACCCTTGGAGTAGCTCTACTTCTTTGAAAGATTTATATCCGGAAATGTTTACTTGTGTTGTGGATAAAGAAGCTAGGATTTCTGATATGGTTGATATTACACCTGATGGGGGTGATAGAAGCTGGAATTTACTTTTCCGTTGTGAATTTCAGGACTGGGAGATGGTGATTTTTTTAGGATTTCTTTGCGCATATCTCGTCCAAATTACCTAGGGGGGGTGATGATACTATGATATGGCAATTGAATCGTAGTGGTGTTTTTTATGTGCGCTCTTTCTATTATTCATTGTTGGAAGCTCTGTCGGTATTTTTTCCTTGGAAGAGCATTAGATGTGTTCAAGTACCTAAAAGGGTGGCTTTTTTCTTATGAACAGTTGCTAGGGGTGGGATTCTCACAATTGACAACCTTGTTAAGAAGATTTTGCCTCTTGTTAATTGGTGTTGCCCATGTCAATGCGAAGAGGAAACTGTGGATCATTTATTGCTCCATTTTTAGTTTGCTCATACCTTGTGGAGTGAATTCTTTATATTGTTTGGGGTTCAATGGGTGATGCAAAAGATTGTTGTTTCTCCTCTCTCTGCATGGTGGAATTGGTTGGGGATTCATTCTTCAAATGTTTGGAATATGGTACTGGCATGTCTTATGTGGTTAACTCAGAAGGAACGCAATGCTCGAACTTTCGAGGAAATTGAGAGACATGTAGATCGTTTGAAGTCTTTGCTACTTAGGACTTTGTTTGAGTGGTCTCATATTTGGGGTTTTACGCATTGTATTTCTTTGTTTGATTTCCTTAATTCTGTTAGCTTTTCCTTTTGATTGTTTTGTATTCTTTTTTGTGCAGTGAGTTTGCTATTGTAAACTCAGTGTACTTTTATTATCAATAAAGATGTTATTACCTATAAAAAAATTAAAAAAAAAAAAAGATTATAATAGTTGTTTCATTTATTTTTATTAACATTTCAGACTAATCTAAAATTAGAAATTGCTTGGTTTATGCAGTTGTGCACTTTGGCCTTCAAGTCTTTTCCTATCAGAGTTCATACTTTCTTTTCCAGGATCATTCTCTAATAAATCTTGCTTTGAGGTAAGGTTTCTATTCAAGAATCTGTCTGTTCTATTTCAAATTACAAATTTTTTCTGTACATTTATAGATTCATGAATGATCTAGAAATGAGTTTCTGTATTGGATGCACTTGTAATACTAAATCTCTGAGATTGTGGATTCTATTTTGCTCAATCCTTGTTGTCAAATAAGGGACCAGGGTTAAAATTCCACCTGTACCAAAAACAAACCGATTGGTGTCTCTTGGCCTAATGATAAAGAGCAATCATCATAGAGTGTACACTATAAGTTTCAAATTTTATCGTATCTAAAAGAAAATAGAAAAATTATGAGATTATCATTTAGGTAATGTTCTTGCCAAAACATCATGGGAAGATTTATTTTTCCAATCCAAACATAGTTTTCCCCTAGTTTTTTGCTTTTAATGTATAAGTTAAACTGCATTAATCTAGTCTTTGCCTATTTAACCCCACCAAAAAAAAAAAAAAAACACTTGTATTTGCCTTTTTTTTCATGGCATGTTAAAATTTTTTTTTTTCTTCTCATATTGCTTGTCTTGTATAAATGCAGAGTTCTTATTGGTTGATTCTCTCTCTCTCTCTCTCTCTCTCTCTCTCTCTCTCTCTCTCTTTGGCCTAAAACTTCAAAAACAGGTTGGTTCAGGTGTTGGTTTGGTTGGCATTTGTCTTGCCCATGTGGAAGCCTCCAAGGTATGTTTTCAAAATTTAAATCTCATTGGAAGAGAAAGAACCATCTGTTTTTAGTTTTTACAATGGTTTTATGACATATAAAAATCTGCTAATCTGCTGAAATTGGATTCTTTATGATGGAAATTCTGAGATTTTAGTTTCTTTCCTTCAAAGCCTGAGTGACTGAAAACCTATGAAACATGCTGGTTGCCAAAATTGTTTGTTTCTTTCTCTCCAACTTCTGGGGGTAATTTTTGTCCCTCTGATCCATGAGAAGACTTATTTTACCAACGCATTATCTAAAAATTGTAAATGGTTAATCACCCTTGAAAGTTTTATGTTTGATACATACAGGTTATACTAAGTGATGGTGACCTGTCAACTTTGATGAACATGAAGCTTAATTTGGAGTCGAACAATTTCAGCATTGATACCGATAGGCAAGAAAGAACTGAAGATTCAAATACTGTGAGTGATGGTCACAATGAATCAAATACCTTATCATATTGATCACATAGGAATTGATTTAAATCAGTAGTAGCTGAAAACCTGAAACACACTATAAATCTCAGATAAAATGCATTCATCTTCCTTGGGAATCTGCATCAGAAAATGAGCTCCAAGACTTCATGCCAGATGTTATGTGAGTATTTATGTGTTTTTTTGTGACTTATTGGACTTTTTGAGCTCTTTGCACATTGTACCATTTACCAATATCCATGTCAAATAGATGACAAATTTGATTAGATGATTATGTCAACTTTTGATTCCATGGTGGGAGATCAAGTTGCCAAACACCGTGATCTATTGTTAGCCTGTTTGATACTTAATCAGTGCTACTTCCCTCCTTGTTCTCCAGTTTGGGCGCAGATGTAATATATGATCCAGCATGCCTCCCATATCTTGTTCGACTACTCGCCATTCTTTTGAACAAGAAGATACCATCATCTGCAAAGCGGAATGACAGTTGCCAGGGTTCTTTGTTGGATAGTAAAAGTATGGATGGTAAATTTAATGGTTCTCTTCAAGGGAATGCTAATGCTAATGATAATGGCAATGGATTTGATGCTAATGGAGGCAAAATAATATGTAATGGCACTTCAAATACTGGGTCAAGGAAAGGTCCCGTGGCTTATATTGCTTCTGTTATTCGCAATATTGACACATTCAATCATTTTCTCTCTCTGGTGGACCAGGCAAACATTACCATTACAGACCTCACTGAAACACACAAACCACTCAATCTGCTGCCTTACATGCAGTCATATGATAGATCCAATGTGCGGCTATTTGCTCTCTCATGCAAATAACTTTGTGGGTGTCGTGTTTCCATTTTATTCAGAGCCTCGTACACACTATTTTTATTTTTTTAAATAGCTGCTACATTGACAATAACTAGCTGGCATTTTCTAGTCATGTGAACAAAATTTGTTGTATTTTGAGTTGCAACCATGTTAGACTTGTAAGATACCGTTATCCTAATCCTAGGATATATATATATATATATATATATATATATATAAATAGGAGAGTTGAATTTGGTTTTATTTTTGGTGCAATGGGGGTTGTAATCACGTTGTTACTCCTAAACACATGTATGGGCTAAAGAATGAGGTAATTTGGTCTCTTTGTTCTAAAATGCATATTTTAAGCTAATGGGGTTGAAGAATTGAAGGCTTTTTTTTTGGTCTTTATTTTCTTACTTTTTAAACTTATATTATTGGATATTTCAATTGCTGTTCATAGTCACTTGATTTTGCTTTTAGCATCCACTTGAAAAACTCTTTAAAAGCAATTTTGATGTAAATAAATTATTGGTCATCGTACTAAATATATAGAAAAAATAAATTTTAAATTAAATAATAATGTGATATAATCATTATATTGTTTATTATTCTCCGATGGTGATTTACATGTGTGCCTCAAAACTAATATAACAAGCGTCCTAATAACAGCAGGAGATCTTGTCTTGTTCATTAGACTGTTCCATCACACAAAGACAAGACACTCAGCCTTGGTAGATGTGTTTAATGACATGGGATGGGTATGATATATTTTTTTTGGATGAACTGGATGAGTATGATATTTGTCATAAAGGAAAATGCTTTTTGCACCAATGCTTTGCAAAAGTTTATGAACAGGGTTGATATTCACTGTTGATTTGACAAAAAAAGAATTAACAAAAGTAATCAACACAAGTTTTGCAAATAGCATCACCCTATATTCAAATCTTATCAATGGAAAGTAGAAAAGAGTGGATTACAAGCAGATATTTCCATATTAGAAAAGATTGCTGTGTTTGCCAATACACATCAAGGCTGGTGGAGAAGGATGCTACGGCTATACCTATAATTTGATGCTTTAATCATTACTGGTTGGTGACTTTTTTAATGCAAAATAGCAAAATAGTTTATGGAGGAAAATAGACTTGATTGGACATTTGCAACGAGGAAAACAGAAATGGGACTAAAAAAATAAGCTAACCTTTAATTATTTTAATTGAGAAAGTTGCTGAAAGCTAGTAAGTAAGTTGAACTAGAAATAGTCTTTGGAACCGATCACTTTTCATGTCTAAAAAATTGTTCATGTAAGAATAACTTAGCCAATTATATGGATCCAAAAAAAAAACAAAAAAAAACAAAAACTCCATACTTTATACAACCCTGAATTAAAAAAATAATACATGCTAACCAAGGCTAGCAATAATTGAAGTTTTGGTTAAAATTAAAATATTTTCTAAAAATTATTTAAAATTAAAAATCAAAGTTGAATTGTGTAAGGATCTGATTTGAACTCTTAACCCAAAAGGTACATGGACTTAGGTCCAAAAAACCCAAAGAAATAAATTTGTAGAGAATCAGTTGGAAAACTGGGTTTTAATGAGTTAAGTAATAAGTAAACAGATCTTGATGACTAAAAAAGGAAAATAACGAACTTTCACTAAGAAAAAACGTCCTCGGCGAAGTCTGAGGAGGCTGATTCTTATGTATCTCTTTTGAAGTTTGATTATAAGTTTGGTTCTAGATTACTACAGTGTTTCTCTCTTGATTTTCCGATCCCCCTTCTTTCTGGGGTCTCTTACATTATATATCTCCCTCCTAGTGATCATGACCTTCCACTTATTGATCATCCAAGCCACTACTTGAGTGCTTGTCCCATCAGATACTCTCTTTGGTTTTCTGTGAGTTGTAGTAGCCAATGCAGCACTGTTTAAAGGTCTTTTCCACATAAATGTGGTCAGAAAGTTAGCTGTAGGACATTCAATGCGATAGCAGCAGCTTTTCCTTAGACATCTCCTAACTTCTACTTTTTGGTACACTTGAGAAATACGCCTTTGCCACTGGAGCTTTCTAGAAGGTCGCCTTAATCATTAGGATCTATGTTAGATTCGTGTTTAGCTTATCCGAGGAGGTATTCCTCCTTGGACCACCTTCCCATTAATACCATGCTCATGAAGTTATGAGCTTAAACCACTTACTACTATTTAATCGTCCTCAGATCACTTGTGTTCTTGGCCAAGGCCCAAGGCCCAATACTGGATTTGGGCCTTTATCCCTACAAATTGTATGCTTTGTTTTATTATATATTCCGAAAACTCTTTTTAAAACTTATTTTCAAAGATGAAAAAATTTAAATTATATATTTTTTATAACCGAAAATAAAAAATATCATTTTTTAAAACAAATTGCTACAGGTGGTATTTGCTCAACGAGTGTTATCTATTTATGAATTTAAAAAAAAAAAAAAAAAGATCAAGGAGTAGGAGTAGTTATTAGATTTTTTTTTTTTTTTTTTTTTTTTTAAGAATTTCAACCTATGTCATTCGCTTTTAATAACAGCACTTTATCATTAGATCAAGATATCTATCGATTTTTGTTGTGGGTAGGAATTGAATTCCAAATCTTTTATTCAACTATTAGAGAATTTACTAGAGATCTCTTATTAGAATTCTTTTATTAAGGAGTAATATTCCTCATGTTTTTTTAAAGAGTAGCCATCTCTATGTCCAAGAGTGGCACTTCTCAACAAAAATGTTTGGCCATTCAGAGTCAAATCACCTTGTTTCTCAATTATCAAAGTCAAATCACCATGTTTCTCAAATATCAAATTATCAAAAAATAAAATAAAATTCATTATGTATAATTTTTTCCTATTAGGAAAATGTGGTAGCATTTTCGTATTAAACAATTAAAATGAATAAATGTTGGTGACTTAAATATAAAAATGGAGAGTTAATATGAAAGATAAATAGTTAGTCAAATGTATAATCTCTCATTTAAAAGAAGAGAGACTCTTTTATTATTTTGAAGTGTAGTGATCAATGGATTAAAAACTTGAAATGTATTGAAGCAAATATTGAATTAGATATTTATACACAATTTTTATTACAAAAAATGAAGAGCCTTTCATCCACTTTCTAGATCTATTTATAACTTGTGCATACATTGTTCTAACTAGACAAAATCGGGCTTAAATTGAGAGCTTGATTATCTTTGAAGAGAACAAGTGCACTTCAATCTTGTGCTGTGTAATGTATTTAGACATAACCAGTATGTCTAAATACATGGGTTCTAGTCTAAAAACTCTTACTAATAATTATGTCTTTTTATTTTTGTGATAACCTACTAATAGTTATGTCGACCTGGTCTAAACACTCTTTAACTAATAGTTATCTGGCCATTTAATAATTACCTTGAGAATAAAACTACGTTTTTAACAATTTTCAAAATCTTAGGTGGCAAGTGTGGTTGATGGATAAAAAGGTGATGTAATACTTGTGAAAACCAGTAACATTTTGCCACATAAGAATAGCCGAAGAGGATATGATTCTGACAAAACATTTTATATTATTTTGCAACTCTTCTATGTGAAAGCATGTCATCATGTTATTAGACGAAAATTAACCGGAGACAGAAACCGAGATTCCTGCTGGCATTACGTTCTTAAAAATACAAATTTTTTTGCATAAGAATCCAAAGGTTGCAAAAGCCCCACAAGCTTGTGTTTACTTTGAGAAGGGAACCATTGCATATAGCACAAAAAGCCATATTTTTGATAACTGAAACCATATTTTTTTTTATTATTATTTCACTCACAGAGTTCAAAGTTGTTTGCAGCACACAAACAAACCACAGAGAAATACAATCATCATAATCATCAAGAAGAAAATGTCAGAGCAAAAGGAAGAGATGGAGGAGGTGGAGGTGATTCACTCATGGTCTGCTCCAAGATCACTCAGTACCTGCCTTATGTACTCTTTTGCCCAGGTTGGTTTGGTTTGCTTTTCACTCACATTTGTGTTATTCTTTCAGATTCACTCTCTGCTTGGTTGCTTAGAAAGGAAGTCAATGCAGTGTTTTTTTTTTTTTTTTTTGTTGTTGAGTTGGAAGCTGGGTTTTCTTTAATGGGGTTTCGTTTAGGCCTTCTCTCAACTGCCCAACTTTTTTTTGGGTGTGGGGTTCCCTTGTGCTCTAAACAATTGGGTTTGACTTTGTTTTGAATTTGATTGTGTGTGTGTTTTTTAGTGTAACATAGTGAAACAAAAGGTGGGTTTTTGAGTACAAAATCTTTGTTTTTGACATCTGGGTTCAGTATAGTACTGATTAAAGAAATCAAAAATCCATTTTCTTTTAATGCAAAATTGACATTTGTGATAAGCAATATTTGTAAGTTGACTGGCATGAAATTGAGGTAATTTGAATTTGACTTATGCACTTTTTTTTGTCAATATTGAACATATTGATTTCCACCATAAAAAAATAAGAAGAAGAATACATATTGATTTTAACCCACAGCTGAACAATTTAAAAAAAAAAAAAAAATCTATGTTGTGCTATTTATGTTGCATTCTCTCTTCTTCGTTTCTGATTGTTCATCTTGATGTAGAATATTATACATGAATGAATAGGACTGGTTATAATGGTAGTTACTATGAGAGGGCTTTGTGAGCGCATTTTATCCTAATGTCATTTAGGCCCTGATGGATAGCTGACATTTTGTAATTTTGTTTCTTGCTTGCTGAAAAATTAGAACATGTTTTCTTCTTTATTAATATAATTTATTTAATTTTTTTTTTTATGGTTTTGTTATGTGCTTTGTTGAAGAGAGATGACATGGAAGTGCTTGATGAACCACTCTATGCATTTTTCCTACGGACTACAGGCATTGATAGGCCGTACAAGGAAGAGCTACTCTCCAAAATGGTATGTTAATGAAAAACTATACATTTGTCCTGGGCTGAGTGGTCCATGTGCATCAAATAATTTGTTATGACTGAAAAAAAATAAAAGATAATTTAGTCTATTCGAGGTAACTAGCCTCCCAAACTTGAGCGAGAGAATAGACTTTTTGGGTTAATTTTCTGCTTAATTCTTATTAATGTATTCAACATACATTAATAGCCAGGGATGAGATAAACTCATCAACAAATCCCAAAACATAGGAACCAATCCTATCCCAAAACATAGGAACCAATACTATCCTAAAATATGAGAATTAATGTGAATATAAATAAATAACAATACTAATCTATTTAGGAAGCCTTATTCTATTACTAAACTAAATTCAAATATTTTATCTAGGGTTATAAAATTCCCTTCTCCTTCAAGATGAATCTTGTCATCAAGATTCTGAAACATGGAAATAGATGCTTGCTCACACCATATCCTTCTCCCCCAATTGGAGAAAACTCGATCTTGAATTTTAAATAGTTGAAGGATAAGAATTCGAACCATGGATACTTGCACCAATTCTTTAAACATTTTTGTGAATAGAAAAGCCTTGATTTTCACATCTTTGAACTCGTCCGAAATGACAAATTCAATGTGTGAAATTAGACAAGGCTTATTCAAAATCACTAGAAGATCCCTTCGATCTATCTTTTCCTCTTCATTAATCCTTTGATCTTCAAATGCTTATAGCAGGGGCATCCTCCAACATATTACTCACTAGAATTATTGGTGATGCTTGGAGTACATCACCTTGATTCTCCAAAATTTTATGGGATCCTTGAACTTTTGATTTCCAAAATTACATTGGATTGTTTATCTAAGAACTCTATTATTTAATCCTTTGAATCTTGCATCCTTGCCGTGCTTTGGGACATGTCCTTGAGAATCTCTAACATTCTCTTGATATGCTCTGACATTGCTTGTTGTTCCTCGGGATTGAAACTATGATATGGGTTAGACATGATGAACTTTGAGCTTGATGCAAAAACTGATTTTACAAAGGTTTTTTTTTTTTTTTTTGGTGGAACGGTTGTGGGGATTGTTGTGGTTTTTTAGCAAATGGGCTGGGTGACGTTTTGGGAGTAATGGGTCAGGTTGGAAAAAAAAAGGGTTGGTTTGATGTGGAGATGACCAAGTGGAAACACAGTGAATGGTGGGTTTGACAGATGTTTTGGCCTTTTTTGATGGAAATGTGGATTGAAATGCTCTAATACCAAATGTTATGATTCGAAAAAAAATAACAAATAATTTAATTGATTCGGGGTGACTAGTCTCCCAAACTTGAGAAAGAGAATATAATTTTTGGGTTAATTTTCTGCTTAATTCTTATTAATGCATTCAACGAACAAGAAAATAATGAGATAAACTCATCGACAAATCCTAAAAATAGGAACAATCCTATCCTAGAAAGAAATGCTATGTCCACAACATTTTCACAATGCTATGTCTAGGTAATGAAATGGAATGGAATAGAATGATTATTAGAGAATTGAAATGAAATGAATGGAATGGATTGGAATATATTTAAGCAAGGGAAAGGAATGGAACAGAATGAAATTAAGTAATCTTGATTGGATGTTTTAAAATAAAAGAATGAAAATTAATGGAATGTAAGTAATCTTGTTTGAGAGTAACATAGAGGGAATGGAATGAAATTATTTTATGAAAATATTACTATTAAACCCCTATTTTAAAATAAAGGGTTAAATATATAGGAGTATTTGGGAGTTTTAGTAAAAAAATCATTAAATCTAATTTCATTTCCTCCTATTCCTCCTAATTTCGGGGGGAATAAAAATTTGAGGTTTTAAGGGAATTGAGAGGAATGAGTATTCCTTTTTACCCGTTCCATTTCCTCTTACTTAAACTCCCAAACAAGGAAATGGAAGGAAATAGACTTTCCATTCCCTTCATTAAAACTTTCAAACAAGGGAAGGGAAAAATATTCTAAAATTATTCTTTTCATTCCTTTCCATTGCAAAATTATTCTAAAATTTTAAGTTATGGATTTAAATTAGAACCAATAACTACTTGTCACATATGATTTGCTATGAAAATGTTGTGGACGTAACACACCTATCTTAAAACATATGAATTAATTTGAATACAAAAAAATAACAATACTAATTTATCTTCTTCTCCCAAAAAAAAAAAAAAAAAATTACTAATCTATCTAAGAAGCCTTATTCTATCACTAAGCTAAAGTATGTCAAACTAAGTGTTATTTCTCAATGTTAAATTCTTTTAGCTAAAAAGTCAAGGGCGGGACAAGTTGATGTTTAGACAGGAGTTTTCCTGATCTCTATCATTCTACTTTAGGTTGGATCATGTTATTTAACTTATTTTCTTTATTTGGGTTATAATGATTTATGACAGCTCTTCCTTCATTTGCTTATCTATTGGTGTGTTGCATCTTAATATCTTTACATTTAGAATGTCCTCAATTACATTTAGACATTGTCATTTATTCTCATTATATATTGTGTTACCTCTTCTCTTACATTCAAGTTAAATTAATGTTGTTTGATTGGAGTAGGAATCTGATGGAAATAAGATTGTTAAAGAGGTCATTTTTGGCCCAGGAAGAAAGAAGTACCGGTTTTGTAAGGTAAACAACAAGCTTTTCCTTCCCCAATAACCCCCCCCCCCCCCCCCCCCCCCCCGGCGGCGGAAGAATACAGAAAATAAAAATAGAGAAATGTTATAAAATAAAAATAAAGAAACTGAAAATTCAACAAAAGATGTGAACAAAAATCAGCAAAATTTTATGATGCTTCCGTAACTAGAATAGTTCAATATCAAATTCATGATTTTTATAATATGATCAACAGTCAACACTTTCACTGTTTACAGCATATTGCAAAAGAACGGCTCTATGGTTTGCCGAATGATTTAATGAAGAAAGGAAAGCACTTTATATTGATTCGAAATCCCATTGATATTTTGGTAAGATGCTTGTGTAATTTATTTATTTGTCATTTGCCTCACAATCTGCAAATGATATAAGCAAATAGTTCCTTTAATCATATAATTTATGGCCTTGCTCATTCTGATTGCTTATTCCTCCTGCCACTGATAGATATACTGTATGTTCTATCTGGTATGTGTTTTCAGCCATCGTTTGACAAGGTTGTGTCTCCGACCTTTCTTGAGTTAGGTTTGGCAGACCTAGTCTCCATATACAATGAGCTCCGTGAGTTGGGAAGGGCCCCAACAATCATTGATGCAGCAGATCTTAAGCGTGATCCTGAGGTAATATAGCTATATGACTATGCATGATTTATCATGAAGCAATTTCTCTGCATCAAGTTTAAACATAATTGCACATCGCTTGTGGATTTTACTCATTCTGGAATTCTGTGAGTGCTATTCTAAGCTTTTATGGGAATGGTCCTATGGAGAATGTTAAGCTTATACATATTTAATAGAAATCATGCTTAAATAAGAAAATCCAGGTGGATTATCAAGCTTCGGTATTATTAAATTTGGCTTCAAATAAAAGAAACCTTATTCTTATTTTTGCATGAAGGACTTGCATGTTGTCTATATGCTACAGAACTGAAGTCCTTTGACAATTCATTCTTTCAAGAAAACCCTTGACTCTGTGATAACCTAAAGAGTACTTTCTAAGTAAGAATTACTTGTCTTACTCATTGGCCATCTATGCAACAATAATTGTGACTTACCTGAAAATATTACGTTTATAAATTTTTACTTCATATTTTATGAGCTGTTAAATGCATTGTATGTGAAAGACAAGAACATGATATTTTCATAATGATCTCTGGGAATTTATAGTGGAGGATTTCTACGGAAAGAATTTAATCATATTTAAGACTTGAAAATCAACATGGCTTTCTTGCTAAAGCATGGCCTTACGTCTTCTATGAGTTTAGACTAATCATATTTGGCATTTTTTCATGTGATGTTAAAAATTATTTAACTTTATGGCTTTTGCCCCACCTCCCCCCTCTCCTCCTCTCTCTCCCCCACCCCCCCCCCCCCCCCCCCCAAAAAAAAACACACACAATTCATATTTGTATTAAATCATTCCATATGCACATTTTTGCCATTGTACGGTACTTGCTGTTCATTTATTTGTAGAGACCTTACTTAATCTTTCAGATCAATATATTCCTATATTTAATTTATATAAAATGTTATTTATGTTCAGGCTACTTTGCGTGGTCTTTGTGATGACTTGGAAATTCCCTTTCAAGATGCAATGCTCAAGTATGCAAAATCTATTCACTTTGAGAGTTAAATAGTTTTACACAGTCTACTTTAATTGTTCTTTGTGATCAAAGCTAGATGAACTTCATAAAAGTGATAAAAAGTTGTAAGTTAAACTCATTAAAGCACTCAAACCCTCTTCTTCCTTTTTTTTTTTCCCCCATTAAACTACACTCATGGACATATATTTAATTTAGTCTTAAGTTCCTACCTTATGCAACTTTCTTTTTGGCCTTCCTCTTGTCCATATTCCTCAAGTACTATTCTTTTCATTATTAACATGAAAATTAATTGTTTCTTATAGTATTGGGTTCCTTTGGAACTCTATGGTTATGTTGCATACACATTGACATTGTTAACCCTTTCTTTTCCTCAAATAATGATTTTTGAATGTGTGCATGATGAGTTACAATTCAATTATTTTCAGATGGGAAGCTGGTCCAAAACCAGTTGATGGCATTTGGGCCCCATGGTGGTATAAAAGCGTACATAAATCAACAGGATTTCAACAATCAAAAAAGTATCCTTTGGTATGTGGTTTGTTGCCTATATTACTGCTACATAAATTTACAAATAAATGAGATTTTCTATGAATTTGTTATAAATTCTTTATAGATTGAGATAGATAAAAGCAACAAAAGCATTAAAATAATATTCAAGCTGATAGATATTTAAAGCTTTGCCATCTGATAGTATTGAGCCTATGCGCTGACTAAAAATATTTTTTCAGCCATTTCCTTTTTCTCTCTATGAATTGCTGGAGCAAAGTCTGCCTTTGTACAACTCGCTTAGGCGCCATGTGAAGCAGACTTCATCCCTTATAAAGTCCTCTTTACCTCCTCCTGATCTTCCAGTTCCTGCAAATGAGAAGCTGCTTGCATGGGTTGGTGATGAGATTTTACCCCGTGAGAGTGCAAAGGTACCCATATACTGGTGGATGTTTTTTTTTTTTTTGATAGGTAAAAGGTAATAAAAAGGATGTTAAGATCTGCTACTCAGCGTATTGAACTTTTAATTTATGTGTAAAAGTGCAAAGATTTTCTGGGTTTCTCATTCTTACTCTGTGATCTGAATTAGGTTTCTGTGTTTGACTCTGTTGTCCAAGGCGGTGATTCTGTTTGGGAGGGTCTTCGAGTTTACAGTGGGAAGATATTTAAGCTTGATGAGCATTTAGACAGGTTAGTGAAAGAAAAGAGAGAAGTTTGACTAAAAGTGATGCATTACTAGGATGTACTTGATTTATGGTTCAGACTGATCTAGTATAATATCAACGATGTTTTGTTTTAGCCAATTCAACAAATTAACTGAAGTTCATGAATGCTGTATTCAGGATATTAATTTAAAAAGTTTGAAACAATTATGGGCAAAATAGTTAGTGTCTCAATGTCTAAAAAAAATATGTTAATGATGCTTTTGTTTTAAGCCAATTTTACAAATAAATTGAAGTTCATAATCCATTTAAGCAGGATTTTAGATAGAAAAGTTATTATGGATGAAGGGATTTGTGTTTCAATCACTTGCTTGTCTTCTCTAAAATTTATATTTCTGTTGGAAAAGGATTTGGGAGCATGAGCAGCTTGTGCCATGTAGAATTCGTTAGAATTATGCATCTTGAATCTTTTCTTTTTTCCAATTTCCTCTTTCTCTCTCTCTCTGTATTTTTCTTGGGCATACTCCACAGATGTTTCTCTACCGGCTGCATTATTTGGAAGATACTTTTACTCTCGTGTAAAAATGTAATGGAACTATAGGTTCTATAAATTCCTTTTCCAAAAGCAATAATCATATACATTTGTATCTTCATCATCTTCATCATCCTCATTATGATTATTTTTCTTTGAACTTATATGAATAGGTAATTTTCCATCTTGAGTCCTGGGCTCCTTTCACCAGCAATGCCTAGTGTAATCTTTTATGTGTGGTGTGTTTTTTTTTTCCTTTCCTTTTCATTAGGTTGTTTGACTCAGCAAAGGCTTTGGCTTTCATCAATGTTCCAACTCGGGAAGAGGTGAGAGTGTGGAAATGATTGTTATTATATTATGATAATCTGTTTAATGCCTTTACTGCTTCCTTCTGTCATGTAAAATTTATTTTATTGGGTCTTGAGCAAAAGATATTTGCTCACTTTTCTTTTGCATGTAGTTTCCACAAAGTTGCTTCACTCATCTTGGTAATTATTGCAGGTCAAAGAAGCCATTTTCACTACTCTCATTAGGAATGGAATGTTTGATAATGCACACATCCGACTATCTCTGACACGTGGCAAGAAGGTTTATTCTCTCTTGAGAAATGCTAGGGACAACTTTTTTCACTACTATCACTTTCACATGAGTCCATAATGGCACCACTTTTATTATGAATCAGAATCACAACATGCCTCTTTAACAGTTGTTACACAAGTAGTGAAACATTGTGTCACAAGAACTGTTGTTTTCTCCATGTGTTGGTCTATTTAGAATTCTTTAAAATCCCCATTCATTCTTATTATGGAGTTACCTTTTATTAATCATAAAATTCATAATTCAATGGCCCTAGCCAAATTCATAATTCATAGTTGAAGGAACCTTAATCCCTAAACTAATGCGCACCTGTTTTGAAGCCTTCACATGGATGACACCTCCTAGAGGCTTCATCAAATGTGCTGATGTGGATATTTGTCACTATCACATATATAAGCTATTTGGTGAACACTTTTCTGTTGCTGGTGATAATTTGTTCTTATTGAAAGAATCATGGTGATAATTTTTCGTTACTTATCAAAAAAAAAAAAAAATGATCATATTGAAGCAGGGTGGTGATGGTATTTAAGAACTTGAAGTCAAGAAGTTTTAAGTATCTTCTTTATTTTTGGGTATTGCTTATAAATGCATGCTCATAGGACATTGTAATAATTTCTTCACTTCATGGTTCTATTACAAAAACCTAACTTATCTTCTTCAGGTTACTTCGGGCATGAGTCCAGCATTCAATCTTTATGGATGCACCTTGATTGGTAAGAGTGAATTCATGGTTCTCTGCAACTACAACAAATACTGCTACGTCAGTTTTGATTTTCCTCTATAAAATTTGCATTTTTGTCCCATATGTACACAACCCTGTATCATTTTGAATTGCTTGAGGTTGCTTTTGTGAGAAACCAATATTTGTTGAAGTGTTTAGTAAGTTGGTGTTGTATGTGTCGTTGTAGTGGAGAAACGGTGAATCATCTCTTCATTATGATGTTGCCCATGCTTAATGGAATAAAGTGTTTAGGATGTTTGGGGTTTAGTGGGTGATGTCATTGTCAGTTGCAATGCTATTATTTGGTTGGAGGAATTGGTTTAGGACAATCCTCGGTTATATGGAATTTGATGCCAGCTTGCTTGATGTGGATAGTGTGGAAGGAGAATAGCTGTTTGTTTGAGGATTTTGAGAGATCTCTTGATCATTTGAAATCCTTGTTGATTCAATAATTATTTGACTGGTCTCAGGCTTAGGGTCTCACACATTGTATTTCCATTTTGGAGTAATACTCTCTTAGAATTTCAACTTGATGCTCTGGTAATTTTTGAAGATGTTTTGTGTTCATCATCTTGAATATAAAGTAGTCTTTATTTTCAATAGAATTCTATGAAGTGTTTTGCATCACTTACTAGGTTTTTTCTAAAGTAGACAAGGGAAGCTAACCACCCAAATTGTTTTTTGAGTTGGCAGTATCCTGAAAAATTCAGACCTGCCCCAAAAACATGGAAGTTCTGGTTATCTTCTAGGATTCTAATTGAGATTTGATTAAAAATTTATTTCATTTGACACTTTTTATTTTTTATTTTTTATGGAATGTATATGTTTCTGTAGTTGGTGAGTGTTTGTGGGTGTATGTTTGTTGGGTTCCACTTTGAGAAATAGTAAGAAAGTGGGTAGGGTAGTTGATGTACATAGTTGGATCTAAACCCATCAGATTAAGCTTTTGGGTTGGAGTGGTGTCCTAACATGTATATAAATTGGCTCTTGGTGGCCTCCTTTGGTGTCTCTCCCCTGATAGTAATATTCTGAACTTCTACTATATAGGTTGACTGACAATCTTAGTACCATGCCCTTCTCCTCTAACCTGTCTTACTTTCTCGTGCAGATATGTAAACTTTGGGGAGGATCCATTAAAATTTGAGACCATTAAAATTTGAAAAATATGAAATAGATTTCTTAAACAATGATTTGAATTTTACTTGCAAGTGACAAGCTTGTTGGCTGCTCTGATAACTGCTTTACTACTGAGGAGATATGGAGACCCACCCAGGTTTCTGAAATTTTGAGTATTGAAAATGATTTTTTAGCCTTGGGCATTAGAGACAATTCTTAATCAAGGTTTGGAAACTAAATTCTTATAATGAGCTTCTCTGTGAACTTCCTTGGTGCTATATAGGATCTCTGCAAGTATGAATTAGTATGTTGTCCTGAATTGCATCTGTTTAACATTCTCAATCTGCTATTGGAACTGGCATTGGGCTTTGGAAGTGTTGAGAATGTGGTTTGCAAGCATGGAACTAGCCATCGTAAATCACTGTTTTCATTAGATATTAGGATTTTTTCCCTTCTCATTTGTTAATTATTGTACAATGATCATTTTTTAACAATAGCATTTGGTGTTACAATACTGTGCTTTCCCTATGCTGTACTTATTGTTGCAGTGCTACCTGAGTGGAAGCCCCCTGTCTATGATAATACACATGGTATAACTCTGGTGACTGCTACCACACGTCGTAATTCACCAAATGTAAGATTCTTTTTTTGATAAGTAATTATATTTGTATTTATTTATTAATTTGATAAGTAAAGGTAGTTTTATTATTTGAGAAGTGATTAATTACCACTTATCCCAAAAGTTGAAGTTGTTAGGAAATGGTGAATTAAAATCATTTAACCATTATTCTAACACGTGGAACCAAACTTCCCTTTAATAAATGGGGTCCAACATGTCAGAATTTTTAATATTTTAATTGGGAGGTAGAGTGAAGTCATGGTTTGAACATTGGATCACTTGTTATGATGCCATGATAAATTTCTTGTCCCAAAAGTTTAAGCTGTTAGGAAATGAATTTAATCATTTAACCATTATTATGACAAGAAAAGTATTTTAGTACACAGGAAGTATACTAACAACTAAAAAATTGCAAGCTGAAATTTAAAAGATCAACGAATTCTATAAAGGAAGAGGACTCTATGCGGGATGATATTTTAATTCAAAACATACGAAGTTCTTAGGAGTAAAGCCTTTTGTGAAATTACCTAGAGCTCTTCTCCTTCAAATGTTTGGTTATTATTCCTTTCTCTCCAAAGAATCCACATTAGACATAATGGAATAGCCTTCCAAGTTGATAGCATGAAGCCAGATCATACTTCCTTTGCCAACTAGCAAGCAGATCCATTACTGTCAGGAATTACCCATTTATTCCAGCCCAAGTCTAATTTCCAAAATTCTCTAGCCACCAAATAGTGAATAGAAAATGGCCCACTGTTTCTACATGTGCCTTACAAATGCAACACCGATCTACTACAATAATTTCTGTCCCACGACAGTTCTCCACTGTCAAAAGCTTCCCCAATGCAGCTGACCAAACAAAGAATGTAACCTTTCTAGTATACTTTGGGCTCCATATACTTTTTCAATGGGAACCCAAGCTTCCAGCTTCTGCTCAAATTTAGAAGATGAAAAATATATTTCCTGTGTCTTATCATTGCAAAGTTCAACCAAGATGGTTCCTCGAAAATATTCCTCATCAAATCTCAGAAAATTATGGCACCAAACCTCTCTCCTTAAGAAGACACCCTATCTTAGGAAAATTCTTTACTGCTGACATTGAAGTATTGATTTATGCTTAGCAATTTGGTTATCTTCTGCTACTATTCATTATTTGTTATTCTCAATGGTGGTCCCTAAAGGTGGGAATGAACAAGCATAATTCAAAACTACCAAAGGTTTTATTTGATTGATGCACTTTTGTATTCATGCTACCAACTCTGGATTTTTGGTGTTATCAACAGAATTTGGATTCAAAGATTCACCACAATAACCTCCTCAACAACATACTTGCAAAGGTATTGTCCTATTCTCAACATTTTATATATATATATATATAGAGAGAGAGAGAGAGAGAGAGCAGAAACTATGATGATATTCAACTATTGTATAAATGGTCATCGTCATACTCATAAAAGTGTATGGGGACAAGGAATTCTTCAGGGTTTACCTTATGATCTAATCAATGCTATGGGTGGTATGATTTGATCATCAGTATTCCTAATATAAACCAATGGGCGGAGAGTTCAATTTTGTATATGATTTGTAAGAGTTTGCAGCCCCACTCACTCAGTATATGAGAGCATGCATGGTGGAAACCCATATTTTTTTGATGGGTACCATGGTAGTATTTGTCACTTTGATTGATGTATTTCTTTTGTATTTTTATTTATACTGATTTTTAGTCTTCTGGTATGGTGCAGATAGAGGGTAATAATGCCAATGCTGATGATGCCATCATGCTTGACAAGGATGGTTATGTATCAGAAACAAATGCTACAAATATTGTAAGCTTATGCATTTTCTACAGTTTCTAATTTCAGATCTGTATGTACATGAGGCAGTCTTACATGGCATGTATTTTGAAAGTTATCTTTTAAACTGAAAAAGACTTGTCTGTTTAATTATGCAGTTTTTAGTGAAGAAAGGTCATATTCTGACACCTCATGCTGATTATTGTCTTCCTGGCATAACTCGAGCAACTGTAAGTTTTGTATACTTCCTTTTCCCATTCTAACAATTTTTATTGTGCACCATGAAAATTGTACTTCCTTCTGTAAAATCTCAAATAGGAAATGAGTATTATGCAAAGTAAATCAATGTATATTGGTCAAAATGAATTTAGCTAAACTAATCTCAATCTTGTCTGGAAAAGGAAATAATCTATAACTGTATAATTAGAGGGTGACTAGTGAATGCTATCCATTATGATATTGACATGGATGGGGGCAATAAAAGATGTAAATATGATTCACTATAAAAATCAAGTCAACATGAATTAGGGTATAGTCTTTGTACATTACATGCAGAACAGAATTTTTTATGCTATTGGACCCTGAATTCAACTTTGTAGTTGTACTTATATTCAACATGTTATAATTTTTCTATAATTAGAAACTTTGTGAGCATCTCTGTGAGGACAAAAGATAAGTTTTTGGGAGAATGTTACTTCATAGAGTGACATTAACAGGTTTCTGAACCAGTTCCACTTGAACTGCATGCTGGCCTTAACCTTTGGTTGCATGACTAGGTGTTGACTTTTTTTTCTTTATTCCTCTTTCCCAAACAGATGAGCTAATAATAATTGAACTGCTGTCCGAAATACATGTATGATTGGTAAATCGTAATATTTTGGCATGACATGACCCATTTGTTTCTGGTTTTGCAGGTCATGGACCTTGTGGTAAAGGAACAGTTGGTCCTAGTGGAACGAAGAATCAGCTTATCAGAATTCCACACTGCAGATGAGGTTTTTATATTAATTTGTTTTTTGGAATCTCTGTTGTGAAATACCCTAAGAAGTTTTGACTAAGAACTTTAGTAATTTAAAAAGAATTTATAGGAACATTTATTTAGGCTATAACAAAGTGTCTTGGTATTTTACAAATCAAATATTATTTTTTATTTGATTGTTAATTTTAGTATATCTTGGGAGTAAGGCTTGGTGGTGTTGTTGATTGTTCATTTTAGTATCAGAAGCATCATGCAAAAAATCTCTATGTAGATCATCATTTACTGTTGTTGGATGATTTTCACTAGATTATTGAACTGGCATCAATATTATTCCTTAAAACGTACAGCATATCTTGATTAATCATGTAGATCATTTTTCTTTTACTTATGTCATGTTAAGTTTTTCCTTTTGTTAGTGTTAAGTTATGATAGTCCTTTCTGTTAAACTGAATGGTGATTTCATTCCCATTAATTGCTCGTTTAATTGTAATGGTTACCTAGTATTGGCATGCGAAGTAATAATGCCCACATGCACTGAATGGGAATAAGTCCCATGATTTGATTGGTAAATATGACTTAATTCTCACCAGACACTCAGTTTAATTTTTGCTCTTATGGACGGAATATAGGGTCAACTATGAATGGGTTCAAACCCATTTAATATCTTGTTCATGAACTTTCTTTCTAGTTTAAATCCCTGCCTTCTTTTTTGTTCAAATTTGTTTTTAGTTTAAGCAAGATCAATACCTTGCAGGTATGGACGACAGGGACAATGGGAGAACTCACACCAGTAAGTACATTTTTTCCTGAAATATTGAAATGTTCTCAAATAAGATCTGCTCATGGGTCACTCACATAATAACTGATGGGATTTTTTTTTTTTTTTGGGTGTATTTCCAACCTATTTGTTAGTGATGGGATTGGATAAGGTCATTTTGAACCCAACCCTATGCCAACCATAGTTTATTTTAAAATTATAGAGTCTAGTGCAGGCTCTTGGTGTACTAAGTAGGCTTTCTGTCTAATTGATGCTCTAGCAGCTCCAATTGCTGTTCTTTTTTTTCTTTTCTTTTTTTAATGAAGGGAATTGCTGTTCACTTGATAGATAAGTTTCATTTTAAAAACAAACTACACCAATGTTGCTTGCGTAATTTCATTTTATCCTTTACTCATTCTTGAACCTTGAAAATTTATTTATTGAAATGAAAATCATGGTAAAGCTTTATATTTTAGTTATCCAAGATAGACTTGCCACTTCATGGGATATGTTAAATTACCAATTTTATCAAAAGTTTAAGCTATTAGGATATGGTAAATTTAATCATTTAACTACATCTAACACTTCCCTTCATGTGTGGGCTCAAACTCCCTTATAATAGGTGAGGCCCAATATGTGAGATTTTAAATGGAAGGTAGAGTGGAAGAGACAGGAATCAAACTCAAGATCTCTTACTTTGATACCATCTTAAAGTACTGATTGTCTTAAAAGTTTAAGCTATTAGAATATGGTAAAATTAATCATTTAACCACATACTTCTAACAAGATAATCTATCCAAAAAAAAGGCACAAAAATATAATGCCACTTCAAGGGATTATTTGTGCTGGGCCAACATTGCAACTCTGATTTGGCCCTGTGGGGGCGTTAAGAGGGGATTTTTGGCAGAGCAACAACCAATAATCCTTTTGATGCCCAACCACCAAACAGAAGGTCAAGGCTGGTCAGAAACCTGACAGTTGTCCGTTGAAATTGAATCTTTTTGTCACCCACAGGATTGAGTCGAGTGGTGGGTAAACCCTATACCCATGTACACACTCAAGTAAATGAGTAGGTTTGGTTGCAATTACTAATGTCCATTGGAATCAGCCTTTTATAGAATTTGATCATTTGAGTCACTTGATGTGATACTGCAGAACCTATAGATATTAAAACTTAATAAGCAAAACAGTGAGAGAACTTGAAATCAAAGATGCTTAAGTTTTGGGTTCTACTGCCAGTTTTCTTTCAATGTTATAAACCTTGCCTCTTCATGTTAAGTGATACGTAAATGAAAAAAATTTCCTTTTCCAGGTTGTGAAGATAGATGGACGCATAATTGGCACCGGACAAGTTGGGCCTGTCACTCTAAGAGTGCAAAATGCTTACAAAAAACTGACCGAAGAGTCGGGAGTGCCCATACCAACTTATCATAGGACTTGATTACCGTGTTACCAGCAGGTGCGTCTTCACTTGTTTCAATATTTGTCTGACTTGATCTTTTATCTAGTTGTCATTTGGGATCTGTGTAATTGTCTATGATACAAAAAAAGTCCCCTTTAGTGTAGCAAATAAAAATTCGGTTCTAGAAAATTTGCTATATAAGGACTTACACTTGGCAAACAGGTCAGGTACCAACCAAAAACGGGTTGCTAATCTTATAATCCTCATCCAATTTTTGATTTGATAGGTTAGGTCAACTTGATATGATCCATAATTTTTTAAAAACAATAAATAAATAAGAAACTTGAATGTATTTTTTTACAAAAGAAAAGAAAAATTGGATACCATGGTCCTAAGTTCAACCTCAGATGCATCTATTATATGTAAAACATTAATAAAGTTAAATGGCATATAAAAATACCTAAATATTTATATTTTTAAGAATGAATATATATATATATATATTTATATATTGATAAGTAATAAAATATAACTTGTTAGGTGAAGGAAAATAAGTATTAAGTACAAAACTTTACAATAAACTTACGAAAAACTAAATATTAGTTGTGAATGCAATGGTAGAAATATTCATATTTATGAATTACACTTTAAGTTGACAAGTAATGTTTTTAGCATTTTCATTGACATTTGACAATATAGAAAATTTAATATAACTTAGTATATAATGAAAATGGGTCAATAAAAAAATTAAAAGAAATAGTCTACCTGGGTGACCCAAGGGTCAACCCAACCCATCCCATCCCATCCCATCCCTTTAGTGGGCAGGGTGCAGGTTGACCTATTTTTCATGGATTCCCTAACCATACCCATTTTTATCCTCTAGGATGGAGTGAGTAACAGGTTCGGGTGCAATTTTACAAGTCTATAAGAACCAAGTAAACTGTGTACACATACAAACATCAAGGAAAAACAAGAAGCTGGGAGAAATAACATGCATTAGTTGGTCTGAAATTTGTACTTTGTGGTTCAGTTATTTTCATCCATGTTTATTATTCTAAGGACTGCAATTTCTATTATGCCAGATTCTCTTTGTTTATGCTTGCAAATATAAAATGAAGTGTGGGACTCCTGGCCTTAAGTTAAAACAACCTGGAAGTTGCTACCAGAGATGTGAACAAGGATTTGAGTATCAATCAATTTGAATTTTGGTATTAACAGGTGCTGTATAAATAATCTTTCAACCAAATAATTGGGGATCCTAGCATCTGGTCCGCAATGAATAAAGTTCTTGTATCATTGTGTATATATCATGTTTGTTTGTACTGCCTACTACCAAATGCATAGCACTAGTATGCAGCAACAACATTAAATTTATTTAAGCTAAACTACAATTTTAATTGCTGTAATTTGGGCTAGGTTTCAATTACTTAGGCTTACCAAATTATGAGAGGGAAATTTGGGCTCTCAGAGTACACGTGGGGTGAAAATAGGTTGATTACATTACAGATAAAACTTCCACTGACTCTAAAAAAATCGAATCCTACATACTACAAGGGAAGCTATAGAGTCAAACATGAACATGATGTAATGGATATATAGCATGCAGGACCTGTTCTTAAGTGTACAAATGATTTTTTTTTTTTTTATTCAATTATAATAGGAGACATTGACAAAGTTCAGTTATTTAGATAATCTTACCCATGTCCATTTTAAGACCAACCAAGCCAACTGAGCAAAAAGCACCTTCATGCTTGAGGAGGTTCAATCCAAACACTATTAAGCCCTTGCTTAGCATCCCTATCGTAAGCTTCAGAACCCTCACACTTATAGGTCTCAAGATCCTTAAAGCAAAAGAAGTGAAAGCCATTGAATTCGTTGGTGTAGAACACATTGTTAACTTGCATGCTTTCTCAACTGCTGGAACCGAGAATGAGTTGCATCTACGAAATACGCTTGATTCTTCAAGCCTTGCTTAAAATCCCAAGCCATCTGAGACCTGTCAAACTTGGATACACGGAACAAGAGTTCTTAACTGAGCCAATGTAGCTTTGCACTGAGCCGATATAGCTCTCCATTGGAGTCAAACAGGTGAGGTATCCAATATTTTAGCCCCTTATATTTGAGAGGTGTCGACTTTGTGAGCACATGCAATTCTTTATGTGTAGCATTAAAAGCAATCAGTGTCTGCATACCTAAAAGACAATAAAAGTTTCCATCCTATGTATTAAGGCTGAATATATCACAAATGAACCATCCTCTAAGCCAAAAGGAATTGAATATTCTAAATTCGTACCTTAAACAAAAATTTATAACAAGGGAAACAGTAGAAACAAACTTGAACATGCTGCAATGGACCAATAATAGGACCTATCCTAAAATGTACCAATGAAAGTTGCGTTTTCTTTTTTTCAAAAAATCAATTCTAATAGGGAGACATTGACAAAGTTAAGTTACTTATTCAGCTCATGATCTTATTCTTGTGCATGTTCTCTAGAACAAAGCTGACTGAACAAAAAGCATCTTCATGCTTGAGGAGGTACAATCCAAACAGTCTTAAGCCCTTCCTTTACATATTCATCCTCATAAGAATGAAAACCCTTACGATCACAGGTCCAATAATGGTCTTCCATTGAGATAAAAAAAGGGGACACCATTGAATTCCTCTTCATTGTAGAACACTTTGTTTGCTAACTTTCTTGCTCTCCCAACTGCTCGAATGGAGAATGAATTGCAGCTAAGAAATAGTGAATGATTCTTCAAGCTTTGCTTACAACCCCAAGCCCTCTGAGACCTGTTAAACTTGATTATATAGATGGAATCACCATTGGATACAGGGAAGGGATCCGAGTGATCATAATATGCCACAAATAGCTTTCCCTGGGAATCAAACAGGTGAGGTATCAAATGGTACCTATGATATTCCGGAGGTCTCAACTTTGTGATCAAGCACAATTATTTGTGTAGTGTTAAAAGTAGCCGGTGTATACGTACCAAAAGACAATAGAAGTTTCCATCAATACAGACCACGTCTCTTATTGGACCTAGAAGTTCTTCAATTCGAAATTCGTGAGTTTGCCATGATTTATGACTCAACTGGCAAGTGTTGATGGTAATAGACTTCATCGACAACTGTTTTGATCACAAAGAAAACACACTCTGGAGAATTAGGAGTTGAAGAAAATATTACCTTACCAAAATTTGCATCTAAATCTGGTAGCTTTATAACCTCATTGCTAAAAGGTGTATACAAAAAGAAAGATGTGCATGTGCCACCCTCTTTTTGTTTGTTACAGAAAAGTACCCAACCAAATTTTGTAACACAAGCATAGGCACCAACAAAGCTCTCCCTAGTCCCTACTACTTTTGTTTGTTATTTCACCCTCAATTATATAAGGACCTTGTTTTCTAGAGAAGGGTCTAATGGTCTATAGAGCTTGCACTTACTCACCAATTGGTCATTATCGTTCTTGACCCACTTATATGTCATTAGCCATGGTGCTTCTTTAACATGTTTGATTCGATGATTTGGAGGTATCGCCGGCCCTTGCACACAGCTTGGCATTGATTTCGATCAATGAAACAAAGTTTGCTTATGATTTTGCGTAAGATACCATTGGGAAGATTGGACCATGGTCGGGTTTCTTCTTCTTCAAAATACTATTGCACTGTGCAATTAACCATGGGGTGTGAGAGAGGTGAAAAAAATAAAGTGTAAAAGTGAAATGATAAAAAGTTGACGGTTAAAAAATTTTGATTCAAGGGTTAAGATTAAAAGTGATTTTTGCAACTTTTAATCTTAACCATTGATTTTCTATTGCATGGTACAATAGCTAGGGCTATTGCACCAAATCTCAATTCTTGTATTATACTTACAAAATTTAAAAGGTTTGATAGGAAAGTCCTATTCTAGAGCAATCTCTCTTCTCCTTTACCTCATTGGGCTAGAAATCTCATTTTCCTTGTCTATTTTATAGTGCCCTAGCTTCCTTGACAGCAATTTGTCACTTTTGCACAAAAAT
This sequence comes from Quercus variabilis, assembly GCA_030445155.1. NCBI lineage: Eukaryota > Viridiplantae > Streptophyta > Magnoliopsida > Fagales > Fagaceae > Quercus > Quercus variabilis. Next base: position 16,517,128 of record CP129447.1, on the reverse strand, counting down.
TGTGACTTCAGGTCACAATTTTAGTTCCAAAACGTGTGTAAGGTGTGTAAGTAGCAGGGCTGGCCTAACATAATTTGGGGCCAAAGCGAAAGATTAGTGTTGAGCCTTTTATATATAAATATTAATTAAATAAAATTATTTAATATTAATCAAATCGAAGTAAATTTGATGCATTAAATACATAATTAAATGAATAATACTAACTAAAACTAAGGCTATTTTCATATAGAGAATTGAATATCATAGTTAAAGAAAAAATATATATATTATTTTTTAAAAATAAATTACTTTATCTTGGATTTATGAAAATACATAGTTAAGTATATTTGTAATCTAATTTAAGTGAAAAAGATATATATTATTTTGTTTGGCCTTGTAGGAAATTAGTTTACAATAATTAAAGTCTCAAACTATTACAAGAGATTAATCATCTTTGATGATTTAATACATTTGCAACTTTTTTTCTTGAAGTATTTTAGGATTTCAATTAGGTTCAGTTTCTATTAGTCTTATATTTTGAAAGCCTTGTTAGAAATTAAAAAAAGAAAAAGAAAAAGAAAATGTAAAGGTACTACAAAATTTTACAATATGTGTGACAATAATTGTGATCGATGAACTTTAATAACATAACTAATGAAAGTTTAAATTATTTTTTGTGATTGGTGACATGTCAATTTGTAAGCCTATAGTGAAATTTGTGGCATCTCTAACATCACAAATAATAATAAAAAAAAGTGCACAACCATTTGAAAAAAATTATTTTTTTAGTAAAATTTGGGTCTTTTACAACGGAGGATGCGGTCTTTTTTCTAAGAGGTAAAACTTTTTTTTATTGTAATGGGGGCCTTAGGCAGGCCTTGGGCCAGCCATGATAAGTGGGTGTGTATAAGAGCCATTTCCCTTGGAGATACAGTGAAGTAATCACCCCCATTTTTATTTTAAAAAATTTTGTTTTTTTTGACGGACCATATTTTTGACATTTTTTTTTTAAGTCTCAATTTTTTTTTTCTTCATTATATTTGTATTTTTACTTTTTTTTTTCCTTACTACAAAAGATCCAACTACTTCATTTATTCATTTAATCTGTTTTCATATGTCTTAAATTAAAAATAAAAGGTATAAAAATAAAAACAAACTTTTGTCATTATAATAGACGACATTTTTTTGTAGTAATAATAAATGGGTATGAATAGAACAAAAGAGGAGGTGGTAATATAAAAGGTAATACAAAGTTATATATGCCCCCTCTTTTGTTCTATTCATTAATTAAATTAAATTTGTTGATTAAGGCAAAGTCAGGATGCTTAATTTAATTTTTTTAAATCAAATAAGTGATTGAATTTCAACTATCCTAATGAACACTTAACGGTAGGATTGAGTTTGGTAATTTTTGTTAACATGATTTTTCGAGCTGGAAAATAAATTTTTTTTTCAAAGTTGTACTTCTCGGAAGAATTGGCATTACTCACTTGCATCTTTCGGGTTTTAAGAATATTTACAATCTACCTTTTCAATGGGAGGAAATATATTAATTATGTATTAAGATGAAGTGGAATGAATTTTAGAATTTTGAAGTAGTAGTTGTATAACATTGATATGATGAGTCCAAGTTCACATTTGTAGGTCCTGTACACGATACTTCTACTAGAGTTTGATTTGCAGAATGATATCAATGTAGAACGAGCATCCCACGCTTTATTTGAACACGGATATATCCTCATTAATCGCAATGCATGGAGTGTGGTATAAATCATTGGGGTTGGCAGTGAATCTCACGAAATTTATAGTGATTTAAAGGGAATCCACACGGGAGCAAAACTCCCTACCTCACAATTATGACCTAGACTGCTTTACTTTGTGGCCAGATTGACATGGTTAATAATACCATGTTAAATTACTAATTGTTCAAAAAACTTAAGCTATTGAGATATAGTAAATTTAATTATTTAAACTACAAAATTTTAATCGACTAAAATTTAATTTCAAAAAATGAAAAAAAACAAATTTAAAAGAAGTTTACTTTATCTTGAATAAGGTAACATATGATTAATTAAAATCATAATTTAATTTTTAACTTTGATTTTGGTATTAGAAAACGAAAAGAAACCAAATAAAAAAAATTATACAAAAAGAAAAGAAAATGCAGTTCCTTGCCAAGCCTCAATGCACTAAAGCTAAGACCAATAAAGGTCGCAGCTTTTAAATCATCAAAGACAAGATAAAATAATAATATTGAAATCTAATTTTAAACTAGAAGAGCCTTACATGTTTTGGGTGGTTAAAGATGTAAAATAGATTGCTTATAATCCATGATTAAAAGTAGGTGGCTTCTTGGTATTGAAGGAAAATTGAATTAATTGCATCTTAAAGCTAAACATACAAGTCCTCAAAACTAACATCAACTTGACCTATTTTGTAAGACAAGTAACTTAACAAGTTTAATTTCTAATAAGACAGTTTCATGTATAAAATGAAAAGAACAATCCTGAAAGGATATATATAGAGGGATCAAAGAAACCAAGGAAGATAAAGAGACAGCTCAATGTAAGAGACACAGATGAGATTTTTTTTTTTTTTTTTTTTTTTTTTATTTGAGTGTAAAGAGTCATAGTCATGGTCTTACAATGTATATATTATGTTTGAACTGGGGATAAATCTGTGTTTGACTGAAGATCTGCATCCGTGATGTTTGCAGGAACAGTCAGATTACCACACAGCTAGCAGGATCTTTTAGTACCATATATTAATATATATATTTTTTTATAAATAAAAAAGAAAAAGAAAAAAAAAGGTCTAAATTTCTATATATTAGGCCGTAATGTCTAATGTAGTGATTAACGGTAAATTTAGCATCTATTGTTGTTATGTTTTTATATGTTGAAGTGTAGCATATATTATTGTTACACTTTTGTTGAGCCATATTAACGTAGCATTTCAATTCACTTCAGTCCAGTTCAATCCATTCAACCACATTAGCATAGTATTTCAATCTAGTTTGGTCCATTTGGTCATCTTCGGTGATGCTTTGGGAAAAAGGTTTGTGTAGAAGAGGAATTGTTTCATGGACAATTATGTCAAATTTTCAACGTAATGTAATTAGTAGGTTCTTGATCAAATTAAAATTTTCTTATATGTTATTAAAGTCTAGTATTTTTTCTTTAATATAAGTGATGAAATTACTTATACTTTCTAGTTCTTTAGGTCATTCAAGAGGATGGACTATTTTTAAGGAGCACTAGAAACAAATTCCATCCACACATTACATTCAAATTTTCCAAAAATGCCCCCTCTTCCACTATATAATGTTAAAATTTTATAATATTGAGTAAATTTTAGGCGATGGCCCCTTTTCATTAAAAAAAAAGTATAAATACTCTTTAATTTATTGTTATCTCATTTATTTTCCTTTTAATATTGACTTTTTTGTCATATATAAGTTATTAATTTTAGGAGCATTTAAAGTATAAGTAAATAAAAATATATAAGTAAATTTCTTTAGCAAAATATTTTTGTTGTTTTTCCAAAATAAAGTTATACGCATTTATATAGAGAGTTAAAGTTAACAGAATACAATGATAAATTTGATTTGCCTACTTGAGAAAATTTTCTGGCATTGCCACTAATTAATTTACAAAATATCTTACCTTGTATAATAATTGAATATAAAAAATGTATTATGTTTCTTTGAAAAAAAAATACTTGCAAAATTTAAAACACTTTCAAATAAAAAATATAAATAGCTTAATTTAGAAAATTTAAAATATTGTATCAACTATATTTTGTTAGAAATTAATCACATCATTTTAAAAAATATATGGAATAAACACTTTTAAATCTCATCTACTATTTTCACTTTTATAATATTAGTTTCCATTTTATAGGAAAAAATATAAAAATTAAGATTCCCACGTAAATTATCTAAAGAGGACCGGATTCAAGAGAATAATCAATCAAAATGGCCCATTAAAAATAAATTGGGCCCAATAATCCGGCTTAGTCCTTTCTGATGGTCATGTCCATGGATATTTAGTCAACTGGGTCGCTTTACCTGCAATTTTATTATTATTATTTAGTAGTTGCAAATACTTTAACACTATTTACAAAACATTAATTTATGTGGGATATTCTGTAATTCTGTATATGACTGACATCTCAAAATATATATGATACAATAAAACTAAGAGGCTGGTTATGCATACCCATTTATCAGGTTAACATCTATCTTATTTTGTTACGAACTTTATATTTATGCTCAAGTAATTTTTATTTATTTATAAGTAGATATGATAGAATTTCAATCTGTGGCATCCATTCTTTGTTGCTGTAATAAACTCTTATCATTTTTATATATTATTATTTTCTTTTCTTTGAAAAACATTGTTTTTTGGGTAAAAAATCAAATATTATTTTAACAAGCCTTCAAATATAGTTGGGCTTAAAATCTATATATTGTGACATATATTCAATCCCATTTTATATAAACTAGTTTAGAACCCATGCATATGCACATGCACATACGCAATACACACACACACATCATATACTTATATAAGTTTCTACTTAATAAATAATAAAATGTATATTGGAAAGTAAAATTTTTCAAACTCTCTTTTCTTCTAATTTAGATATATAATTAGATGTATGATTGAGTTTTTTATGGCTCATTTATATGGACTCTTTCTAATTTGCACTTAATTAACTCACTTGACACAAATTTTAAAAAAAATGAAACATATGATGCAAAATTAGAGCTCAATTTTAAAATCTAATTGGATTTTTTTTTTCAAATTGAGATGATATGTTTGGAACAAAGTAATTTTAGTATAATTCGATCATTTTTGTTCCCCCCACTCCCTCTCATGTTTGCTTTTAGTATAATTTGATCATTTTTGTTCCCCCCCCCAACACCCCCCCCCCCCCCCCCACCCCACCCCACAATTTCAAACATAAGATGAGACACACCAAATTGAAGTTGTACAAGAATATAGCACAACTTCTTTCTAACTCTTTGACTTTTATCTTCATCTATGTACATTATCTCAAGTTTTAATAGTAACTTATTTTTCATATGTTATAAGGATAATTTGGAAAATTATTGGCCTTATAGCTTAATTAGCAACTCTTAGTATTTTTAATAGAGATATTTGAAGTTCAAATTTCTCATCCAACTATCGAACTATTAAAAAGGATAATTTGGAAATTTGTATAAGCTATATGTTTTCAAACATTGGAGGAGTAAGGATGCAAGTATAAGAAATTGTAGAAATTGAAGTAAAAAAATTAGCTCCATTTGAAACAATAAAGATCAAAGTATACTAAATCTCAATGAGATCTTTGTAATTTTATCTTTTACACAAGAAGGATAGTGTCAAATGTCAGTTCTTTTAGCTTTTAAAACATTTGCGGGTGAACAATCACTTTGCAAGTTTGCATGACTTTTGAGGTGATTGAGGCCAATAATTAAGTGTCAAAGTAAAAAAAAAAAAAAAAACTAATATATCAACCTTTAAGTATAAGACAATTTTTTTTTTATTATGTTGATATTTCATTAATCAATTATTTATACAAAATTTTGTAATAAAATCATTAATAATTAACTTAAACATTTTCCAATCAAAATTCCTAAGTAATATTAATTGTTTGGAATCGAATCATACTCATTTTTTCATAGCTCAGAGGACCCTCGTGAAATTGACTTATATAGGTAACATTGGTTTTTTTCCAAATACCCAATGAAACTTTCCAGAATGCATTAATTGCCAAAGATAAAATTATGCAAATTAAACTTTTCATTCGTGGGACCAATAAATTGTTAAAATCTCACTGCTTTTTTTCAAATAATTGTTATAGTACTATGGTTCTTTGTATTTCCCGTTTCAGTTAAATTGTCACTGTTTTGTTAGGACCTTTATCTCTTTTGCTTTATTCTGTTTGATCAAAGGAAGTCACTATCTGCAGCTATTTCTTTATAACTTAGGGTTGTGTAGTAATAGTTTATATATGTAAAGTGAAGTCTCTTGCATCTCTTTTTGTTCTTTTCTCTCTTCTTCCAAAATGCTAACAAGCCTAACCACTTATAATCTTTTCTTAGTGTCACTTTAGGTATAAAGCTTTCTTTTTAAACCAAATTAACTTATGTAATGAGAGAGAGAGAGAGAGAGAGAGAGAGAGAGAGAATTTGGTTAGAATCTTTCAACCAAATGCTCCTACTATAAAACAAGAAGATAAAAACACAAGCATATTATATATATATATATATATATATATATATATATGTAGAGAGAGAGAGAGAGAGAGAGAGAGAGAGAGAATATTTATAAAATAAAAAAATAAAATAAAATAAAAAATAAAACCATAGAGGTTTGCAAGAATAAAGAAATACAATTGTTCACCTATGGATGCTTAGACCCTTCTTGAATGCATGTGACATCTGGTATATGAAAAACCAAGAAAGAGAGACAGAAATCTGAAATAAGAAAAGGACCTTACATATATATATATATATATATATATATATATTTTTTTTTTTTTTGCTGAATAGGACCTTACATATATATACTGTCAAGGCATTGCTCAATTTTTATAATAACACATTATATAATACATTTGTGATTTCACTGTGGCACGCAATTGAGTATTGGTCCACATCAAAAGTAGTACAGTAAGAAACATCCACTTTAGTTCATTTCTGATTCCTTCAGATACAGTGACATATATGTCAAATTATGCTGGCAACAAAAGCACTAAAACTTAAACTTGTACACTTTATGTTCACACGACCCTTTAAACAAATTTTCTTTCCCTGTTCATCTTTCGAATGCAACAAAATTCAAGTAAAAATTACAATTTGACTCTGACAAGATGAGATAGGGGATATTCCAGGTTCAGCAATGTGAATGTGGGTTTCCTTATCAGATTGTATTAAGTAATTAGTACACCCCACATATATTAACCAAACTAGTTCAAGCTGTACCCCAATAAGTTTTCAAAATTTGCGTCCACAGCCATTGTGGACTAATTAATTTTTTTTTGAGAAAGGACTAATTAATTGTTCAATATTGTATAGACTAGCAAAAAAAATATAAGTACAAAGAGGATTAAAAAAATCATGGGTTCCAATTACCTTAAATGCTAAAAATCTTCATTCTCGATTAAGAGACATGCGATTATATCCTGTCTATGCTAAATTTAAAAATAGAAAGACCACACTTATTGATGTCTTGTCTAGACGGTATAAGTCTAATAGTAGCAAGTAATTATTATAGAATGGACATCAAAATATGAAATCAAATCAAATAGTCTAAATGGATCTCTAACATCAATTAGTGGAAAATGAGGCATCTAAATTTGGTTGGGCTCAGAAAAGGATAGAAAGGAATGATTTCTGCCATCATAAGAAAAAGAAGATCTGCATTTTAACCTTCAATTCTCCCATCAAAAGTTTTTCTGGGGCTGCAGGCTCTGACTTAAGATGGAAACTATCATTGAACCTAACAACTGTCCAAGTTAAAAAAAATTTAACCTTGAGGGTAAATTTTTTATTTATTTTTTAATAGAACCAAGTTTAGAATTGACAACCTTATGGTTAATCATAACAATCTCCAAACATCACATAATTGTCAATTGTCTCTTTAATAATTCATATCAACAACTTTAAATCTCTTTTATTGTGTTTTCTTAAAGACACTCAAACCCCATCAGCATATCAACTTTTTTCACATTGGGATGCAACCGTGAACATCGTACAGCTTTCGTGGTCCACAAATATCTTCAAAGCTCACATGATGCCCATTTGAAAGTCACATAAAATAATGATGCATATTCAGTTATTTCAGGCTCACAAGTATCACACAAAAAATGTTTCATTGTATGTTGGTTTTTGGATTCTATTTGGTCTTGTAGATCATGATAAGAATGTATTTTTATAGTACCCTCTGAAAAATATAGAAATGCAGAAAAGCTTAGCTCTTCTAAAGCTGTTTATGGCAGCCTTCTCAAGTGGTTCAAAGGAGGGTTTCGATAGGTCTCATCTGGACTTTTTTGAGAACAAAATCTTGATTTTCAGACTATATACTTTTCTGACTTTCTAAAGCCATAATAATTTGGATTTGAATTTGAATTGTACAACAATAATTTGGAAAATTTACTAGCTAATAACAATTAACCTACGATAAAAAAAAAAAAATATATATATATATATATAGAAGGAATGATGAATCATATTTGAATCATAACCATGCAGTCATTAACATTTATTACCATAGGCTCCTCGTGATGATGGATTTCCCAATCTTGGACTAGAACCCATAGGCCGAATTTAGAAATTAATAAAATTAAATTAAAAAAGGACAGACTGAAAAAGGAACAAAAAATGAAAAAGTGGGAATGATAATTAAATTGTCCATGATTTTTAATTGGTTGTTGGTTGGCAATATTGATTAATAATATAACCTTACAGTACTATCACATGTATTAATGGTAAGAAAGTGAATCAGTTTTAATAAATTGCCCATGATTTGCTAGCTGGTTGTTGATTGATGTCAATGTAGCTCAACACTCTCACATATCATATTGATAAATGCAAACCCATCTCCTTTTTATTATTTATATTCATCCTCCAGGGAAAAGAAATAGGTTGAATTGACCAGGCGTTGTGTGGTTAATTCATACAGAATCTCCATTGGAAACCACCCCCCCAATTTTTTTTTTTTTTTTTAAGGAACTAAATTAAACTAAAATTTTAAAAGAGAAGTACAACATTAAAAATAAATAAAGAGAGAAAGAAAACCCAAAAAAAAAAAAAAAAGCAAAAAGAGAGCGGCAATCAAAGTTTGAAGAGAAGGGAAAGATGAAAGAAATAAGAAGTGGAAGAAAATAAATTTGATACAACCTAAAAGCAGAGAAAATTCCCACATTTGCTTTATCAAGGTAAATTAAATAGAGCCAATTATAGAGCAAGTTTTTCAATTCAACATTGGCTCTTCTTGAATCCTACCTAGCATCTGATGGACAGCTGTGGCAATCTCATCCACTGAACTCAGCTTACATTCATCCTCTACCTGCATTACAGCACAATTAACATTCACTTTTAGCTCATTGAAAAAAAAATCACTAATGCTAAATAAATATGCATTACTTTTAGCCCCAAAAAAACCAATAAATGCTACATTTTTGGATAAACACCAATAAATTTTCACCTCTAGAACAATTAATACTATATGCCATGTATGAGTATGTGTTTAATTTCTTTGTGTAAACTATTTTTTTCTAACCTTGACACTGAGAGAATAGAGCACAACTTCATCAAAGGTTGTGACATTGAGGTGAAGCACTGTGAGGCGCATACCGTGCAATCCAGAGACAACCTTCAAGAGCAGCTTTGGCCGCCTTTTCGATCTTATTTTGAGGTTTGCATGGCTCTCCACCATGGTTACTTCTATGTCAGCAATGGCCAACTGAGCCACACCTACTTGATGAGTATCAGTCTCACTCATGGCCATAGAGTTTTCACAGTGACTCGAACTTGTTGAGTATTGCGGAAAGGTGAAGAACTCAGAGAAAGGTAAAGAAGTATCAGCCTCCGATTTTGACTCCATTTCTTTACTAGCACCAAGAAATTGTAAGCGTTGCTCAAGCTCCTTAACAAAATTAATAGCACCCCCTATAATAGATGCTTGGTCACCCTGGTCATCAAATCAACAAAAAACAGAAAAGAAAACCCATGTCAAAAAAATTGAACTTGTTAACAATTTTAGTAAAAGCCAATGCATTTATAGAAATTTTTAAAAAGAGAGAGATACCCTTTGGACGTAGGAGTCTGGCATTAAAGAACGAAGCACTGAGAGATACTCATTCATTTGCTTTCTTCGGTTTCTCTCAACTGCAATGTGAGTCATTCTTTGGTTCTCAATCTCTTCTTTGTTTTTTCTACTCTTAGCTCGGCGTCTCTTGGGACGAGTAGACATGGCTGTTGAATTATCACCTTGTTGTGATTCATAAGGAGTTAGCATGGTAGCATCGGTGGAGCTTAAGGATGGATTGGAGTGCTGCAAAACTTCATGGTGTAGGTTAGGTACCATTGAATCAGGAGGCGAGGAATTGTAATCTCCATAGAGACAGCTTTCTGTTTGGCTCTCTAGAAAATCAAAAGAGCCTGTTTGTTCATCTTCTTTTGCTAGGCCAAAGTCATAGCTCCAACTTCCTCCTCCTCCTCCTAATAAGTTGTAGAGATCTTTGCCACCATAGCCAAACGGGTCTTGTGGAAAAACAACAGCTTCTAGTGCCATTCTCTTTCTTTTTTCTTTTTTTTTCTTTTTTCTCTATTTCAAGGCCTATAAGCTTAGGGACTTTGGGTTTTCTAAAGGAAACACAAAGGGAGGAGTACTAGAATATGGAGGCCCCCCCAAAAAAATGAATTTAAGACCACTTTGCCTTTTGGGTCATCTTTGAATGGAGAAAGGGAGCTTTTTAAAGGCCTAGATGAAACAAAATCTACAGAATATATTGCACGTGAAATAAAATTGAACTTATTGAGAGAGCTAGAGAAACATAATGAGAAATAATTATATGATTTTGTTCAGAAGACCTTATGTGTATATTCGCAAGTAGTGGGGTCACATAATCGCATTTTTTGAGCCACTCTTGTCACTTCATCTAATGACTGTGATAATTAGTGCTTATTACCCTATTAACAATAATCTTAGTCTAGAGAAAGTGCAATTTCTTTAATAGGATAAAGAAAATAAGGGAAACATGATTTTATTTTATTTTATTTGTATTTCAAGTCCTTTGCATTGCGTTCATTTTATGATTAAAATTTTATTTTTTAAATTGAACAGTTTACACACTATCATGTCATTTAAAATTTCAAACAACATGATATTTTGTTTAAATTTAATCTAAGAAAAATGCTACTAATTGTTATTACAATATTGTTACATAAAAATCACAAACTAATATGAAAATTAATATATTATCAAATATATATATATATATATATATAACAATTAATGTGATTGATGTGCTTCAACTACCTAATAAATGAATACTTAAATTATGTTTTAGTGATTGGTGGGGTGGCAAATTAGTTTGTAAACTTTATGTGGTTAATGTTATAATATATTTAGCATTACTCTTAATCTAAACCATAAAACGAATTCATTTCAAATGAATGATACTTTTCTAAAATAAGTTAATTTTGTTGAATTTTGAATCATTATGATGAATGTTAATTTACCCTAATTCTAAATATTATTTTCAATGTTCATTAAAGATGATATATCCTGTTTTTGCATTAAATTGTCCCATTCAATTGATGTGCAGGGGGGTAAGTCAAGAACCTAATCAAAAGAAAATAAGAGCACAAGTCAAGGCACATATTATGTTCCGGGTTTTTTTTTTTTTTTTTTTTAACGTCAATTTTTATGGTTAAAATGTTAATATTGCATTAACCACTAAAAGAACCAACCTTGCCCTCACTTCACATTCATTTCAAAGTTCTTCAAATTCACTAATTACATCAAATAAAATATGTTTTTCCGAAAAGGCACAATTATTCCTTTTACTATGACATATTGACATGACATGCAGTGATTACCCAAATGCTCGAGAAAGGGAAAGAAATTAAGAAATACTGAATTAAGTTTTGTTTAACAACAACAAAAGAAAATTGAGAGTAGTGCAATCCCATCTGCACTAGAGAGTTCATTAGCTTTTTTTACTGATCTTATTAGTTCAAGTGGAGGAGATCTATCATCTATGTGCATGGAAGTGTCCTATATATTCTTTCCAGCTCTTCATTGCGCGTGAAACACAAACACCTTTGTTGACCACAATTAATGGAGGGTGACATTCACGACTTACAAAGAAACCTTAAAAAACAGCTTCGAATTAATAAAAGAGAAGAGGCTTCGTCATTTGGTAATAATACGGTCGGACGTACGATCAGATAGAGAGAAAAGGCTGACCTTGCAGAGATTCTTGCAAAGTTTATAGAGAAAGAAAGAGAAAGAGAGAGAGAGAGAGAGAGAAAAGCTCATGAGCTTTAATGAGAGAGGAAGAGAAAGAGAGTGAGAGAAGCTACAAAGTTTGTACGTAGCATTGGATGTCAGAATTGTACAGAGGAATCCATGTGATGCAATACAAATGAAACAACCAAAACTAATACTATACTACTTTCACCATGTACTCCTATCTTTTATAAACATACTTTTGCATTCCCAAGATTACTGTAAGTAGCTCTTAAAAGAAGATACCAGCATACTACTACTTTCTGTAATATATATTATAATTAGACCTCTATGACGATGTCTATTTTTCCCATGTGTTTTTGTTCAGTCTCATTAACAGAAAATTATCATGAAAAATCCTTTATGAAACACTGGTTAAAATATTTAATCCAAAACCTCATGTATGGTCCCCTTATCTTCATACTAAATGGGATCTTAATGTAGAACAAGAAAAAATTAAAAAGAGAAAAATATATATACACGCTTTAACCAATATTTACAAAGCTTCATTGACTTGAAGAAAATGTTAATGAGAGAAGAGTGTTACAGAAGCTTCTGTCATGGATTGTTAAAGTTAGGAAGTGTCCATTGTAATTACAATCTACAAAATTATGGTTTATATATGTAAGTAACCAAATTTAAGAGCAATCTAAGAATACACAGATATATATATGATAGGTTGTGTGGCATGCATGTGTTTGTTAAAAGGCATTGATATACAAACAAAATATTCAAAATATTTACAGAAAATCTTTTTACAGAATGATATGACAAAACTTTTCACATGTCAAATGCACGAAAGATCGAATTGTGTGTCATACTGTGTAAGCATATTTTGGGGGAGACAAAATCCAACCAAGTAAGAAATTAATATATGAAGCTTGTCTTGAAATTTTTTTCCTATATGTAATGTAAGCTCATTAACATTGCAATATATTTGTCTTAACTTATAAAAAAAAAAAAAAAAAAAAAATTTAAACCCTCGGCAATCACTTTGTATCAAAATTCAACTAATGGAAATCCTATCGAGATCATAACAAACAATATATTAATAATAATCCATTGCATATCCTCCTACCTTCTTGGCTTATACAACTTTTAGTGGCACAATTGGATAAGCAAATTGTTGGTCAACTTAGAAATTGAGTTACAAAAATAAAAAAATATAGAAAAAAACCTAATGCAACAGCTAAGTCATCGCGTAGATCATATAAGGTTTAATTTGGCGTGTTTCTAGAACGGATTTTAATAATCAAAAAAGTTAAGTGATGCAAACTATAGATCCCTATATGGTAATTATATTATGCTTTACAGAAAAGGATGGAAGAGTCTCTAGTCCAACTCCAAAGGAATACTTTCAAAGTTGGTAGAATAAAATAACTTGCAGAAAGAAATATGCACCTAATATTTTCAGAGCTTTAAAAAAATTGTCATTCATTTTCACCAACCAATCTAAATTAAACTATTAAATAAAGATTAGACCCAACTGGCACTTGTTTGAATGCATCGATAATGTCATTGTTTAGGAGATACGATGACACCTAAGTCATCAATGAAGACTGCAACTTAATTTGGATTAACCTCATTTTTTCAATTCAATGTGTTCTAGACCTCCTTTTAAGGAAAAGCCTGAACATCCTCTGTAGAAGATGCAAATCTTATTTAACTCGTTAATCAGGGGTTCAGATACTTTCAAACAAATGGGTACCGTAGAATGCGACATATATATATATATATATATATATATACTGTGTCATCATCTTTGAGTGTCTCTGGTGGTCCTTTTTGTGGTAGATTTAGATGGCTGGTAATTGAATACAAAGATATTTGATCAGTACTGTGACATATATGATTTTGGCTCTTTCCTATATACAAAAGTTGGATTAAGATATTTAATCCTAATCCAACACTAAAATGTAAACATGTCTAGCAAAAAAGTAAGACTACCTGTCGGGTTTTTCCTTTTCAATTTGTCTTTAGTTTACTAATAGGGTAGATACATTCAATCGGCCGGATATATACAAGTTGAGACTTATCATAGAGCACAAAATGTACTACAAACAAATACAAATATATATATATATATATATATATATATATTTATTTATATGAGTTAGTAAACACGTGTAGAGAAAACCCTTCGCCACGTGCATGGACACGAACAAAATCAAATCGATTATCTTGATACTGCAATTAGTAGACTTGGAGAACTTGTTGGCTAGGTTTAGGTTTAATTAATATTATTTTGGCCAATATTTTGTTTGTATTCTTCAATCATTTGGTTGTTATTATTGCTATGCTATGCTAATACAACTTTCTACAAATAAATGATGAAAACTATCAGCTGAAAGTAAAAAATTCTGGTCTCTAGACTAGTTCCTTCCACCTATATATATATGTATGTATCATATCCCTATCGCCAATAAGACCCAGCAAACCAAAATATTTGATAATGATACATAGAGATTGTTTTCCATAACTTTGTTGTAGCTATACAACTTAAAGTTCAGAAAAAAAACAAAAAGTATTATTTTGCACCTTTCCTACAACGAGGGGCAACAACATGATTTAGTTGCATCTTTCTTCAATCACAAACCAAAAATGCATCATGGAGATGTACAATAGCTGTAAAAATCAGGCACATAGTCTAAATTTAATTATTGTAACTTACTATACCTTATACACAAGATAAATCAAGACAATAAAGTTTTTCTTTTTCTAAAATGCAATCATAGATTTAATCCTAGTATATATTTACCAAGGAAAAATAAATAGAGCAAGTTACACACACTTGACCTCAAGAATCCTGAAAGTGTCAATTATTTTGATCATTTGGGGTTGGAGTGTCATTTCTTGAAATCTAAATATAATAAATCTAATTGTGTTATGCTTAAGAGATGTTAGTAAAATTCACCCAAATATATGAATATAGCACTGTCATGCTCATGTATCGTGTTAACGGGAAATCCAAGCATACCGCATCCAATGATCGCAAAGATATTGAGTAGGTAAAATCTCAGCTAGCTAATTAATAGAATTGGACTTGGTCGTAGTTAGGGCTAGGCCAAATATATTAGTCATTAGGCCGGTTGATTTTTAGGCCACAATCCATGAATAATACCATTCTAAAGAAACATGCATGGGGGCACTAATTAATTAAGCTAGGACATTCATTAATAGCGAGTGCTAAACTTGTCAAATTATTAGTTTTAAGTCAATTTATCTATTGCTTTTACTACATTAATGTCCCTAACAATCAAGTCAACTACATATCAATATCATGTATATTTTCCTAATTAATTTCTCTCATGTTAGGTCTTCTCGTTTTGGCTGTTGTAGATTCTTCTTGTGCTTTCTTATAGGGTTTTGGTGAAGTTATCTAGTTCAAATTCATGAATGCCCCGGACCCCAGGGAGTCGGTGGAACATTAAAGCCCTAGCCAACCATTGCTCTGCAAAGTTTGAAGAATGAAGACGACCTCCATTATATGGTGATTGTGAAACCAGAAAAATTTGTCATTATAAGGTCAACGTATGAATGGAAACAAACAGATTTCAAGGATTTAGATTTTATTGTTGCCGACGATGGAGGAAACACTACCCATATGTGGTCTATTTTAGGCTTTGTCCCTTCTTGAAAATCAATGTATCACAGCTCATCTCCTTAAGAAAAAAACAATATTGCTAATTATTACATATGTTAATACCAAAACTTATGTAAGATTAAAACTAATAGTAAAATTAGAACAAGTATAATTTATTACATAGGGTCTATATACTAATCCCTACCCTCATGATTTTTACATCCACTAATGGTAATAGCTGTGATTGATACAGTTTAAAGATTCTATACAATTGAAAACGTTTTTTTTAACCTTACTTTTTTTATTAAAAATTGGAGACTATTTGTTATGTAGATCCCACATATGGTAGTAGACTATATATTCTAATTATAAATTTTACAATAGAAGTTATATATATATATATATATATATATATTAAGAACATAATGTGTTCCAAAGTTTCGGGGTGTATATAATGACTAGAATTGTAGTAAATAAAAATCTTAGCAAGTTGTATACATACTCTAAGATTAATTTGCGGCACTACTAGCAGTAACCTGACATGGTTAGACTTTATGTAAGTTGTGACTAATTAATATCTTTACACTTTAATTTCTCAAAAAAATAAAAAAAAAAACTTTACACTTTATGTCAATGTATAAGATTGATAAGTTGCCTAATTGTCAAGATGATGATATGGTGCCACTAGAAAGAAAGAAAGAAAAATTACATTATGATTATTGTTTCATATAGTACGGTATCACTTTAAAATTTCGTCATCTTTCAATTTTTTGACGGTAGAACAGTAAATTCTCCATTGGGGATCCTGCAAAGAGACAATCTTAACAAATTTAATGCAAAATTATTATGAGAACCAACCACTTTTAAGCTGCTTTTGAAAATTTGTGAAATTATTATGTAAAAAGTAATAATTATAACAAAATAAATTGAAAAATAAATAAAAGTATAGAGATGAGTTATCAGAGTACCCACCTTAATTAGATGTTCGTACCTTATTAGTTGTCGACATTCCAAAAATAGAAAAATATAAATTGATAGCGTTAGAAATATCATGGCCTAAGCTTGAGTCCATTGTATATAAATAATCTACATGCATTCAATATACTAAGGGCCACTTATAGTGCAAGTCAAATATTCATAATCCTACTTTGAGTAAATGTATTTGTAGTGCAACTAAAGTAACCCTAGGACTTATGTATGGCCAAAATAGGACTATTCTCTCTATACAGTATACACACTCTCAATGAAACATTGTAATGCATGGTTTAATTTACTATACAATTATTCAAAATTTCAGAAGAAATAAGTAGAATCCTCATATATATTTGCCCATTTGCCTTATATTCCCCGGACGGCCGTACATGCAAGATAGTACAAAATCTTCTTCTACATTGTGAACCTAACTAAGATCTCTGAAAATACAAAATACAAAAATAAAAATAAAAACTACAAAAAAAAAAAAAAAAGGAAGCTCTATTTGAATCTTTTAAAAACTAAGATATATACAATTAGAATTAATACTGGATGAGGAACAAAATTGTAAAATGCTTTAGCTTTCTTGTCTCCTCATCAAGCTGTAAAATTTGAATTTTTCTTTCAAAGTTTCTGCCCGGTGCATGGATCTTTCATGCAAATATTTGTTGTTATATGGCAGCAGACCTATTAGGCTATTCCAAGTATGTGACCAAATATATCAATGATCACTTTTTATATGTTTCCTTGCCCATGTCAATTTTCAACTTGAAAAGCTTGTTCAATTTCCAAAAGCATGATAATTCCCATCACCTTAACAGTCATAGCATTTTCCACAGTCTAAGACAATGAAGAGGCTGCGCATGGATAATGAAATATTCAAAAGTTTCACTGCTTACCCACCATAGCTACTCCATTTTCAACACGGTCTGTGCCATTAAAATAATGAAGAGGTTCCCTATAACTCTCTCACTCACATGTATGTTCAATGTATTTTGGCTGCCTAGGAGGCAGGAACAACACGTTACACCTGGACACTGTTGAAAGCAAAATTCTCTAAACAATGATTATGATTACACACCATGCATTCCTTTTTCTGTCCTGCTATATTATCTAGGTACTGTAGAGAGAGAGAGAGAGAGAGAGTCTCATTGCTTTATCTTTACTTAATGTGGAACCACAATAGGAGAGAGAAAGAGAGGACTTATTGCTTTAATCTTTCTATCATGTGAAAATAGACATAGTTGTGGGGTCTCATAATCAATGCTTTATTCCCTCTATCCAACTGTAAACTTATAGAAAGAGACCCTGTGAGAGAGAGAGTTTTGAGGACCTTGTTTTAGACCCATGCTATAATGCAAAATGACACTTAAGGTTACAGTTTCAAGAAACTTATGGTCCTTTCATTGAACCAAACCCTCACAGGTCTAATTAAAATTCGAAGCCATTTCAACAAGAAAATCATTTGCAAAAGGCAAACACTTTTGCGAGATTTATCCTAACAAACGGGCAAAATCACTTTCATTTAAAGGCTTAATCAAATCTTAGTATCGACCGCCCACAATCCTTACCTACCTACCCTAGCTAGGTCACATACCTTTGATTAATTATTATGATTTTAACAGCAAAAAGTTCACTCACGTCCAATCAAATTCTTCTCAAGGCTTTGGTATCTCAAAGTGATGAGAAACCTTTTTCCCTTTTCTAAGGCATAATTATCCATGGAATTGTCAATATGCATAGATTACATGTGGCCAGAAAAACAAAAACTTGTTTGGTGCGCTTTGTGGTTCCCACCTAACAATGTAAATTAATTCATTAATTAAAGGATAAAATTGATTTTAAACCACCTTTCTTACTCCTTATCCAAATTTAAATTGTTAAAACTTTTCTAAAATAGTTCCTTAACACACATCTGTTATCTGGACTTTTTATTTAATTATAAAGTATATTTAGAATAGAACTCTTAGTGTCCAATTTCTAAAATTTTCAAAAATAATTTTCACTTTATCGAAAGTGATTTAGCAATAACATAAATTAACGACATATAGGACATCAACAAGATATCCAAATCCTTTAGTTGTTGTTCTTTGTCCATTGTTGTAAAGTAAGCTAGTCGATCGCTGGCCGCCCATGGCCTCGCTGCTTGGGTCCCTTTTTGTAACTATCATAGGTCCTTTCCCATCTCTACTCTTGCTCACATTTCGGATGCAGAAACTGTAGGTGGGCAGGACCTTGGATTTTCTTCTTTGCAATAAATCATCACACTCACACACACGCACAAAGGGGACAGATAAATTGAGAAACTTAATCAAATTCTACTTCTACTAACAACCCCACACGCCCCCACATATTAAAAATATACATACATACATACATACATACATACATATATATATATATATATATATATATATATATTCTAAAAATAAAAGACTAAATAAAAATACAAAGTTAAAAAGTAAAAATTCAAATTTCATTAAATTGGGACACACTTTTTATACTTAAACTACAACTATTTATGCTTTCAATTTCAAAATGTTTTCTTTTTGTTAACAAAATAAATAATTTATAAATTCACATGTCACGCGTATGATGAGGCTAGTAGCCATAAATCAAATTTATGATGGATATGCAATTACTAAAATTACATTTTAAATCAACACTATCATATTGGTGATATATCCAAAGTTGTTAAGCACTAGCTAGCCACTAGTTTTTTGGAGAATTTATTCATTGCACCATATAAGGACCACCTCAATAGTAATGTCTAATGGTCCTCCCACCCAATAAAAAAAATCATGTGTTTTAATTTTTTGACTCAGATCATAGACACGTAGCTAGTAGAGATTAAAATTACCAAAATATCCTATGATCTAATGCCGATTACAGAGATTCGCAAACGAGAAGTGAAATCTAGGAAGACAAGGCAGCTCTTATTGTAGTCATGGAGAGATTTCTACTTGAAATTTCGCCTCTGTTGCATTGGACAGGCTCTCCGGCTATGCTTTCTTGTGCAGCCTCAAGTGTTTTAATTAGCCTGTATTCAACAACCTCTTCTGCTTTTTCCATGCCATCATCAATGACTTCATTGGTGCTACAATCAAGCTCAATTGAGCCAATGACAACCTCTTTGTAAATAGTATTTTTTGTCTTTACTTTTAACCTTTACTAATTTTGAATTTCGGGTCCACGAATTAAAACATGTGGCATTTTTAATTGGATGATAGAACCATAGGACACTACTAATGCATGTGGTCTTCCAAATACACTGAATAAATTCTAAAGTTTTGGAGAGATTTTCAAATTTACATGTGATAACATACATACTTTCTTTGTTGGTCTATTCTCAAAAAAAAAAATAATAATAATAATAAAAAAAATAAAAAAACTTTCTTTCTTAATTGGTCAATTGAAGTCTTTTTGAAAAGGGAGAAATACACCGTTTTCTTTTATTCTTTTTAATTGCATACTTATCCTCAGATTAAAACATGTGGTATATTTTTCTAATTAGGTGGTAGGACCACTGGATATTACTAATGTGGTCCTCCAAATATGTTGAATAATTTCTAAAGTTTTGGAGAGATTGTCAAATTTACCTACGATAATATATATACTTTCTTTCTTGGTCAATTTCAGACTTTTTTAAAGGAGAGAAATCCACAGTTTTTTTTTTATTCTTTTTAAATGCATTCTTATCCTCTCTTTTTTCTTTTTCTTTTGTTTTTTTTTTCTTTCTTATCTCTCATGTATAATTAGGAGTGGTAATTCGTGTCATGTCGACTCATGAGTATCCAACTATATAAATTAACACTAATCCGATATGTTTATTAAATTGGTCAAGATTCCTCAACCATAACACAACTCATTTATTAAATGGGTTTGTTGTATCGGCCTGCTTATTAGATTTTATCCCAAAAAAAAAAAAATAGTATTAACCAAATTTATATGAATTATTAAAAACCAAACAAATAAATATTTTTAATATAAAATTTAAAACTAACGAATAACTACATCACAAATAATTAATCATTCAAAATTAAAGCATATTTCAATATTCCAAATAATCAACCATAATATGTCAAAGAAAAATAAAACCACACCAACTAATAAGTTTATATACCTAGGGTTTAAATGATATATTGGTAAAATGTCACTTAATTAAACAAGTCAAATGAGTTCTATTTGATAAACACTAACTCAACCAGTTTATTAAATCAATTGTATCAATCCGAATATGACATGAGCCCATTAAGTCTTAACTCATAAGCTGCTAATCTCGTGTCGTGTCATATCGGGTTCGCGGGTCGTGTTAAATTTTGCCACCCTTATGTATAATCCAATGTAGAATTATGGACTCATAAGCTATAGACTTGGCAAGGATGAATCGAGTTCAAGTTTGACTCAATTAGTTTTGGTCAAATAAAAAATGAATCATCCTAAATATAGGTTGCAAAACTTATGACCTTCCCTTGATTTTTTAAGGGTCAAGTTAGCTTGGTACACTAAGAAATAATAAATAAATTTGGGGTCTTGCCTGTCTTTTTTCCAATACAAATAAGAAAACAAATAAAACATAAAAATTGTTTAAAAAAAAATCAAATTTTAAATAATATATAAAATTTTAAATTACATAGTTCGAAGGTTCAATAATCTTATCACCACTGCAAAAGAACCAAAAAAAAAAAAAAAAATGATGCACATGCATAAAATATGAAATAAAGTTAAATTAGCTACAAAAATATATAAAAGTTTTAAGAATAAAACATAACATGTTAGGGAAAAAATAAGTAATTTCTTTTTTAGGGACATAACTTTTTTCACAACAAACTAATGTGAATCATGTGAAATTCTGATTGGAGAGTAACATTACTTTTATATGGGTCTACAACTAATACTATTTTTGTTAAACACCAATCATTACAAACTATGTCATTGGTCGTGGAAAAAAAATGTGTCATTAGCAAGTGACTTTAAAAGAAATTGCTCAAATTTTTTTGGTGATTCAACTAAAAACAAAAATAATAATAATAATAAGCACCAATCACAACAAACTATTAAAGGTTGTGAAAAAAGTTATGAATATTGTGTCATTAGAATTTTTGTTGCTAGTTCTCCCAATGAGAACTTAAATTCAACCCCATACTAACATAGCAATTTTCACAATAGTTAAGTTTATAGGACTATATCGGTTCTCATTTGGGTCCACCTCCAATATTAATTTATTATCTACTATTCACAACTTGTTATCTTGATAGTTTTGCAACATTTTGTGAAATTTTTTGTGCTGCTTCTAAACTTATTGTTCAAAACTTCTTCCTTACTTGACGAGGGGGGAAAATTAAAAAGCATTATCCAGAAATATAAAGTTAAAGGCTCGTTTGGATGAAGAAATAAAAGAGAAGGAATAGAAGGAAGTAAAGTAAAATTGGCTAAAAATATGTTAATTTTAAACTAAATTTGCTTTGCTCTACTCTAATCTGTATATTTCCCCCAAAGAAGCCATAAATCTTGTTATATACTCTTTATTGTGCACTCTTGTACACAACTCTTACAAAATCCTTTGTTTTTTTTTTCAAAACACAATTTTAGCTGATGTGACATTACGCGTCCCCACACACAGTCTGTAATTCTCTCACCACTCTAAATGCTATAATATAGTAGCATGCATGGTAAGGTAGTGTTCACACTACGTGGCATTCTAGAACTCCATGTTGAGGTGAGGTTTTAACTTTTCCTACTGGAGACCTAATCAAATCCCAAATTGTAACATGCATGGATGCATGCAAAAATGCTATTGAGTAGTGTGGCCCTAATAAAGAACATATCTTTTTACCTTATTAACGTTTCACTAGAGGGCTGTATTTGATTTGACATAAAGAAATTGGATTGGCGATTTGTCTTTTTGTTTTTGGAAGAGAACCTGGCCGGGGGCAGGACAATTTCAGCCGTCCACGTGGCAGATCATGATGAAACCTTTGTATATGTTACTTTCCAAAGTTTCTTTCAATTCCAACCCCACAAACCAAAAAACAATCCCCCTGAATTCTCAACAATATTTCTCATGCAGTAGTGCATATACGTTAAGAGAGAAACAACGGCTGCATCGAAAACCACTTTCTGAGACCAATAGCGGTTTCCATTTGGAACCCACAAAAAAGATGAAACATCGATCCATGCATTGTTGCTTCTTTTCGTTGAAGCTGATGGACACTGACATATTAGAGGCAATATTCTACCAGAATTTTTAGAAAGCAAAATAACCATAGTACCAATAAGTCTAGGCTCTTTTTTTAATATGTTCATTTTGAACTAAAGCATTTAATGAAAAAAGCTAAAAATTAGATATAGTTTTATATGTACACTGCATCAAGTTTTTGAATTAAATTTAAACATATTAGGGTTTTTTAAAGAGTCCTGTAATTTATTTAAATAAAAATAAATTTCAACTTTAAACATATTTAAAATTATCTTTTTTAATTCTTTACATGACAAATTATAAAATTATTTATTTATATTATTTAAATGATTAACATAACTCATTAATAAGTCATGTGATTACATATTAATGATCTCTTCAATTATCATAGAGTATGTTGAAGAAAGATAATTTAAACATGCTTAGAGCTAAATTTTTTCCTTGAATAATTTTATAAATTGTTACGTAATGAATTGAAAAAGATGACTCAAACTGATTTTAACCTATGTATAACTTTTTAAGACTTCATTTTTATTTTTTCCTTACGTACGTACGATTGTATTTTTCTACCAACTCATTTTTTTAAACAAATCAACCAATGAAGCACCATAAAAAATTTCTCAAATTTTAAAGTTTTAAATTCAAATTGCAGTGAAAGATAACTAGTGAGTGAGTACTGGACCTTTAAGGAATAAGGACCAACCATGCATGGAAACGTGGTAAGATAAGATAGATAAGTTTTAAACGTCGGTATAACTCCCCAGTACCTTATGCCCTTTAAATTATTTCCTTCTATTGACAAAAATTATCCACTTCGAATTTTGTCGCATTAATATATGCTCAAACCTTAGCTTGCATGGTGACAAATTCAATATTGGCCTACTCGATGTATTGGAATAACTCCGTATTAGCTAGGCGAAAAAAATATCAAGAATACAGACAAATTTTCAGAGACAAATGATAGTTATGTGATTGTAAGTCAGTTGATTTTTTCTTTTCTTTTATTTTTTGAATTTTTACTTATGTGAATATGTGATTGAGAAAGGTGTTTTCTTTTTTTTCTTTTTGGTTCCAAATGGTTATGTTAATCATATGAGCATATCAGAGCTTGTCAAGATAAGTGAACAATGTGGGTCATAATATCATACACTCATACTTGTTTGAGATGTGTTTCTATAACAAACAAAAAAAATAATAATATAATTTTTTGAAGAATGATGATATTCACATGAAGTCTGATATATACCACATACTTAATTCAGTATACATTGCCGCCACCAGTACAATCCAAATTCATAGGGTTACGAAATGAATTCTAGCGAGCACTTGGAACTTTGTCTAGTGGCCCCTTTGTTTTTCTTTTTTTGGGGGCATTGAGAAACTTTTTAATAATGGCATAAGTTCTGAGTATGGAATTAGTGTAGAAGATCAATCAAATTAACTGAAAAGCCCTGAATGTATCAACAAGTTCTAAATTTGAATGATATGACACGCACTGGTGTCTTTAGCACAAAACTTATAATAATCCTGACAAACTAATAGTTAATACTATTAAAAATTCAAAGTAAGCTTTTTTTTTGGCACGAAATTTAACCAAATTTGAAACTTCAATTTTAACTAACTAGCTTTCAATTATGCTTAGTCTGAAAAAAGAATGCTATGACATTGCCCATATCCAAACCAATATATATATAGACACATAAATCAGTCGGCCAAGCAAACACAATAAAGGAAATAGTGGGTAGCTAGCATAAAACGAATTATATTTGTCTCGATTATAAAAAAGCTCATGCAAACCATGGGCTCTGGCCCCATCTAATTACATCTTGATGTAATTGAATTTATTTTTATGCCTTTCCTCGAAATGTATTTTTATATGATGGGAATGCTTCTTTGGGGTAAAAAGTGAAATGGGTCGTCATGGATAAGCTTGATTACATAACAATTATGTATCATGATTATAATTGTAATAATGGTTGCTTTGAACCTAAACAAAACTCCAAGCAATATAGGCCTAGAGAGAGAGAACCCTAGAAGCATTTTTGATACGCACGTCCATTCATCATCTTGCCTGCATATATTTGGGTCCCAATTTGAAGTTGACATTGCAAATTTTTTTTTTTTTCAAATTTTTTTCCCTTTAGTCACGATTCGTATAAAGTAAAAGGCACATTTGATTGTTGGGCGTTGTCTATGGTTTGATAAAGATCCATGTCTATATGTTTCATATAATGCCAACCATTTTGGACGATCAAGGAAAGGACTATATACTTTTATGAAACCCAAGTAAAAGAATATGTATAATATAAATAAACAAGTCTTATGTCTTAATTATGGTAGTAAACACTTTATATTTTGAGACCGCAACGATGTGGCATATGGGACTTTAGAGCTCGAAAGGCACAGCCTTTACATGTTGTAAATAAAAATGGTATACCTTATTTTATTTGTAGGCCACCAAATAATATAGACCGTAGATTATTATTCAAAATTGGCATGACATATAAAAGAAAGCTTTCTAATTGATTAAGCCTTTTGGGTAGTATACATTGATTCTATTACTTTTTAGGTAGCTGAAAGAATCAAACCAGAAACCACACTCCATCCTACTAATTAACGCCTTTGGTTGATTGGTTTTTTGTTGGGATTAGGAATTTAGGATGGACCTTATGTTAGAAAACCTTGAAAGGGACTTCATTTAATTAGGTCTCAAAATCCCCACACCTCTAAAAGAAAAGGCTTTGCCGTGATGCAAGGGTTGCAAGTATTATATTGCTAAGAGTTCAATTTGGCAAGATAGGGTGTAAAATTCATATTTTACATCATCTAAATCTAGTAAAAGATTGTCACATCAATATTTTACTTAAAATTTATTACATCCTACCGCACCTAGTAACATCTAAATAAACTCCTAGTCTAGAATTGAGTGTGGTTGTGCTTATTTTAAATATGTGATAATATAATATGGCATGTTGGAATTGAAGAGATAAAATATGGGTTTTACACTACATCTTTACAGAATTTAATCTCTATTACTAATAATATTTGGTTAAAATACAAATAATCTGAATTTGGTAAGAATGGGGTATAGAACCAGCAATATTTTACACCATCGAATAAGATATTGTCATAACAACTTTTTACTTACAACTCAATACATCTCATAACACCTAATAATACCACTTCAGTCTTTTACTTAAAGAGCCATGTTAATGAGTGTTGTAGGGTATTGGTTAACAATCCAATTAAAGAAAGTTTTTATGGGAAAAGAAAAAAAAAACAATTAATATTTTGACAACTTTTTTCATTTCTCATAAAAGTGATATCAAAATTTTCTTAAAATGGTTTTTTAACCAATGTCCCAACAGCACTCGTTAACATTTCCCTTACTTAAAACATAAAATATGGTATTTATTAAAATGTTATCATATGTGATCGATGTATTTATATTTTAGTAATATGATGATGTGACATATCTTTATTGGATGATGTAAACCCATTGGTTTACACTAAGTCCTTATAAAATTTAATCTCAAATACCAAACTTAGATACAATTACTTAAACTCCCCAATTAAATTCAACCATTTGTTTAGATTATCCAATGATAGATTTTAATTGTACTTGAAGAAGATAATATCTTTTGTAGTGAAATGTTTACACTTATACACATATTTTACGAGTTTATACATGTAGGTTGTCATATGAGTGATCCTACTTTAGTAATAAAATAATGAAAAAAAAAAGTGAAAAGAAATTAAAAATTGAATGCTAATGGCTCGATTAAGTGAGGTCAGGGTGTGATCCAAGGGAGTCAATACCGTACCAAAGACTATACCGGTTTGGCCAGTAATACGATATATTTCAGATACCGGTTAATACCAGTGTACCGTTTCAGGTTTACTGCTATTTTTTATATTTATAAATAAATATATATATATATATATATATATATATATGTATGTATGTGCGTGTGTGTATATTATAATAAATATAAAAGTTTACCATAAAACATTTCCTCAATTCAGAACTAATTATTCAAAGTTTTAGACTTTAGTATCAATTAAAAGAAAGAAAAAAAACACAATATAAAAAATAGAAAGCTTAAAAGTTACCATCGCATACTAAGAAAACAAATAATACTAATAAGTTAATGCAAATAGGTTACCATTCTGTCCTAACAAAAATTCAAAAATTACAAAACTTAAAAAAAAATAAAATAAAATAAAATAAAAAAAAAAACTTTTTTCTGTACCGGTCGGTACGCCCGGTACCGATTGGTATTGCTCGAAATTGGCCGGTACATGGCCGGTACGCCCGGTATTTTTCCTGGTATGAAACAAGGGTTTTATGTGTACCAGTATGCTTGCCGGTATGGTACGGAATCGACTCCCTTAGTGTGATCACGATACCAATCATGAAGCAGAGTCCTATTATGGCACTTTAGTGAGCCTACTCAAGTGAGTATGAGCGAAGATACAAGTGAGTAGAGGCGGGCTTGAGTGAAGGGTCTTTCAATAGTTGTTTGAGAGTTACTCAAGTTGATCGAGCGATAATTGTTCTAAGTGTAAATTATGAAAATTTGCAAAAGTTTTTAAAAAAATTAAGAAATTGAGCCATTTGCATTTCTAATCTACGTATATAGATATTATATATATATATATATATATATATAAGTTTATTTTCTAATATCCCAAATCTTAATCTATTACTTTTAAACATAAATGGTTTAATTGGTTATTTTTGAAATTACAAATTTAAGTTGTTACACCTTTTAAATAAGATTTAAAATATAATATATAAAAGTTCATATAGATAGTTGCATAGCTTTTGAGAATCTATAAATCCCCCAAACACATACAACTTCACCCTACAGGTGTCATACAATTTCTTCAACCTACAGGTGTCATACAATTTCTTCAACTTCTTCCTATAGTCAATTCTGAATGAAATCTTCGAGGTAAGCGACTTGACCAGCACAAGGTAGCAACAAATCTCCTATTTAAGTTGTTATTTTTACCTATTTTTGTTTGCCAACTTTATTCTATGCCAATTTATTTGTAATTCTTTCAATTATTTACTTGTATTTTTTGTGAAATTTATTGTATATGTCTCTAGTCTTGAGTTGGTGAAGAAGTGCTCAAAACAATGTGGCTCAAGAAATATATACATATGATTGTTGTAGATAGGATTTACCTGTATGGAACATATATATACATATCATTGAAATATATTTTATGCAAAGAAGAGGTGCAATATGATGATTTCATGGCTCACGTTTAAGACCACTGATGCTAAGAGCTGTCTAGGTATGTGAAGCTACAATTCAGTCAAAATTTTATCAGCATCTACAAAATGGCTCCATTATTGAAAATGTGTGAATCATCATAACTTAGGGAGCACGTAATTGAAAATGTGTTGGGGGCATATAATTGAAAATGGGCAAGACGCTAATGATTAAAAAAATATCTTAGTAGTGTTCAGTATACGCAAATCATTTAAACACTTGTTTCCATCTGTATCCCAATAACAAAAAATTCCTCCCCGACAGTGTGCAGTTATGGAAGACGCTAATGATTAAAAAAATATACTAGTAGTGTTCAGTGTACACAAATCATTTAAACATTTGTTCCCATCTTCATCCCAAAAACAAAAAAAAAAAAAAATTCCTCCCTGATAGTGATGCAATTATGGAAGGCCACCAAATGGGTGGTCTGCCCATTATTTTTGGCCAGCTCCACGTCTTGTTCTCTGAATATGATTGAATCAATTATCAACACTTGGAATATAAACTATTATGATGCACCAATTACAACTTGCTAATTAACTTGCCATATTAATTGGGCATTGAATTGGGCCTATTAAAATCTAAAAAAACAAAGCCCCTTGATGATTGAATGAATTGAAGAGTGTTTAGAATTGTGCACTAAAGTAATACTGCTATTTTTCTTTTTTAAATAAAAGGATACACTACATGAAAATAAGCCTATTACATCAAGTATTAATACCCAAAAAAAATATGTATAGTAGTATTAGTCAAAATAACGCATCTACAAGTAAAATTTGTTGCAAGAGTAACTTAAAAGTGTTAAACTATTGTTGCAATAAATTAATAAATTAAAAGTGTTAAAATAACACATCTATAATGTTCGTTTGCAATAAAAGCTTTAATACATTAGGAAAAATTTGCAATAACTTAAAATAAAGAAATTGTTGCAATAAATTAATACCAATGTAGACAACAAAATTAACTCACAAGGAAATATCTGATTTGAGTATTGATCTGATTCACAATTATTAAAATCTAAAATTAACTCACAAGTTGGTACTGAAAATCTGGACGAAATTAAATAGTCAAAAGTGTTATTTTTTAAGTTAGGGTTTTGAATGGAGACTATGGAGAATGAATTTGGAGAGACATAAACTTGTATTTTCATTTCTTTAATGGCAGCCTAAACTCTTAGCTAGGGCTAGGTATTATGTTTCTTCTATACAGTATGAATATTCTTTGTGATTCTTCCTAAATTTTGACTTGACAACATATTTGATTGTTTAATTAGATTTCTATAGAAATCAGGTTTTAAAGTGAATGAGTTTTATTGAAAATTGTAATCATGCGTTCTTGAAATATTTTAGTTCAACCAAATCATAAGTTTTTCATAGTTTAAAAACAATCAATTATGAAATATATATTTTATTAGATCACAAAGAATTTCATATCGATATAAGGAAACATTTCGATGCCGTAGTATTTAAATTATTGATTTCAATAAATTTTATTATTATTCTTGTTAACAATCACCAAGAAAAATTATTTTTCTTCTTCATCCAAATTGTTGTTTGATTACATTGTTTTTTAATTTACTCTGCTTCTTGTGGTTCAACCTTGGTACTCTAAGAACTATATTGCTACGATCTCCTGCACGACTGCACTTAGGAGTGAGCAAGCAATCCCCTCCACCATAAAGCCCAAGCCTTATAATATTATAAATCTTTCAACTGTAGCTTACGGTTTAATGCTCTCCACCATAAAGTCCAAGCCGAATAGTCTTTCATGCTTTCACAATTTTCCAGCTTGAGCTTATTAACGCTACCCTCTCTCACTCCCCTCCCTTCAGCTCTTCATCTTCTCATTTAACTGAATCACTTCTTCGTACCTGTTCAATTGTCACTATCATTAGAAAATCAAAAGGTAGTATATATATATATATATATTTGAACTATTAAAAGTCCTATATAAATAAACTATTAATATTAAAACAACTGAAATAGTCATTAATATCCACATCAGTTATGTTACCTTCACATATACATGTAACTATTTGGTTGCTTTTGAGAATCTGATACTTAATCATACCTATATAATTTATTAAAATTGAAACAACTGAAACTACAGTAATTAATATCCACATCGATTATTTCACCTTTACATATGCATAGACTTTTGAGAAATTGATTCTTAGTCATACATGTTTCAAGCTATTGTTCATGTCCCTTTAAATGATTGGCATCTTTTCAAGTTCAATGTTGTCCTGCAAATGTCCGTGTTTGCAAGCACTAATGTCATTCCTGTAGTGAAATACTTCTTTAGGTATCTCTAAAACTTAGTTGTAAATAAAATTAAATGATTCTACTAAATAAAGCTTATATTATCTATTGGTTGTGTAGGTTGTTCATATTATTCATAGTTGATCATGGATTATTTGTTGAATTTCATGTTTATAAGCTAGATTATTTCTTCAGGTATCTCTAAATCTCAATTGTAAATAAAATAAATGGTTTCACTAAATAGTGCTCATATTATTTAATGATTGTGTAGGTTGGTTCATATTTGTAAACACCTTATTTTGTACCCATTAATAACCTTTAGTCCCTGACCCAATGATGAGATTTGCATATGTCAACCAAGATTAATTAAAGTATGCTCAATAGTTTAGAGGTAATTACAACTCAAAAATGCTCCAATTGCTTTGAAAATCATGCTGAAAAATGACTTTTGCTCATTGTTTTGACCATATCTTTTGAACCACAAATAATTTTTGAATGAGATATTCTGAATTAGCTAGTAGACATCTTGGTCTTCTATTTGAACACAAATTTTGTCTAATTTAAATTTAAAATGAGTGAGGTATATATGGCCATTTGAAGTTAGGCCATTTGTGTTGTGAAAAATTAGGTTCTACGTACGAAACGTCAATGCTACATGCGTATGCTCCTTTAGGGCCGCATGCACGCACTCATGGCCTTGCACGCATGCCCATAGTTTTAGAACACTATATTTTCATTTTTAGGGCACTAAAGCTTCAATCTTCAGGTTGGGTCATCTCCTAAACCCTTAGGAACGTCCAAAAACCTCTAAAAAGCCCTAGAAATCCTAGTCTACTTGTATAAATGCCAATCTTATGTCTCCAATCCAAAACCTAGCTAGAGAGAGTTTATTTTTTGGCCTCCATGTTTTCTAAAATCGTTCATATTTTCTAATCACTCAC
Organism: Quercus variabilis; assembly: GCA_030445155.1. Taxonomy (NCBI): domain Eukaryota; kingdom Viridiplantae; phylum Streptophyta; class Magnoliopsida; order Fagales; family Fagaceae; genus Quercus; species Quercus variabilis. Next base: position 16,485,879 of record CP129447.1, on the reverse strand, counting down.
ACAACACACTAACACGTTTTTATGTACTAAAAAAATCTTTCTCTAGTACTAAAATAAGGCGAATAATAAGTTTTCCATTTTTTTTCAAAATAATTTTTTCTTTAGTTGTGATTAACTAATTTCTATTGTGTTCTTTAATTTCCTTCGTTATCTCAATCTAATCTCTATATTTTAGTCACTGAGAGGTCAATTAAACAAGCTTTAATCCTTAATCCATTAGCAAGGTGGGTCTATTTTCCATGATTTCTCATTTTGCTACATATGATCCACATGCTTTTTGTTTATCAACTTTATCTTAAGCTTTCTTATTTTATTTGATTGATATTATGATCTTTTTTTATTTGTATTAATCTGTCCATGACTTAGCTTTGTTTAGTTTTTGGTTCCTCTTTTGTTTAATTTCTTTAATTCAATCTACACAAGAGTTTTTTACTTGATTAACATGAAATCTCTTGTTTAGTTTTAGTGTTTATGAGTTCTTGTATGATTTGTTAAGATGATCATGATGTTTATGTTATACATGTTAATTTGATCTTGAGTTGATTAAGTTTAGTTTCTTGTTGTCCTTCATATTTTTATTTAATTATTATTCTTGTTGATGTAATAAGAAAATGTCATTTTCCAAATTTTGTATTAAGGTTGCGTATGTATGGTCGAGTCCGCGCACGCAGGGTTTCGACCTTACGTATGCATGGTTAAGTATGCATACACACCCTAAACCCAGATTTGGCAAACTTCTTGTTTTTATTTAATTTTTTATTTTTCACATGTTCCACGATTTTGTTTAACCTTATTTCAGGTTATTTAATTATGATTAATTGTTTTCCATGTTTTATTTAGTGTATTTTTTTCATGTTAGGTTTAATTTGATATATTTCATGTGTACACACCCTAAACCTAGATTTGGTTTTTTGTTTCATTTCTTCTAGAAAAATCACAAAATTTCTTGTTTTTATTTTATTGTTTATTTTTCACATGTTACATGATTTTTTTTGACCCAAATTTAGGTTATTTAATTATGACTAATTTTTTTTCCATGTTTTATTTAGTCTATTTTTCCATGTTAGGTTTAATTTGATATCTTTCCTTGCATGTTTGATTAAATTGTTATATTTTCCTTTTTAATATAATATATGTGATTTATATTTAATGTGTTTCCTTATTTATTGTTATGAGATCTTTGACTTATTTTGTGTTCCTTTTATCTAATTCATAATATATGTTTAGTTTAAGAATTAGAGCTTATTTAATAAATTTTTTAATTTAATATGGTCTATCAACACATAATGGAAGCCAACTCACAAGTCAAGCAATTTTTAGTGCCTAATACCTTCCCATGATGTACCCTAACTCCAAATCTAATGTATGTTGAAAAGGACCTAAGTAAGAGGCTTAATTTGGTTCCAAACCTAAACTAGATGGCAACTCCCAAATCTCCGTCTTTGATTCATTTGGCTGAGGTGTACTCTTAAGGGGCAGAACCCACATGTGCATATCAGTGCACTCACAATATTATTTACTAGTTGATCACAGATTATCTATTAAATTGCAAGTTCAGAAGTTGGATTATCCTAAATTGAAACAAAGAAATCAATAATTTTAAGATGTTTTTAAGAATCAATTTTCTTGTCCCTAATCTACATTTTGTATTGTAGAAAAACTTTTTTCCATTTTTTTCCTTTCCGTTTATTTTAAATGATTTTTTTTACTATAATGATACTTAGTAGCTACTACGGATTCTTTTTATTATGCACGATTAATAAGAAGAATGGTTCTTGCATGTAGGAGAAACCAAAATTTTGCAAGCAATATTCATGTTCCTGCAACTCAAGGTATTTATGCTGACTTGCAGTTAAATAGGGGTATTGTGTGGATAGACAAATATGTGAGTTACTGGGAATATAATAGAAGTAAATTATTACTTAATTTACTTCAAAAATGTTGATACTTTGAGAGGAGAGGTTTGTGTACCCATAATACAACGAGGCATGTAACATGTAACATTAAAAATGTATTCGATTGACTTGGAGAGATGTACAAATTAGACAATTGACTATAGTAGAATTAAGGTTTCAAAAATTAAATAAAACAATTCTACAATAATAATAAAATATGTTGTGATATGATTATGAAATGCATTCCTCTTCATTAAATTAGTCCAAATTGCCAACAAATAATAATAATAATAATAATAATAATGATAATAATGAGACTGCCCTAAAAAAATTATCACACTCAATGCATGGGTCTACATCTAGTGGCCAGTAAAAGCCAAGGCAATATTTTAAAGGGCTTGTATCGTCAAAACTAACCTTTCAAGTGTGAATTCTAAAATGCAACTCTTCATTGTTTATAATGATCCATATTCAATTATTTATATTATTTATTTTTTTATACTTGACAATGCATTAATTTACAAATTTTGAAAGTTTCTCACATCATTAAAGAGAAACTAAAAAATTTTCCAAGTTTGTTAACTTGTAAAATCCATGCTTAGTTTTATATATCTTGAACAATATTTTCCCTCAACCCATTAGTAAAATGAATGGAGTGGGGGCATGTATATCATTGTGAGGATAACAATCAAGTTTCACCTTTAAGTCTACTTCAATTTTCGGTTATTCAACTGATTCCCCCTTAATTCCCCAACAATATCTATATTATAAACCATCATTATCTCTAAAAGCAGCATAACAAGATTGCTAAATATCTCTATAAAAAACCCCGTGCTGCCACCATCAGCCTATCTTTTTTTAGTTAATCTATGCATGATTTATATATGACACAATAGTAGTGTTAGACATTTTTGACATAAATAAGTTCCATCTGGTCTATGTTGAACACTTTTAGAGATGGAAAAGAAAGCAGCAGAAAAACAAGTTGTTCTTTATATGATGGAAAGCCCTACCTATGGTTTAAGAACATTGATGTTGGCCTAAAGTAAATCACTTTCCATGGAGAGATAAGAAAGCATCTTAAGTATTATCTATGCCTAAGATTATATGACATTCCTAATATCAAGCATTTTTTTTTCCTTTTTTTTTTTTTTCTTTTCCCTCGAACACAAGGTGCAGTGCCTTATACATATTAATATTTATATTATACTTGGTTCATAAACAACATTACAGTCTTAGTCTTAAAACTTTTGATGTCAGCTATAAATTCAATCCTCAACATATTGATTGAGATTAACCAGGAATTTTTCTCCAATTTTTTGATATTTTATTTTATCTAAAATCACGCTAGATACCCTTTTGAATATACCCCACTATTAGTTTCTTTAAGATCTTCTCTCTTCTCCTTGTGTATGTTAAAAATACTTAGTATTCTAAATAAATAAAAGAATCACGCCCTTTGTTACCTCCTTAATTAATGTCATTTTTTATTACTTATATTAATATTATTTTAGATCTTCTTCTATCACATTTTTGTTCTGCCCACTTAAATCAAATCAATCTTTCTCACTCGTGTATTACTCAAACTCTTTTTTTTTTTCAAGCATTACCAAATTATCTCAAACAATTCTCTCTCAAATTTTTGTTAAAAAGTATTTTCATCTATCAATCTTAACTTTATCATTTCAAATTAATCGACTGTCCTCATTTCGTTGTACAAACAAAATTAAACAAACCCATGGGCTGTATGTTCAGCTGTAATACTCGGCTGGGCTTGAACTTACTGACCCTTAAAACTTAACTGAGTACTTTTTTTTCTCCAGGACATTGAGCTAGTAATATGGACAAAACACTTCAGCCCAGCTTAATGGTTTGTGTAAGTTTTACAAAAATGGGCCAAGGTTTCATCATTTCACTTATGTTGAGATCTAACACTTGGCTGGGCTTGAAGGTACTGAACCCTTGAAACTTAACCGAGTACCTTTTTTTTTTTTTCCTCCAGCTCATTGAGCTAGTAAGATAGATAAAAACACTGCAGCCCGGCTCGATTATTTGTGTAGGTTTAGAACAATGGGCCAAGGTTTCATGATTTACAGTGACTGAATACATTATAGCCCAAAAATAAAATGGCCTCAGTACATGGAACCTGGGTTGAAGTGTAGTAAATGGAAGACAGGTATATTTCTGATACTATGGGCCAAATACAGACCGTTCTATAAAATCAATAATGGGCCAAATAAAAAATCAAAGTTTATAATCCCACCTCAGTTTTAAACAATGGCCCAAGGTTTCATCATTTCATTTGCAATACGCACAGGTTTTCAATGGCTAAAATACAATATTCGGCCCAAAAATAAAAATGGCTGAAGTACATGGAACCTTTTTTTTTTTTTTTTTTTGGGAAACAAAGTACATGGAACCTGGGTTGAAGTGTAGTAAATGGAAGGCAGTTATTATGCTTATTTTCTGATATTTATGGGCCTAATATAGATAGTTCTGTAAAGTCATTTGGAGGCTAAATGAAAAATCAATAGTTCATTTTGGGCTCTTGCATTCCTTGGGTTGATAACTGGAGATTTATATGGGATTTAGGCCCTTTCATTTCAGTGTCTCAACTCCTCCAACAAGCCCATGGATGATGTAACAATGTATCTGGAGGCCCAAATCATTGTCTTCACAAGGAAAATACAAGGCAGATTTGAAATTGTTACATTTCAGTCTTTGTTTTCTAAACATAAATATGCGTTTTAGGCTAAAGAATGTTGGATAGAATATTAGCACTAAAACAACTCCCCAATATACTAAATAATTTCTTTCACCAAGTCCAATAACCTGATTACATAATAATATAATATCACTACAAATTTATTGATGGAATCTTTGTTAACTGATTGCAAGAACCTGTTGAAGATAATCCCCAACAAGTAGATAACTCATACATATCGTGAAGCCAATCAATATGCAATGCATTGGCCAAATTGGGAGCAAGCTCCCTATCATCCTTTGCTATATTTTTTTAGGCCACCTCCTATGGTGGAAAGAATTATGGCTTTTGACAAAGCTAATTTTTATTATAACAGACTGGTTAATTCCTAGTTTTATGCATTAATTATGGTTTATCAAAAAATAATAATAATATAATATAATATTAGTGGCCTTTGTTGTTTTATGAAAACTTACCAATTATTCTACCCCTATAAGTTATAATTTTGTAACATGCATCCACTTTGGGCCCCTAGAGTTTCTCATATTTCTCTCTCTCAAAAAAAAAAAAAAAAAAAATTTTATATTTGCTATCATCATGAAATAATCTTGTATACATTTAGTGTATACAACTCATGTGAGACTGACATGTGAATCTCACAATTGTAGGACTCACATGTCAGTCTCACATGAGTCTTATATGCCAGACGTATAAGATTAACTTCTCTATCAACATAACCTCATTGAGTCACGATTTTTGGACTATAGCTAATCGGTTAAGTTAAAGCCTAGCATTGAAGCACTTCGAAAAGACCATAGAATAGAGATGAGGTTTGTGATGTGTCAAATAATAACAATGCCCTCAGAGGCTCAGACATCCAAATAAAGCCAGAATATGGCAATGCAAAACTTTAGTATGATCACCCCACCCCAAAAAAAAAAAAAAAAAAAAGATGTTTCCCTTAGCCTGCGAACGAATTGGAGTCTTGACCTCTAACAAATTTTCTCCAATTTTCCGCCATTTTATTTTATCTAAAATCACTCCTTTTATTACCTCCTTAATTAATATGTTATTTTTTTTTATTACTTATATTAATGTTATTTATTTAAATATTCTTCTACCTATTTTTTGTTCTATCCACTTAAATCAAATCAATCTTGCCTACTAGTGTATTAATCAAACTCTCCTTTCAAACATTACCAAATTATCTCAAACAACTCTCCCTCAATTTTTCATTAATAGGAGACACTATTATTTTTAAATAAAATTATTCATTTATATATATATTCATCTTTCTCTGTATTTCATTTATTCATCTTAACTCAATTTAACTGCTGGGCTGTTCTCATTTCATTGAACAAACAAAGTTAAGCAAACCCATGGGCTATATGTTGAGCTCTGATACTTGGCTGGGCTTGAAATTACTGGACCCATGAATCTAAATAACTAAGTCCTTTGTTTTTTCTCCACAACATTGGACTAGTAATATATACAAAACACTTCAGCCCAGCTCCAAGATTTGTGTAAAATGTAGGTTTAAACAATGGGCCAAAGTTTCATGGTTTGCAATACGCAGAAGCTTTCAATGGCTGAAATACATGGAACCTGGGTTGAAATGTTGTAAATGGAAGAAAAGTATATTTCTGTTATTATGGGCCAAATACTGTAAAGTCATTTATGGGCTTAATTAAAAATCAAAGTTCACAATCCCACCTCAATTTGCAGCTAAAGCCCAGTTTGGGCTCTTGCATTCCATGGACTGATAACTTGAGATTTATGTGGGGTTTAGGCCCCTTTCATTTCAGTGTCTCAAGTCTCAACTCCTCCAAAGTAGCCCATGGATGATGTAACAATGTATCTGGATTCTGGAGGCCCAAATCATTGCGTCATAAGGAAAACATAAGGCAGATTTGAATATTAACAATATAACAACTCCCTAATATACCAAATTGTTTATTTCACCACATCCAATAACCTGGTAGCATATTATCAGTAGCCTTCACTGGTTTAAGAAAATTTACCAATTATTCTACCCCCTATAAGTTATAATTTTGTGACAAGCATCCACTTTGGGTCCTTGAAGTTACTCACATTGGCTATCAACATGACCTCAATGAGCCCAGTTACAGTTTTTGGACTAAGCCAGTTGGCTAAGTTAAAGCCCAACATAGAAGAACTTTCAAGTACAATAGACCGCACAGAATATAGATGAGGTTTGTGGTGTGTCAAATAATAATAGTTCGACAGTGAGGTTGGCAATGCAAAACTAGTATGAATGCATGTATTATGTATAGAACCCGTTTGGATATAGTGTTTAAGTATTGTTGTTTAAAATGACATGAAACTGTAGTTTAAAAAGTGTTGTGAAAACACGTATTTAAAATACTTATAATGCAAAAAATATGTTCGATACCATGTTTCAAATAACATATTTCAAATAACACACCCAGCAATGATCCGCATCAGAAGGTTCTAGGCCTACTACAGTTGGTCAAGAACCCAACAACGTCCTTCTATCAAAGCTGTTGACTCAAACCCCGTTCAGCCAGGTGGAAGTTCTCACACCCAATAAATTTAACAGCAATATATTTCATTAGACCTCGTCAACTTGCAGATTTCATATAGCACTATTGCTTTCTGGAAGCTAATTTTATTCCCACCTATGCTAATGCTGCCCTTCATTCTAAATAAGTAATGTGCATACATTTAATGTGGTTCAAACTTCAGCCCCTAGGAGACAGAATATTATCTGGTTTATAAATTATAAATATCGAGCAGAAAAGACAAAAATTTATTCGTAGAAATCTTGATGATTTCTAGTTCATAATAAACTTATTATAAATTTGAAATGATCAACTCTCTTTATTCTATCAGTCACCCTATTTTTTTTTTTTTTTCAATAGTCTATAACAACCAAGTGTACGGAACATCTTTCTAAAAAAAAGTGTACGGAACATGCATTAACTCAAGTAAAAATTGTCAGAGATTGACATTTCCATTCATTTACATTACATGTGTTCATTCTGTTGGTTGGGACCTTAAACTCAAAGACTATTTTTAGGGAAACTTCAGAAGTCAATTTGTGATTCATCATTTCATATAGTATGTTTCAAATGTCAACTATTAGATAAGTTGATTGGACAATAGAGTTCTATTCGTAGAAATCATGGTTTGAAGTTTCATATTAACCTAGAAGGTCCCATGGACCAGTGGTCAAGTCCCGCAATTTGATTCCAATTTGCAAAATTTATATACACATGTATTCAGTATGCACATACACTCAAACATATATACTTGATATATAAAAAGCAATTCTCATATATATATATATATATTGAGTGATATTTTAATAAAAGGAAACCCACAAAATAATAACATTTTCATTATATTTTGTTTATTTGTAAAGGAATTTCTGCTTGAATACACCGTGTTCCAATTTCTTTTCAAAGTCGAAATTCCACCTAAGAATGAAAGTTTTCAAATAGTTAAATAGACACTAAAATACAACTTATGTAAGTTTATGTTACTATTTAGTTTCACCAAAATTTTATTTCTCATTAAACAAATTTTAATGGAGAATAAATTATTTAATAGAGGTCCTATTAGCTTTTTCTTATAAGGTAACAACAATAAAGTTCTTTTTCTTAATTTTCTTCTTTTTTTTTTCTTGTCTTTTGTCTTCTTTTGAACTTAAAATACATTAATAAAATAAGAAAAACTTTCTTCCTTGAAGGAATGAATTTTGACATATAAAAGAGACAATAATATAATTGACTACATGTATGGTAACAAAATAATTAATATATCAACAAGAAATACATAAAATAAATTCACTAAAAAAATAAGAGAGAAAAATCCAATTTTAATTGGGGAGGGGAAATTTATTTGATAAATATTAGTTTTTTTTTTTTTAAATAGCTAGCAGTAATAAAACTTATAATTATTCCATTAGTGTTTTCTTTTCCTTTAAAGTTTAGTAATTCATTGCCACCTTTTTTTTTTTTTTTTGAAAAATACTAAAAAATTTAGTAATTTTACTACAAAATATTCATAATTGACGGAATTGTTAACATGATTGGTACCACAATAATGGAATCAACTTGGGTCTACTGCTCCTATATGCATTGGACTTGTTGGGATATAGATTTGTATCAAACACTTATAATGAGTCCACATCCCAATAGGCCTAATGCATAAAAGCACCAGATCAGGCCTTTGTCCCTACATCAGCAACATAATAATAAATTCTTGGACTATATATTTTTTTTTGTATTTAAAAATTGGCACATCAATTATAAGATTTATTTAATAAAATCTTCCCTAATCACCACATGTGTCACTCTTATGTTTATATGCATAGTATGATGCACGAGCTTTTCCACGATACCAAAAACATGCAGAGTCGTATCAAAAAAAAACATGCAGAGCGAAGTTTGGAAAAGCGTTTATCCAAATCAAGTCTCCTTTATTCTCTCATTATTTTTCTATTTTTCTTGTCTCTTTAGTCTTTATGATAGAATAGAGTCTATAGCCAGACTTTTGGCCGTAGTTGCCATCGTCGCCATTTAATTTTTGGAGACTATTAATAACTATATAAAATTGTATTAGGCGCCTTACTTTTTTTTATATATATTCCTAAAAATCTCAAATTTTAAGACTTTCTTTTTTGTTGAGAATCTTTTAAGACATATATAATTTGATATGATATCATCTACCCGATGTTATCCTTGTATATATTATTGCATTAACTTATATTTTATAACTTAGAATACTATGTTGGAAATTATACATTAAAATATTACTGTTTATTCAGCATTAATTTAAAGTACTGTATTTTTCAATCAAATTTTTTCCTGGAATACTGTATTTTTCAACCCAAAAAAAAAAAAAAAAGGAAGTTCGATGAAATTTGAAATTAATTAATGAGTGCCGTTTAAATGTTTGTTGCTTTTTTCTTATTAGAAGTCGAACAGCCCAAAAAGTTGGGAAAAAAAAAAAAAGTCTTGCATGCGTGAGCGTGATGTTTGTGTGTTTAATTTACTAATTACGTACATTTTCTTCTTCTTCTTCGCCTTTTTTTTTTTTTTTTTTTTGGAAAGCAAAAAATATGGGACTTTATAGTCATATTACACCCCCAGGCAGGGAGCCAGTGACCTCGGTTAGGGAGTCCGTAGTCGGTACATATTCTGTACCCTCTGTGTGGGAGTCACCTCACATTTTGTGAGTACACCTCATCACTAAATTTACTCACCAACGAAAGCCTGCGGGCAATGGGACTGAAACTTAGGTGTGTTGCACGAAACGTCCGAACCTTATCCACTTAGCCAAGCCCTCGTTGACTACGTACATTTTCTTCTAGAAAACAAAAACTACGTACATTGATAAAATAATTTGAAAATGACATTATGCTAAGAAAAATTTCAAAACACTATTCTAGGAAAAAAATGTGAGTGGCTCTTGAAGATTTTTATTTCCTAGCAAAAGAATAAACTATTTGATCAGTTTAAAATCTTGGCTTCTTTGGTGCCGAAGATGCCCAAAAACAATAAATAAATAGAACGATTAGTTATAGGGATAAACTATAAATGATAAAATGATGTCCTATGAAGTTTGATAGGATATCAGCTTTTTTCTTCGTATTTGTGGATTTTTGTAACAATTTAGATTACTGATTTACTGTAGATTAAAGACATTTTATATATATAAGAGATGTTTAATCATGTTTAAATATAACTAAGTTTTATAACTTAATTGAATAACACTTCTAATCATGTTTATAATATCTAGGGTTCAAATTCTCGTCCCATTGTAACTATATAAAAAAAAACTTCAAATATAAGATACAATATAATTCACTTTACTTTATACTAACTTTAAAAAAAAAAATTAAGAAAACTTAAAAACTGTCCACTTTTATAATTTGTACACTTATTCAAACAGTACGCGTTCAATCTGTAAACATTTTGCTGTCAAATTTGAAAAAAAAAATGATAGGTTCTCTATCATTTTTTTTTTTTTTTTGGGAGCAAAATAACTCTTATCAAATTTGATAGGACACAACCCTTTCATAATTCATCTCTTAATTATATATGAATTTTCAAAGTCAAAATGAATATATATATATATATATATAAATCCAACTCACAAAGATTATATAACATAACTGGTCGCTTCCAATATATATGATGATAATGCTATAATAACAAGAAAGATATAATAAAATAAAAATAAAAAAAGGCAGCTCAGGCCTATTAAACAAAAAGCAGTAAAATTAAAATCCTAAGGGCAAGTGGGTCTTAATCATTATTATTATTTTCAATATAATAAAAGTAGTGGTGGTCCTTGAACGCAATTGGGATTCTTTGTTTGAATTTGGCTGTAGAGAAAGTCCAAAGCCTACAGCCGCCACACTTGTCAATTTCTTTATATTTATGGGTTTGAGAATTGAGAATCATATCCTTCTAGAAGAGTATCCAATTCATTTCACATGCCAGTTTTCTGGACAAATCACCGCAACCCCTCATTAATTATACTATCTCTTTTAAACGAGAAATTGAGAAAATCAAGATTCCAACTTCACATTCCTATTATTACAGATAAGCATAACTACTTTCGTTACACAGATTAAGGGATATTTCTATTTCAAAAAAAAAAAAAAAAAATTAAGGGATATTTAACGCATATACTTGTTCACAAATCATAAATAATATTGTATTATTATTTCTTCTTTTTTAAGAGATAATTTTAACTTATACTGTCTATTTATCATCTAATCAAGACACCAATTAATTTTTTAGTGTAAATATAAATTAAATCTAAAATATTTTATTCAGCAATAAATTTTTTTACTAATTTAGCTGAGTAAAAGTCTGAAATCCATGCCATTAACGCAAAGACGTAGGCATGTTTTAACAGATTGTAGTACACTGCCATGCTTGATGCCTTCTATCCAAATTATTGGCCAAGTAAAATAATAAAAAAAAAATATATATATATTTTTTTTTTTTGCAAAATGCATTTAAAAAGTCATCTAAAACTTTAATATATATTAACTAAAACCGACTCTAGAGCCTACAAAATTACTTTTGAAATTAAGTCTATGTTATTAGGATTTTTTTTTTTGATACAAGATACAAGTGTATATTTGTATTAAGCTACTTCCAGAAAACTTAAACTCCGATCTTTATCTTCACATTTTACAAACACTTATACTTGTGAAGTAACTATCGCTCTAATAGTGCGCAGTGATAAATAATATTTTAAATAATATTAGGAAAAAGTTAACGGATGCTCCTAAATGCATTGATTTAAATAATATTTTTAGAAATTTTTTATTAAAAAAATTTAAAATTTTTTATATTCACGTGAAAATGGTATCAAAACTTTTTAAAAATGATTTATTAACAATTACTTTAAGAGTACCGTTAACATGACTCATGTTATTATACTCCAATCTTTTGCCAAGTTTCTCCTTTGAATAATCCCACTAAAGTTTAAGGAAAAAGAGAGTATATTAAAAGAAAGATGCCAATTTTCATTTATTAATGGGATAAGTTTAGTTGACTTTTAGGCTTTTGAAAGAACATTACTGTATTCAGACTCCCTCTCTCCTTTTTGAGAAGAGAAAAAAAAAATATTCAAAGTAATACAGCTAAATGAACAAAAAAGACCAAAGAAATAAAGAAAGAGAGAGGAAGGCGCTTTACCGATGGAAATTCAACAAAATATTTTATGAATTTGTTCTTACAACACTAAAAGATATACATAATAACATAACAAAGTCTTAAAATGTGAACAGTCAAATATAGAAATAATCTTTGTAATAATATGTTGACTGGACTAAAACTTCTTCACTTAAAATTCAAACGATCTGGTTTGAGTCTTAACAGCAGGGGCTGTATTCAAGATTTCCCCAAAAGTCCATATAGGCCTAAATGGAAGAGCGTACATTAAAAATTCAAAAGCCCTTATGTCCTTTCTTTTTCTTTTTCTATCTCTTTTTTCTTCTTTAATTTTACTGTAATTAATAAGTTTTTAATGTTACCCTAATTAATAAGTTTTTATTTGATTAATAATTTGAAAATCTTACCATTGTATTATTTGTTCCCTATATTCTTAATATGCACACCAAATATCCTAATAATTGAATATTGCTTATTTTTTATTCATAAATTCATGTTTTGTATATAATTTTAAAGTTCAAACAAATAAAAAACTTAAATTTTAAAATTTTCTTAAATAAGATACTAGTTATTAATATATGTTTGTCTTAATGTTTTGTATGCATAAAAGGTTTCAGGAGAAAATGAAATCCAAGGGTTAAGAATAAGAGTCTAAATTTAATAAGGACGGGATCCAATAAGAGATTGTCACATTAGTATTTTACTTAAAATTCAATACATCTTATCACACATAATAACCTCTCAATAAACTCTTAATTTGGTTGGATTTAAATAGAGATATTAGAATTGATTAGGTGTAGTTGTACTTATTTTTAATTATGTAATAAGATATTTTTAATTATGTAATAAGATGATATAACATGTCGAGATTGAAGGGGTAAAACACGGACGTATATCACATATTTATAGAATTTAATCTTTAAGAATAAAAGTTCATACTCGCATACTAGTAATGAGTTCATATAAAAATAATTAATCTATTACTCATCACTTATCGCTTAAATAAATTTTAGAATTGTGTACAATAGATATGTCACTTTACTTTTTGATACACTAAATGCATGCATACATTCTAATATAGTTTCTTTTTGGATAATAATAATCAAATAATATTTTTTTAAACAAGTAATAAAATTATTACTATTTTAATATCAGCCACCATTATTACTAATAAACTAACAAAAATCAATCCATTGGACACCACCACCAACCCATTTTTAAATCTAAATGAGTTTTTTTCGCTAATAATTCACAAAGAGTCAATTTTCTTCGGAACCTTCGTTTAAAAAAAAAAAAAAAAAACCTACCACACGTGTCGGTCATCCATGACCCAACACCAACGTCAGTTCTCTCCGACCCAACTCACTCGCTCGGGAAAAGCCAAAGAAATTTCCTCATTGGACCCCACACCCTTTCTCTTGACTCCCACGCTTCCTCGCTCTCTCTCTTTCATATATAAACCTTTCTCTCTCACACAATTTCACACTCTCTCACACATTCCATTTACTAAACTCACAAACAAAAAAAAAAAACCATGCTCTTCAGCTCCGATCCCAACCGTCCGATCTGGACTCTGATCGGAGTTCTTTTAATATGTCCGGAGGTTATGATCAAATGGGCCGCGGCCCAGTCCCCGGGCAGCCCAGACCCGTACCTGAACGCCAAGTTCAGCCCGTCAATGGCGATAATCGTGGTGGTGCTGATCGCCGCTCTCTTCTTCATGGGCTTCTTCTCGATCTACGTCCGCCACTGCTCTCAGGCGTCGTCCAGTTCGAACAGCGTCCGAATGAGAGGCCTCTCCCGACGCGCGGCCGCGGCGCGTGGGCTCGACGCGGCGGTGATCGAGACGTTCCCGACCCTGGTCTACTCCGCCGTGAAGGGGCTCAAGATCGGGAAGGGCGCGTTGGAGTGCGCGGTGTGCCTGAACGAGTTCGAGGACGACGAGAGGCTGCGATTGATTCCGAAGTGCGACCACGTGTTCCACCCCGAGTGCATCGACGCATGGCTGGCTTCGCACACCACTTGCCCGGTTTGTCGGGCTAATCTCGTTCCCGAACCGGGCGAGTCGGTTCGCCGGCTCGCCGATTTGGACCCGCCCGAGTTGGACCTCGAGGGGCAATACGACGACGGTTTGGAGCCTGCGCACAACAACAGGGAGGCAGAAGTCGAGGAAATGGGAGAGGGAGAGAGAGGGAAAGAAAAGGATGAAATGTTGGAGGTTTTAAATGTGAGTCAAACTTTGAATAGGAACCGTACACGTGGCGGTGGATCTCGATCCAACCGTATGCGGAAGTTGTTATTATTCCCGAGGTCCCACTCGACCGGACACTCCCTGGTCCAACCGGGCGAGAACACGGACCGGTTCACTCTACGGCTTCCGGTCGAAGTGAGGAAGCAAGTGATGAACCGGCAGTTGAACCGAGCCACGAGCTTGGTTTTGTTGCCGAGGGAAGGGAGTTCCAGGCAAGGGTATCGAAATGGTGGAGAGGGTAGTAGCCGAGGGAAGAGTTATAGGCGGCTCGAGAAATTGGACCCGATGGTTAAGTCGGACCGCTGGGTGTTTACCATGGCGCCACCATTCTTAGTGAGGGCATCATCATTGAGGTCACCAAGAGTGGCAACAAATAGTGGTGAGGGAACTTCTGCTCAACCAGTTAGACCAGTGGGGTTTGTTGTAAGTGACTCGGCTCGACCCCCGGTTTAAGGCCAATTTTGATTCTTCAACATAGATTTAGTATATTTTATTTTATTTATTTCTTTTTCTTTTATTTTTTGGGTATTTTTTTAATTTTATGTCATGACTTGGTCTCAATTTGTAAAATATATATATGTACTATTTTTTTTGTATGTAAGATGAACATAACAATCCTGACATTAAAAGTCAATTTGATCAAGATGCTAGGATTCTGTCTATGTCAAACTTTGATTTTCTAATACATTAGCAAAATTGTGTCATAAAAAGAAAAAGAAAAAGAAAAAGGAAAGATAGATAGATAGATAGATAAGGTAGATAGCTGTTTTGAGTTCTGCACTGGTTGGTGCTAAGCCTACCTAAGTTGTGGAAACAAATACAACTTGACTATACTTTTTTGGTTGCCAATGCTTTTTCTGGCCATGTTCATTTTTGTCAACAAGTTATAATAACTACCATTGAGGACAACTTATGCTTATGGTAGATGGGGGCCAGGTGGGCCCAAACATTTTGGACACCTAAGGCGATCCCTTCAAATGAGGTCTTTATGTTATCATTTAAAAATGAAAAATGTTAGCAAATGTTTTTAAAGTACTAGTTAATAATCTATTTAAAATTTAAAAAAGGTTTTTATGGAAAATGGAAAAAAAAAAAAAAGTAATTAACTTTTTAACAAAATTTTTTATTTTTTATAAAAGTAGTATCAAAACTTTCTAAAAATAGATTATTAACGAGTGCTCTTAGGGTACCTGTTAACCTAACCCTTTTAAACCTTTTAAAATATTCAACTAGCATTTTATATAATAATTTTTATATAAAAAAATTATTCTTTTTATTTTTTAATATGATTTTTTTTTTGAGAAAATGATAAAGTTACAACAAAATTTACAACAAACTGATATTGTAACAGATATGATTACTAACATAAGACTTACAAAAATGTTAGAGATAATATAAAATTTATAATATGAGAATTATAAAGATATATCACCAATCACAAAAATTTATTCAAAAATGCATTTAATAGTTTGTTAAAGTCTAGCTATCATATTTATTGTCATATCAAATTTTAAAATTATGTAAACCACTTCACACTTTTAGCGCAATGATCACTTTACAAGTATAAATGCTTGTGAAGTGTGAGAGATAAAAGTCGAGGGAAGATTTATTTATTTAAATTAGTCTTATTTCTATCTTTAGCATTACTTAATTTTTTTTTTTTAATGTCTTCTAAAAGTATTTATTAAAAAAAAAAAAAAACGAAATTTTTCCCCAAATTTGGGGCGTCTCTAGTAGGGGGCCCTAGGCAATGGCCTAACCTAGGCCTAGGGCCGGCCCTGGATGGGGCTGTCGACAAAAATGTTGTTATAACTTGCTCTACTCATCCTGAGAAAAAAACAAAAAAAACATGTTGGAGTTCAATGTTGTTCATCTATAATAATAATAATAACTGAGGGAAGAGAAATTGCAGTTGTCCCTTTTCTTTTGACTAGTTCCTTAATTAAATGATGTGATTTTGAGTTTTTTGTTTGGCAGCTTATGGAAATTGCCAAATACCAATTGGTTACGGCAACATTAATGAATCTCCTACACGAATCATTTATGTGCCTCTTGGTTTTTGTGAAAATTCCCCTAATCTCGTTACACTTTTTTTACTTCTTTATTCGTTTCATTGATTCTTTTTAATTAGGTGAACTCCTTAAGACTTGTTAATGGAATTTAGTTTAGACCGATAAGGACGTTGTTCTCATGCTATGGTGTTGCTTCAATGAGGAGTCAATTGCTCTAATTGACCGCAAAGACAACCACATGGGAATGCAATTTGTAAACGCCAAAAATGATTTTCATGTCGTTGCACCCTTTTGTTACTCAAACTAATTTGTAAGGTCCAATGGTTCTCTCTCTTGGTCTTCAACTTGGAACTAGAGTTATAAGTCGTAACTAACGCTACCCAACATACAAGTTGGGAAGTACATATACGATACATCTGGCTTTTAAGTTTGAAGTTTGAACAGCTATAATTCCTCTTGCCTTTACAGTTTCTTTTCTCTTTAGCACTGGCTTGCACTAATGGCAATAAATCCCAGCCGCTTTCTTTGACTTCGGTGAAAAAGCAAGAATACAATATAAGTGCTATCTCCAACTCCAAAGCAAGGCTAGATCTTGAATTCTTTAGTCCTTGTCCGATTGTTCATCAATTGCAAGTTTGCAACAAATTATTCTGTCAAATGGATGAAAGTTGAAACACACGACTTTGCGTGCCGTGTTTAAAATATTAGTTCGGTTAATGAGTGTTTTTAAGACTTTTTTTAGTGAATTATTTTATAAAAATTTTGATATAATTTTTTTGAGTAATAAAAAAAAGTTGTCAAAAAATTAATTTTTTTAATAAAAATTTTCTTAAAATAATTTATTAACAAACCTTCAGGACATTCGATTAACTTTTTTTTTTTTTTTCTCTTAAAATATTTTAAGCTCAAAGTGTCAATGATAGGTAGGTTGATGTTGATCACCGCCATATGTAAGGTGTGTTCCAACTGTCCAAGGCTATTGGAGATGATGATTATGGTCCCAGGTCTTGGCTGTTATCAAATTTTAATGGGCGTTGCAGTATCTGAATAAGTTGTAACTATCAACCCTCTATAATTCATTGTCTTTTGTTGCAATCCTGCCCTAAAATAAAGAGACTTCTCACATCACATGTTATATTGTGTCCATTGCAAACTCCACTTTCTTTGGATAAATAAATTATTGTGTGCGTTTGTTATACATTAGCATTTTAGGCTGCATTGGCTACATAACTTACAATCCTATACTCTTAAATTTTAAAAAAAATAATAATAATAAAAAATAAAAACATCACAGCCAGTGTACAAAACACAAAACTCTCATTTTTATAGTCTAAGAAAGGTTGTATCCAGTTACAGTATACAATACTACAATCCTACACGATACCACTTGGGTGCAACACGCGTTTGTAAACATTGGCAGCTGTGACTTGGCCTATATTTGGACTCTTTACAAAAATCTTTCTAATTTTTTTTTTTCATTTATTTTGTTGTTATGTAATTGTTTTTACATCTTAAGAGCCAGTAAACAAAATATTTTAATGTGAACAGAGTAAAAACAATTAGTTTCCTGCATTGGAAGGGGCCAACAAACAAGTTGTTATAGTTAATTTTTTATGAAGATTCATGTCAAATTCATGGAAAGGGCCAAGGCCGATCAATTTTGACTGTTTTCCTAATGATATAATAAGGTTTGAGTTTTTGGATAACATTTCATTTTCAGTGCTAATTGTTTGACATTTCTTGAAATCAACCTATTGCTTAGTAATTTCCTCACGAGGAAAGGAGTTGCACAATGAAAGAAAAATGGTTCATTATTATTTGGGGGTGTTTTTGAGTTAATAGTGAAATTAAATAGCTTGGTCAGTTGCATTGCATGTGAACTTTGCGAGTGTTCATGGAATCTAATACCATCTCTTTTTATTCCATCAACTTCAATGTTCCACGGTTCCACCACTGAAATATATGTTAAATTAATTCATGGCCATTCTTTCAGACACTCACCATAGTCTATGGATACTTAACTTTGTGTGTTAGGTTCTATGAAGGCTGGTTAGTCTTTTTTTTTTTTTTTCTTTTTCTTTTTATAGTAAAAGGGAGTTTTGGGCATGGACTTGTTAACTCATGCCACGTGATTTAATAGGTAATATCACATGTACCATCGAGGTTTTGATGTGGTTATCATCGCACATTTATTAAAGCGTCGTTACTCCAACCACTCAACTCTTACCAACCATCATGTAAAGTGAGAATTCATGGTGTTACGCTAGTCAAACTTTTCAAGCCTATATATACCTAGACTCACCCCAAGTGGCTCATAAAAAATGCTAATACTGCACTTACATACTCATTCAATGTCATTATGGTTGAGATGGCTGCTAAAGTAGTCTGTGACTTGCAATGCTACATGCTCGTGATCTCAGATTCTCAGCATCGTAGATAAAGTCTGCCAAAAAAACAAATAAAGTCACTCCTCCTTTTACTTCATGTTCCCCCAACACTACTCACATGTTCTAAATTCTCGAAATTGTTTATCTTATCTGAAAAAAATTGATTGAGATGTCTAAGATTAATCGCTTTTTGGTTAAGTTCGTACAAGCAACACAGAAATGCATTTCACTATGATGTTTCAGATGTTTAATGTGTTTTTTTAAAAACAAAATATGACATTTAATTTCCCCTACAAAAAGGTAAGTGAGAATTACAATTTAATCTTTGCTGTTGATGAGGGGAAAATAAGGAAATTCAAAAAAAAAAAAAAAAAATTAATCACCATAATTGAAAAATAAATTGATTGTGACTGGGACATTAAAGCCAACCTAATCCAAAACATGACCTACCTAAAGGTAATAGCATGCAAACCGAACTTGTACTCTGTTTTGGAAGAACTTTTGGCTAGGGGCCAGGGGGGAGAGAGGGGGGGGGGGGGGGGGGGGCTTGACTTTCTCAAAAATTCTCTATATATTAGTTGTGCGCGCCAAAAATGAGATTGGTGGGCTAGCTCTCACTTGGGCTTACAATCTATTTGTAATGTGGGATTTGGATTTCCTACTTTGGGCAGTTCATAACACAGAGACCCAACAAAGCAACCTCTCCTTATGAAGTCTACTACTCTAACTCCCACTCTTCTGTTGTTCTCTTGCTCCCTCTTCTTAGTTTCCTCAGGAACCATCCAAAAACCCCCCTTTCTTCCTTAGCTTCTCATATTTATAGCCAACAATTAGTGAGGAGTTATGATTACCTTTGTAGTTAGTAGGAAAGGAGACCCAATGTCGTTATCCTTAAGTGTGTGTTTAGTTGGGAGTGGAGTGTGGTAAGAGTGACATTGGAGCTGGTTCCTACCTCATGAGGGATGTTCGGCTGCGATACTTTCCAAGGCAATACAGAGTTGCCAAGATACAACGCTCCCGAGCATTCATGCCCTCATCCGAGATGTGATTTGCTAGGCAACTCCCGGGCTGTGAACTTAGATGAGTATATATTACAATGGCTCGCTTAATAGGTTTTGGACCAGGCATAGTGACATGAGGCCCAGGTCCATGGCCTTAGTGGGCTCTAAGCCCATCTTCTGATAGGGGTGTCGGGACCATGGGCTACACTGTAAAGCTGGGATTCAAGGCCCAAATAGGCATAGAGGTCTTGTGCCGTACATTAGTAATAAACTATTAATAAATGTAGTATAAGGTTATTTGTCCCTCTAGACAAAAACAACTTTTTGGTTTTTACTATATATTTATAGCTAACTTGTCAACAAGAAGACAATTTTACATTCACAAAGCACTAAAGCTGCGCTTTTATTAAATAATGGGTCTCACCTACTAGTACTTTGGTTTTGCACACAACTTTTGCTAAATAAGACTGGGGAAAAAAATATCGTGATACCAAATTGTAGCACCTCACTAGTCTGCCTCTTATTTACATTTTTTTTTCTCTTGTAATCAACCATTTTCAGTCTCAACTTGAGTTTTTGTTAATCTAAAAGGGGGAAAAAGTTTTTGCTATAAACTCAAATGTCTACATAACATTTTAAAAGCATTTATGGCATTGAAGAACATATACAATTTCATAGTAATATGTTCAGGTCAAATTCTAAACGAGCTCGTATCGAAGTAGATTTTGCAATTGAGTAAATTTAATTAGAAATGAAAAAAATGAATTAAAGTAAAATTTTATATTAGATTATGTATGATAATGACTTTGACATATAGTCGTTTATTTATTTTGTTATTAGTATAGATTAATATTTCTTAAATTAATTTTACTTTCAATCTTGCCCCTCTTGACTTAAAATCCTAGCTCTGCCACTACTTCTGGCCTAGGCCTATTCTTAATTTTGACACATCCAAAACCTTAATCTGGTCCAAGGTGAGGCCTGGCAATAAAACTCTTCGTTATTGAAATATAAATGCTTAGAAGGTTTTTTTTTTTTTTTTTTTTAATATTAAAAAAAAAGATCAAGTTTTTATTTAAAAATTATCATTTTCAACAATTGAATAGAAAAAAGAATAGAAAAAAGATGGACATTCTTCCAACAAAATTAACACCTCGTCATCCTCTTTAGCAGCTCAGCTAAATGAGCAACACGTTAAAACTTTAAAGAGTGAAAAGACTCATTTTGGTGTAATGAAAAGAAAAAGATTGAGAGGTTGGCAAATAATTATTTCTGTAACACGTTAAAACTTTATGTCACCAAAAATGTTATGTGAGTCTATATTTGCAACATAAGAAATTATTTATTTTTGATAACCTGATGAGTATGATATGATTTGAAGGTTGAAACTATATTGTCTACTTCATAATAATAATTCTTTTTTATTAGGTTAAAACACCAACTAATTTTTGGTGTAAATAGAATTTGAACTATGTATTTCTACTGTAACAATAATATTTTGTGGAAAGATGTATTAAAAAAAAAATTTAAAAACTTTATAAAAAGACATTTACTAAGTCAAACACTTTCACCTTGAAAAGTTTAGAATAGGAGCATGCATCTAAATCACCAAGCCAACGAAATTGACCCAATTTAACCCAAATTGATGCCTTGGGTTGGTTTTGTGGGTTGGTGAGTCGAGTTGGGTTACAATTTTATTTTGAGCCTCAGGTTGGTCGGGTTTAGGTTGATAGTTTTTTTAACTCATCTAACTTAACCTGACCCAATATATGCATATAAGTTTATTTATAACTCTTGTTTTCATATTTTAGTTTGATTCATTCTAGTATTTTGAGAAATAGTCTTGATAAATTCAAAATTTTGCAATATAAATATTTAGGTATATTATGAATTGTAATAATATATTATTAAGAAAAGCTTAAATAGTCGATGAAAGTCTAAATTTCTTTACAAGAGATGAAAAAATGCAACACAATACACCGATCCAATCCAGCCCAACCCAAGTTTGGTTGGATTGAGAATTTCTAAACCCAACCTTAGCAGGTTACGTTGAAAAAACCCTGTGACTCGACCCAACCCAATTTCAGAAAGTGCTGCAACAGATGAAGTGGGTACTATACAATCCAAACGTAATGGGTTGGATTTCTGTGAGAATTGAAATCATCCCATCGAAAGGCCCAGCCCAAGTCTGATAAACACTACCACTCGTTATGTCTCTCTGCAACAGTCTGAGAAACAGAAAAAAAAAAATGGAGAATGAGGAAGAGGATTATCAACAAAACTCACAGCAAAACCAGCACAAGAGGAACAAGAGCTCCTCTTCCTCAACAGTGATAAAGATACCATCTTACCAGGAAGTTATTGAGAGCTCACAGTCAAAGTCAACCCCACCTTCTCTCTTCAACCCTTCCAAGTCCTTCTCTCAAGCCTTCTCTTTCATCAAATCCTCTGAGTTCTACACCCCACCACCACAACCACCACCCTCCAATACCACTTCCTCTTCACAGTCCTCACAGGCCTTGGATGGCACTGTTTCCAGGTACCATTTGGCCCTTTTCAATTTTAATTCATTGGTGGTGTTGTTTCTGTTTAATTTTTGGTTCAAAGTTGGGTTTTTTAGGAGGTTTTCTAGTGGTATAGTTTTTTCTTGAGTTACCCATTTGCCTGTTTTATTCAAAACTGTTATCTTTTTTGTTTGTCTATAAGAGTACTTTGTTGTTATTTGTTTGGGGAAATTGGGTTATTGTTTTTTCTGGAGGAAGTTTGGTTTCTGGGAGATTTCTATGGTTCTAGAATTTAGAATTGAGGTACACATTTGGGTTATATTGGAGGAAAGTTAGTTTCTGGGAAAATGTTGGTTTATTGTTTGGTTTGTTGGAAAGTGACTATGGGGAGGTTTTGTGATCGTTTTCTTGGTTTTGGTGGATTTGAGAATGGAGGGAAAGGAAATCTGGGGGCTTGAGGATTCTATTGGGGTAAAACTTAGTTACTGTTCCTTAGCTTGAATATGATAGGTTCTCCAATTAATTTAAACGCAGCTGTATTGAATTTAATTGTCATTGGAAAAGATAACAATGTTTGTGCTTTATTGGTCAATGCAACCATGCATTTGAATTTAATCAGGGAACCTAATGTACAGCTCAACACCTAAGGAATTGTAACTAAGTTTTACTACAAAACTTTTGCCTATTCTCTCGGCTTTTGTTTGTAAGAGAGGAAAGTTTGAGTAAATTATGCAATATGCAATATGGTCAATGTGTTTGTGGTGAAAAGAGCTTTAATTTTTTTTTTTTTTTTTACACAGGTACCAAATAGTTGAGTAAATTATGAATGGTCTTTTGTGCCAGGTCTCACAAATAGTGACTCTATTCATTCTTTTCTAGATTTCATTTATATGTAGATACTTCCCCATTTGTAATTCTTTAGGCTACTTCATGACTATTTTCACAAGGTAGATTTGTTTCAATAAAATTATTTTTACCTATAAAAAAAAAAGGTTTAAGGACCAAAAAAAGAAAAGAAATTTTATTTCGTTGGGTGCGTTATTCTCAGGGAGCAAAGGTAGAATTAGGGTTTGGTCTTGACCCTCGAGGAATGTTAGGTTCTGTTTATAATGTTTTAGTTGATTTATACCTGAGGAAACAAAGAACTTTAGATGATGAAGCTAAGACAGCCGTGTAGCATTGAATCTTTTAGGTGCCTTCTTGTTGGCATCAGCAGGTTAAATTTTTTAATTCTGACAATCAATAAGAACCTAAAACTAGAACACTCATAAGTTTTTTATTTTTATTTTTTTCTCTATTTGTTGTTGTTCTCAGTTTCAAAGTGGTTGATCTCGGGGTGAGGAAGTTTGTTTCTATGCTTTTGTTTGATTTTTGGATGTGTTCTGTGGTTTCTTGTTTCTTTGGGGCTTGAAATTGAGATGTTATATGTGGTCTGTTGTTTGTTTTAGACAAATTGGTCAATCTCATCCACCATCTTCTACGTCACCGGCTTCTGCTGCTGCTCCTGCTACTTCATCACCGTTGTCAACTTCACTTGCCACACAGAGTCGCAATGCAATTCTTGTGAGCCACAGACAGGTAAGGCTATTTGGGGCATTCTTTGTTTTTAAGCATTTGATATGCATTATAGCTGCCGGGCCTGTTGTAGATGATGTTGTCACTGCAGCAACTGTTCATTAACTTGAACTTCAGGCATTTGTTGGTAATGGTAGATGTATTGTAAGGTTCCTGTTGGAAGTGATGGATTTGTTCACAAGACAATACAATAATACATGCACCTTTATAATTACTTTCCCAGATTTTTTGGATGCCACATCTCATTTGTTGATATAATATTGATCTCAGCATTTGTTCCTTATTATGATAGAAGTATGTGTTAATAGTGAAGAAGATTTGGTATGACTGTATTGATCAATATTAGTTAGTATAAATTATAAGGGTAAAACTAGGTACAGTTCCACAGGTGCAATATAATAAGTTCTCCAATTAAATTCAAACAAATAGCTGCATTGTATTTAATTGTCCTTGAAAAAATGACACTTTTTGTGTTTCATTGGTCAATGCAACCATGTGTTTGAATTTAATGGGGAAACCTAATGTATTTCCCTTAAGGAATTGTTCATAAATTTTGCCCAAACTATGAAGTATAGCTCATATCACTCTGCTACATAGTTACTCATTTAGGAAAAAACTATTCTCTTATTTTTTACATATAAAAGTATATTTTCCCTAAACTGGGTTGGAGAAAATAACTTCTATCAGCAACTGGATCTTGAAGTTCTATTCTATTTTCATACCCTCAGCATAATAAGGGTAGAAAAACGGTTGGAAAATCAATTAACCAAGGGTGGAATGAAAATTGTTGGTCAAAGCTGTTTAACCTTTTGTAGTTGCATAAGTTATGTCATAGTTCAGTAGGAAGTGGGACAAACTTAGAAGGAGAGGGAAAGACAGCAGTGATACTATCGTACATTAAACAATTTGGAATATTTGTGATGTAATTACTGTGATACCTTAGATTCATTGAATATTGAATTGAATTAGTTGAGAGTGTGTTGTGAGGGTATGTGTTGAGTCCCAAGTTGGGTATATACTAGCTCAATCTGGGCTTTAACTACAAGGAACCTCAATTGTGACTAAACTAGTGGGCAGCGCTTTTCCTTAGTTCGTTACATTTATTCTCTTCAATACTGTGAAATCTATCTTATTTTCCTTAAAAGCTTGAGGGTAAGTGTTGGAATATCTAAATTTTTATAACATTTTCTTACTGAACTTTTTGGTCCAAAAAAATGTTTGTTCTCAGCAGAACTGCTTAGTACCAATTACAGAGTTGTCTGTTATTTTTACTTAGCCTGAATGTGAAAGTCCTCTATCCTTTTTCAGAAGGGAAACCCCTTGCTCAAACATATCAGGAATGTGAGGTGGGCTTTTGCAGATATTGTTTGTGACTACTTACTTGGTCAAAGCTCATGTGCTCTCTATCTGAGGTTTGAACACTTGCACCTATATATATCATTTTCTATGTTTGTAAGGCGATAACTTGGTGCTTTATTGAGGGACTTCTTCTGTTAGAACCTTAGTTCACAAAACTATTCGGCATGGCTTTGATATATAGAGTGGCCTAGCTTGTCATTTCTATTTAATCATTTTATTATATAAATTTTAAAAATCCATCCTTTTGCATCAATGTGTATTAAGTTTACCAATTGATGCAGTCTTCGGTATCATCTGCTGCACCCAGACTACCTATATTACCGAATCAGAGAACTGCAAAAGAATTTCAAGCTTCGTGTTGTTCTATGTCATGTCGACGTGGTAAGTCACCCTGCTTTCTTGTCTGTAATATAATTTTTTCTTATCCAAGTTTTTTAATGATTCATGTGGACATATAAATTAGAAGTTTTGTTGTTAATATAAATGGATGAGTTTACATTTTTCCTTTCCATTGGTTTCAGGAAGATGTAGCTAAGCCTTTACTTGAAGTTACTAAAACAGCTCTGCTTCATGACTGTACCCTATTATGTGCTTGGAGGTAATTTCCTCTTTAAATACAGATGACAACCATATGTAATATGCTAAAGACATCTATTCAAGTGTATTGGAGCCTGGTTCTGTTCTTATTACCAGTAACAAAATCATCTTTTTCAGATTTTCTATGGCTCTAACCTAAGTATGATTCCTTGACTACCTATCCTTTTGGCTACTTTCTGTTATAGCTTGGAGGAATGTGGTCGCTACTTGGAGACTATAAAAGTATATGAAAACAAGCCTGCAGACATTATTCAAGGCCAAATGGATACAGACTATCTATCACGGGTATTATATTTTGGTTCTTGTTGGTTTAGAATCAATTTATTTTTTTATATTAATTTGCTTAAATTTGAAATATCTAGGGTGCATTTGTTCAGTTTAGCACTATGAGTTAATTGAACTGAACCTATTTCTTTTTAAATGTAGCTAACTCATGCTCTTACAACGGTTCGACATGTTAACAAGACTGATGTAGTCACCCTTGGTACTACATTTGGGGTATGATGCTGCTTTGCACCTGGATCTTTCCATTAGGAGTTTCTTTCTTTCTTCTTCTTCGTATTTTTTTGGTTACTATTTTTGGTGTAAATATTGATATGCTGATTGTCATGTTAATGCAGTCCCTTTCTCATATCATGGATGCATCAATGGAAGATCTAGCTCGATGCCCAGGAATAGGAGAGCGCAAGGTACTTTTCCATTGTTTAAAATGAGTCAAGTCATACTATAATAGGTTCTTGTTTCTTGTGTGATGTTATTCAGTTGATTGCATATATAAGCTAGAGGCATTTTTTAAATTTTGAATACCTTTAAGTAAAGGAATTGATGGTGTGAAACAAAAGGAATCTACTCTGATCATCAGGTAAAACGCTTGTATGACACTTTTCATGAGCCATTCAAGCGTGTTGTTGCCAGCCGCCCTGCTGTTCCTGAAACTCCTGTCCAGAACAATACTGAACCTGTCTCAGGGATTGAAGAGAAAGGAAAGGAGAAGGCGACAGAAGATGCAAGCAACAAGAAGAATGAGCCTGAATTGACAGTTAAATCTGCCCTGTCTGCTGCTTTTGCCAAGTATGCTGATAAAGTTGGTCAAAAGAATGCAAAGATGGCAGGGGAGAAGAAAGGAGAAACAAGGGCTAGTGTCGAATCAGAAGCTGAAAAATAAGAACTCCTTGTGAAGTTGCTCCAAGTGGATATACCTCTCCAGATCTCAAGGTAACCACAAGCAGGAGGGCTGGGTAGAGGGGAACTAATTGATATTTTCCCTTATTATGGCACACTGGGAAGAAAACTGATTGTGACAGAGCTGCAATTGCATTAGTGAGGCACACTTACTCTAATGCTCTCCTATATGAGGCAGTACAAAAGATCGGAATCACCAAATTTTGTTCAACTGGTGGTCAACACAAGATATAAAATCTGAAAGTCATTATGTATTGTTATGTATATAGACACACACCTTGAAGCAAATTTCTGTAGTGCTAACTATCATCTTCTGCAATGAAGATGGGCAGTCAATTCAAAGGTTGCCAAAAAAGAAAGAGCACTATAATGCCCTTGAGTGGCTCATAAGAAATTTGTTATATTGAATTCTATTTGTATGATGAACTATGTGGTATGATTTATAGAAGCTTGACAGACTCCCAGAAATAATGTTTCATTCTTGATGAACTTGTAAAGTAGGTTCGCTACATTGCTTCAGAATCTGATGTACATTGAACTAGATTGGAGTTATATCACTATGCCTGCAGTCTTTATCTTATTATTGGGCATGCAAGTGTGGAGTTTGATGCCTCACAGCATAAAATGCCAATGTGGGATTCCTTTTATTGATGCTTGCAGGGTTACCATGTTTGCATTATTCTCGATGCGTGCAGTGTTAGTATGTTAAAATTGGTTGACAGGTCTGGGAAAAACTGAGGATCCCATCAAAGTCATGATGATTGTAAGTTGATATAACTAGATGGTGGGAGATGATGAAATTTTGCAGGAGACAAATCCCAGTCAGGAAGTGGCCCCGATAGTAAGAATAAGAGAATATAGATAAGGAATAGAAGGAAGCTGTAATCAGATATTACAGTCTGAAACTGGCCAAGGCATTTTAGTCTATTTATGCATAGTGAGATCAATGAAGAGGACTGTGAAGCACATGAGACATGCAGTGATAGAAATTTTATCATCAAGCTTTTGCTAAAAAGTTTCCAATAGAAGGAAACAGAATTATTAGAGCATCTAAAAGTTTGGTGCCTGCTTGGGGAGAAATTGAGTTCAGAATAAAGTGAGATGGATGGTTTTAGATGGAACAGAGATTAGAATTCCTTAATCGGTAGCTCCAACTACTTAGGGTTGGTTGGTTGCATAATTTTAATTATTGTCTTGATTTTTTGTACTTCGAACATTGGCGTGCCGTGTGTGTAATAATGGACGTGCATCTATCTACCCTTTCAATGCGCAAAGACGCCTAGGACAAGCCAAATCCCTCTTCATCAACTTATACCAATGGAGTTTATGCTTTCTTATACTATGTCCATCAATGCCATACTGAATTAATGTTAATGGGGTAAATATTGAGAACCTCAGTGATTAGAAATGTGGAAAAAGAATGGAGAAATAAATAAACAAACAAAAGTTTATACTAGTTAATTTGAGCCAGTCACATCTATACCATTCTAAGTGTCTAACGGTCCCAAGCAATAGTGATGCATAATTTCAAGGACTTCGCCTGTTACAGAAACTATCTCATGTTTGTGATGCATAATTCTTAGGTTTAAAATAGTAATAGTGGCAGTGAAAATTAAGCAATAGGTATAAATTAAGGTTTCAAATGTTGAAAATATTTCAGATTGAAATTTTTAAATATATTTACTTGAAATTTTTGCCCAATTCTTGTACAATACATTATCTCGACTTCTTTTTACTAGTTCAATATTTCAAGCAGCTGAAAGATTTTTGAATATTTGGGATATGTTCACCTGAAAGTACAAGTTCAATATATGTGCAATGTAACTTTTGCATGTCACTACAGCACTACACCTTAGCTTGCCTTGAATCATCAAGTGCATGTAAATCTAGACCATCTAGCATTTGGCACTCTTTTAACCCCAAAGGTTAATAGGTGGCACATTTGTGGAGATTATCAATATCATTTATGTTATCTTTATCTTTATTTGGGATTATCGTTAGCATTTGATTAGCATTTGAGATTGTTTAGGAATCGTATTAAGAGGGTTTATCTTTATCATTGTGATTCTTGGAATTTGTATATAAAACCCTAGTTGGTTTATTTTGGATTCAGACGATTATTAATACTAGTTGGAAACCTGTGCAATACATGACAAATTTTTGCCTAAAAGTATGTTGGTTTCAAACTTTGTATAAAAAGTATAATCAAATTATATTAGTTTCAAATTGAAACAATAAATAGGACATTAAGACTTTTTTTACAAATTGGTGTACATCTAACTAAAACTTTTTGTAGTCCTCTTTAGTTTCTACCATATAGGATACCAAAAATATTTTTGCATCATAGATTATATGCTAAATATTTGTGGCTAGGATCCTATAAATTGTTTAGATTTTCTGAATGGACAAATGCTATCAGAATCTAGGACCGTAGTATCTTAATTGTTTGTCAATATCTGAACTTATGCTTATCTTTATGCTTATAATGGACATACCACTTTCAGGCATTTGTGTAAAAAAAAAAAAAAAAAAATTGCAATTTGAATGCATCACAAACAATTTGGTCCAATTTGCTATGACTTTCTTAATCGGCTATAGGAGCATATCAAAAGTTATATTAACAAATTGGTCTTCATACCTAGTACCACAGCATCACAGACAACTCAAAATTTTATACGAATTGAATGCAATATGACTATTGGTGCCTAACTGCCTATGCCATGTTGCATACCATTTGACAATTTTTGTTACACATCAAGAGAAGCACTCGTTATCTTAAAAGACAATCCTTCCAATGTGTAGTCCAATAGTAAGACTGAATATTGTCGAGGGCAGTTTTTTTGCACGTAGCCACGTGTCTTCTGATGGAAGTGTGACTTTGCTAAGCCCGGATTTGTTTTGGAGAGTTCAACCTGGAACTCGACATTAGGCTGCATAGACCAATGGCTTTCGATGTATTTTTAAACCTACAAAACTGATAATGCCCAAAATCTTAGAATCATGATAATGGTTGAAATAAATAAACAATATGCATAGCAAGATGGCTTTAATTAAATGGTGAGTTGATACTTTATTATTATGTATATTAAGCGATGTCCAATATTAGAAAATAATTAATTAGGTATCAAATGTCCAATAATGGGATGAGTCTAATAGTCTGTATCCAGCTGCGGTTTATGGTTCATGTTCAACATAATAAAGTATGTCCAGCAATGGTTTATGTCTAAATAATATATGTTCAATGGTAGTTCATTTTCAAAAAATATGTGTCCAATGGTGGTTCATGTCCAAATAATATATATGCAACGATGGTAGATCGATTTATTAATATGTATGTTCATTAATGAAGTATTAGTGAGATCATGTTTATTAAATAGTGAGATAATATTAAAGTAACTTGCATCCAGAGGTACAATAATAAAGGGTTAACACATACTTAATAATATAAATTTGAAAATAAAAATATAATGACTTATCTTCATAGTTTGTAGCTCCAGCTGTATAACATCAGTGGACTTAACATTTCAGCGGCATAAGAAAATTGGTCCAGCAGTACAATATGATATTATGAATCTTTTCATGGTGACTTCATAATCAAAGGGGAAAAATGGGTGGAACTGGAGGGAGAGAGAATATATCTAGCCATGTGCATAAGTTGGTTAAGTTTATTCCCTTTATCATGCACTTAAATAATTTTCCCTATGTAATGCTCTTTTAGTTTTCAGTCAAGTATGAGTGATATTCCTTCCATAAGAAGGGCTTTTAATTTTATAAGTTTGTGTCTTTTATAAGAATAGCTTTAAGTATTAGAAATGTATGTCTTCAATGAGAATGACTTTAATATGAAGTATTTGTGCCTTTTAAGAGAAAAGTCTTAGTGAGTGTTTGGTTTGCGCATCTCTCCCCCTATGTTTGCCTTTTTTTTTTTTTTTTTTTAAACTAGCGCCTATTGCACTGTTCATGGGACATGAACAGTGCATTTAGGCTATTGAACAGTAACCATAGTATGAACAGTAATTTTTTTTTATTATTTTCAGTTTTCAGCAAAATAATGAATAGTGCATTTAGGCTAATGAACAGTAACCGTAGTATGAACAGTAATTTTTTTTATTGTTTTTAGTTTTCAGCAAAATAAGCGGTATCCAAACGGACCCTTAGCATTGATGTTCATATGTCTTTCATGAGAAAGGCTTTTGTAAAATGTTCTTGGAAGAGTGTTAGGTATCTTTTAAGATGTATGGAGATAGTAAGAAATATATATGTTTTGTGAGATATGGTGTTTGTAAGATAGATTAGAAACATATATTTGGGAACTATGTATGGGTAGTTTGTGAGGAATGTATTTGTAAAGTATATGGAAGTATGAGATAGATAATATGAAGGTTTAATGTAGTAAAAGCTGCTGCTGGAGTTGTTTTTTGTATTATGACATTGGTTATGTTGATTTATAAGAAGTGAAGTATTGCAAGAGAAATCGAGAAAGAAATGGAGAATGTGTTTATAAGCAACAAAATGATGATATTTCAAAATGATAGAGTGTAAGAAAGATGGGTAATAGATAATGGTGCCTTGTAATATGTGTGTTGTGTTGTTATCTATGAAGAGAGATTTGTAAGAGAAATGGAGAAGTATGAAAATGTGTATGTGGCAGCAAAATGAATGAAATTTCAAAATAAGGGGGTGAGAGAGGGATGGATGGTGGTTGATCAGTGTGTAGTTTGGTTCTCTTTATATAGAGCCAAGTATGTAACTAGATCAGAATTAGTTGAAGGGAAATTTAGCAAATAAGGAAATTTTTTTGACAAAGTAAGTGGTTTTATTAGTAGGTTTTTGTTTTTTAGCCAACAGAAGAAAGTTTGAGACTTTAATACTATGGGAGCTGCTGTTACAACTGTCAGTCACAGCTATTACAGCTAGATAATGACATCTAAATGACATCTTTTGCTAGAGGAAAATATTTGGCATTAAATTCATGGTTTGGCAAAAAATGGTAAGATAATCTTTATGAGATCCTTCTATTTCTAGTACTACAGCTGGAGGCTTAAAATGGTAGGATTTCTTTTATAGGATCCTTACTTCTTTGGGTATGACAGCAAGCTGCTGGCATTGGGCATTAATAGGCAAGTGATGTCATTTTAGGACATGTGTCAACTTGCTGGAGCTGTTGCAGCTTCTCTTGGAGCTGTTATTAGTATTTTTGGCTAAGTTTCCTCTTTTGGAAAATTATATGTTTAGTTCATATATAATTTTGG
Organism: Quercus variabilis; assembly: GCA_030445155.1. Classification (NCBI taxonomy): domain Eukaryota; kingdom Viridiplantae; phylum Streptophyta; class Magnoliopsida; order Fagales; family Fagaceae; genus Quercus; species Quercus variabilis. Next base: position 16,453,478 of record CP129447.1, on the reverse strand, counting down.
TAAGTAGTAGACTAGTTGGTTAATATTTGATGAAGTTTTAGAGATTTAATTATGGTATTTTTGTATTTTAACCAAATCTTGGAGAGTAGGGAGAACATTTAATGCTAGATATGAGATATTAATATATATTTAGCCATGTGCTTGGATTTGATTTAAATGAAAATAATAATATAATTTATATGAAATACTAATTGCATTTTTAAACTTATTTTATATGATGAACATTAGTTTTTATGTGAAGAGCATAAGGAGTTTTATCATTTTAAGTGTTATATGATATAAGAGGCTTACCAAATGTTACCCATTGCATACTAACCCGTCAGAGTTCAGGGAATTGGGAAAACATGCTAAACAATATGCTTTCCTTTATCAACTTTGAATCATTGGAGCTTTACTAAACATACTTCTTGGCCCTCCAAACCACTACTCCCAAAATTCCCTCGATGAGACTCATGAGCTTGGATCGTGAGTCAAAAATTAGATTTTGTACCATGAGCTCAAACTATGGGCTTTGATGAGATTATATTGCCATGAGTTTTGGACCATAGGTTTCGGCGTCATTTTGTGAATATGGACTCTTTTGGGCTTTAAAAGAGATTTTTCCAAAATCCATGATAGTGTTGACGTGATGCGGGTTGCCAATAAAATGAAGCCATGTGGTGTGAAAAATTTGTCCTCAACAAATATTAACTTCAATTTAGAGAATCCTAATATACCACTCAAAATGAGAGAGAGAGAGTGATGAGACTGTTGAGGTTAGATTGCACATTTATTTTTTATAGTGATTGTATATCTTCCTTGATCATATATCTCCATTAGTTTACTCATAAGGGCTAAATTAAGACTTGAAAAGTGAGTAAGAATGTTGGTTTGGTAGATGGGATCACTAAATTAAGACTACAAAACTGTCGTTTGCAAATAAGTTGAAGAGTGTGTGTAGTCCGAAAGGAAGCTTGTATGGAGGAAGAGAGCTTCTAAGTGAGTCAGGTTCTTTGTTTTCAAGTTTCATTTACATGTGGGGGAGGAGAAAGAGAGTTTGTTAGTGGGTTAGAGTCTTGGCTTTCATTTACACATGGGAAATGATTATGCTTGGGTCATAATATGTAAGGGAATAAGTGGGTTTGGACTTTTCATAGAGTTTGGTTTGATATAGTCTAATCTCCAATAATAGCCCATCTTTTAGATTACAGTAAAAAGAATTTAACCTAATATTTTTGGTAATAGTGAAAAAAAAAAGGTTAATGAGAAGAGGTTAAAGAGGCTAAATGCAAAATTAGAGCATTGCGTGGCAAGACTTCATACTCTCTCACGTGAGATCTCTGCTTTAGTATTAAATATATATTGATATTGATTATTCAGTGTTTATTCATGCAACATTTGCATTACATTGGTGGTGAATCCAAACAACCTTAGGTGGTGAAGCCTAAGCCTAGGTTGTCCTATCTAAGGACTCTAAGATGCTTTTAAGATGAGTTGTACTATAATGCTTCCTGAATTTAGTCCTTTTTGTTTGCTTTGATCTTTAGCTTTCGACAGTATTCCACTGCAGACTCTCTTGTCATTTTAGGGCATACGAATTATTCCACAAGACACTCTTTTTGTCTCTTACCTTAGAGACTTCTAGGGTCGATAATTCCCACAATAGTTGTCTCCCAACAGATAAGACTGATTCAGGACAAAAAGGACCTAAATAAGGCTCTCTCTTAATTTTACTACTTACCTAAAATATATATTGTCTCATACCAATCTTATAATTCATAAAAATTATTCAGTTGAAAACTTTTACACATTTTTTAACCTAGTGATGATATAATACCGAAGATGGGAAGTACTTATTCTCCCTACATATTTTACAGAAGGGAAACGTACAAGGTTAGATAAAAAGCACATGTCAAATTATTGAACTGCTCCTTCAAGATTCTCTGGGGTCAGAATTTGAGCCTATGAGGAAACGACATCATAGATAGCTCTGCCCTTTGGCCTTTCCTTTGGTCCTTTTAACATGTTATCTTCTTTGCCCATTTGATTCTGTATATTTGGACCCCATATAGGCTGCATTTTTGCACCTTGCTTTCACCAAATGCAGTAAAATATGATGGCTTCTTATTGTACCATGTTTGAAGGGGCCTCTCCAGGATGAAAATTATCAATAAAATGAATTTCACTTCCATGATTTCTTTCCTTTTTTTCTTTTTCTTTTTTTCTGTTTTTTTCTTTTTTTGGTGTGTTTACAATTTACATAATCATCACCTGCAAACTATGTGCATTGCAGTCCAGAGAGTTCAGCCTAAAGTTATGATATCTTCTTCTTCTTCTTCCTTTTATTTATTTATTTATAATATACACATAATCATCACCTGCAAACTATGTGCATTGCCAGTCCTGGGAGATGAACCTAAAGCTATGATTTGCTAGAGCCTCATCCAACTCTTCCAAGAATATGGGCAAGCGCTTGTTTGGGAGAGTTTATTTTCATTGGTTTATTGAATTTAAAATTTATAAATTAAAAAAAAAAAAGTGTAATATATATATATATATATATATAAAGAAATAATATTTGATTCTTTTCTGAGAATTAGAGTCAACAAGAGAACATATATAGACAACAATATCTTCAAGTTATACTCCATGCAACCATTGAACTTGCTTATTCACCCTTTCTTAAGGCATTTCAATGCTCCCATGGAAATGTAACTATCTAGCTGAAGTTCCTTACCCCTTGGTACTTATCCATTTTGTTTCTCAAAGCATTTAAAGAAGTGTGTTAACTCCTCAGAGTGTGTATGGCCGTTTGTATGATCCTATGTGTTACAATAATGGTAAAATAATTAAATTCACTATTTCTTAACCGTGTTAAACTTTGTTAAGCGGTATTTTATCATCATAAATTGTCCCACCCTTCCAGGAGTTTATGATGTGTTTTTGTATTAGAACATCATTTCCTCTTCCTTATGTGTGTGTGTAGGGGGGGTTTGTTTCCAAAAAAAAAAAATCTATTTAACCATGATGGATTAATTTATTATGGTACTCCATTAGGAGAGTAATTTGTTCCTTGAAATTCATAAAGAACATAAATGTAAAATTTTAATTCCACTAGGAGAACAACTAATTCTTGACAAAAGCAAGTGATGAAGCCTTATATATTGATCTTTTACAACATGTTTTTGAATGTGTTTTTTTTTTTGGGGGGGGGGGGGGGGGGGGGTGTCTGAACAACATACATAAATTAATCTATAAAAAATTGTTACTGAAGATACATGCTCAAGGGAGAATCACAGCTTATGTACCAGGCCTAAGTGCCCCAAGCTGCCTTTGACCTTCAAGTTCAGATTTATGGGTACAATCTTCAAGTTTGGAATTCTGCTTACAAGATCCTATGCGTGAAACTGCTATGTTTATATTGCAAAAGTTCTAGCAAGGCTTAGAAATCTAAAAGCAATTGTTGTCTCTAGTGCTGCTGTTATACTACAAAATGTACTATTAGGGTCTCAGAAGAAACTGAAAAAATCAAGCCAGCCTGCTATGATCACCTTGGAGGAAATGACAAAATCTTCTTTTGTATGGTAGAGAGGAGAATGTTGCACATTTTGAAAGTTTATTTTTGAAAGATAAGGGTTTTATTTTTCACTGTGAAATTGTAGGGTGGTTGTCACTTAGTTCTCACAAGAACCAGCTTAGAGTTACTGCAACAGCTTGATCACACAGTTTTCAATGTAGCCCCTAATACCTGGGACTTATTAGAAATCTACAGGAACTAGAGGTAGAAACAGAAGAGAGGTTTTTGACTAGAGGGATTAGTGACTGTACAACATCAGTCATTAGAGGCCGATAATCTGCTTCTGGTTGCACACACACAGCTGCAATAGCGGCTATCTACAACATCAAATGGTAAAAATTGAGTTAGTAGGATTTAAGAATCAATAATGGTGATAATGATTACGGTAGAAGCCAAGCTGACCTGAACTAGATCCTTTTTTGAATACTGGCCCTGTAGAGCCGGATCAACCATTTCCATTAGTTTTTCTCTGTTGGTTAATCGCGGAAGAGCCTGTAAATCACAGAATAGATCAAAATTACACTTTCAGAACTTTTGAACGTTAGCTCATTGTTTAGGACTAGAGGTATTGAACAAAGAATTAAGGTATAATAACTTCAAAGAGTCTTTGGTTATTGAAAATTTGTTGCAGCACATTTATATTTAGGGTGTCTTTTAGTGACACAATATACATGTATTTTTTGTATTTATGAAGAATAAGTATCCTTTTAGTGGTTTATGGTGTTGCACTCTCTAGAAGCCTTATTTTGAGACATAAAGAACTAGCATAAGAAGCTTGCTACTTACATTTTTAATAATGGTATAGAAATGGGAGGAAGAAGCTGTAACTTAGTGAATTAATTAGGAACACCATTTTTTTTACTCTAGTCATTGGAATAATAGCACAAGAAGCACTCATAAAGCTCTAGTTAAAGATACAATGCTGGTTCAACGATGCTGATATTACTTCTCAAAATGTGACAACAATAAATAGGCTATGATAAAGAACATTTCATTCTTGATTATAGATATGTTTGTGGTTTAAATATATATAGCATCACAGCTAGCATCTTTATGAGAGAGAAGTTGATGGAGCTTGTCTACTAAGTACTAACCCATGAAACGAGGACATGTTCTCCAGTGGGTCGTTCCATGTCAACTGGTACACGACCTGTTAACAGCTCTAGGAGTACCACACCATAGCTATAAACATCTGATTTTGTAGTAAGCTTACCTGTGGAAGCATACCTACATAAATCAAAAAAATTTATGAACTAAACAATTAATAAGAAGATAATGATTTGTTACATACTTTCAAATTTTTTTCATATTTTGAATTAAGGACAAGGCATTTAAAATTCACATGGTCATTTTGAATTTTTGCTATGCTAAGAAAGTGACATCTTGCCTAATTAACAGGGACCTAAACATGCCCATGTGCATGCTTGTATAACACTGCATTTTCACAAGTATAGTAGTGATTTTGAAAGACAGATCAGGTGCATGACTGTGATGGATGCACTCACTCTGGTGCCAAATATCCAGTGGTCCCGAGAACACGTGTTGAAATCTGACCATTGATTTTGTCTGACCCTGTCTTGGCCAATCCAAAGTCAGACACCTTGGCAGAAAAATTTTGATCAAGTAGAACATTGGTGCACTTGAAGTCACGGTGGATAACTGGGGATGGGGTTGCGTGCTCATGGAGGAACTCAAGGGCTTTAGCACAATCAAGGGCTATCCTCAATCGGGTACCCCAATTCAATGGCCTATGTTGAATGTGAGAGGGGTGGAGGTGGTGTTCGAGTGTACCATTAGACATGAATTCAAAAACCAATAATCTATGATGTTGGTCAGCACAATAGCCAAGTAGCTCCACCAGATAAGGAGAGTGTAAGCGGCTAAGGAGATCCACCTACAACATTAAAGAACAAGAAAAAATATCATATAATAGTGTCTCACCCATGTGCAAGGATAAAAGACTTCATTAGTGCTTGCTGGCAAATATATGCATAGAAGAAAAATTATTTGTGTGCTCCGAAATTCATGTTTTTATTTTCTACCAACAAGACAAAATATGTCCTTAAGTTGGGGCAAACAAGTTCAAAGGAATCACATTGGATATTGTTAGAATAAAAGCTTTTTCAAAGTAAATCTCTTTTTTATTAAATTTCACCTTTCTTTAGTTTCAGTTTTTTAAACAACCCTGTTTTCAAAAAGTCAAAAAATAAGGCCCCGTTTGGTTTGCCATTTTAAACAACATTTTTTAGTTTTTAAACAACATTTCACGCATTTCAATACACTTTTTCACCCACCCGTATTTCAAAAAATAATAAACAACAATTTTCAAACTACTCTACCAAACACCCTCTAAGTTGTACTCAACTGGCATGATATTTATGTTTATGTACGACTGCGTGTGTATGTGAGAGAGAGAGAGAGAGAGAGAGAGAGAGAGAGATTAGAAGGTCAAGGCAAACTGTTTATGCATGTGATATTAGAAGATGAGGCAAGAAGTGGATTTCTGCATATTAAACAAAGGCCTCTCCTTTCCTATCTCAAATAATACAACTGCTTGCATGCAATAAGGACAAAATGGCAATCTTATCCAAGTCTGTTTACCAAAAAAAACACAATAGAAGCAAGAAACTAAGAAAGAAACAAATGGAGGAGAAAGAGCAAATAGGAACAGAAACTAATAAATGAAGTCAGTCAGTATAATCACCTCAACTCTGAAAGCACGCTCCCCTTGCTTGCCTTCCCTATGCAACATCTTAATTGCAGCCACGGTCCCATCACTCAGGACCCCTCTATACACCACTCCGTATCCTCCATTACCAATTATATTTGCTTCACTAAATTTACCTGTGGCCACTTCAAGCTCCTTGTACGTATAAACTTGAACCCCTCTAACTTTAGGTGGTGCTGTCCTTCCCATATTCCCTCCATAAAGGCACCCACGCTTCACATCTGCCACAATTTAAGACATGCCCATCAAAATTAATTTGATTAGAATTTGAAAGGGAGAAGGTTTATTAAGAAATAGAAAAAAAAAAAAAAATGAACAAAAATCCAATAGGGTCATTTTTAGTCATAAAGTTACGTGGATAAATCATGTGAAAGCACATATTTTTGATAACTATATGTGAAAGCAAATCTGGGCGCTTGAAATGATTTGTTTTGTGAAAATGAGATAACAATGGAGGGCCAAAAAGTGGTGATGATAAAAGGACATATTAACACTTACCATGAAAATGGAAACTTGGATATATTTCCTATAAGCCAACATAGCCTTAAAAGACCAACATCTTCTAAAAATATTAAATTTATAGACTTTGAAAAAGAGGTAATCACCTGGGCTAGAATTGACATTCACAGTGGTGTGAGCAATGAACCTGCTACTTGTGTTGTGCATGCTCTTGTGCTCCTTCCAATTGCCATTGTTTTTAGCAGATTGGAGTCTTCTGAGCAGAAAAATGATTAGAATTATGGCGACGAGGAGGATAATAAAGATGATGGATATGACGAGTATAAGAATGGAAGTGGAAGAGAAAATGCCATGGCGATGGCTTTGGCTATGGATTTGTGAATGTAAGTGATGGTGTTTTTGTGTGTGGTTGTTTGCAGTACTAGGACCTGGTGGGCTTGCAGGTGCAATAGTATTGTTGACTTCCATGAGCACAAAGAGCAATGCAAGATAGAAAAATGGCAAAGCCTTAGAAAGAGAGAGAGAGAGAGAGAGATGAGTTTTTCTAAAAGATGGGTTGCAACTGTGTATTATGGAGGTTGAGTTTCCCTTCTTATGAAGTTACTCTCTCTCTCTCTCTCTCGTGATAAACCTCTTGGTTTTGTGTATTATTAATTTATTGTATTTCATTTCGTCCCATCTTATGTATTTTCCATAGAACTGTCTTTGTCTTTGTATCAGAAAAAAACTTGGAAGCTTTTGCACCATTTCACATCCATATACCCACCCAACTATGATTTATTTGCTCTTTCTCAACAAAAAAAAAAAAAAAAAACTATGATTTATTAGCTAATTATGTACAAAACAGTGTGCAGATGTTACATCTTTTGAATTCTTTATTTAACTTGTTGGTAGATAGATTAGTAGATATTTTGATGATAGCTTCTATCACAGATGAGGGTGGACTAGGAAACCGTGCATGTACTGTCACCACCAATAAAATTGCTGCTTGACCCACAGGGAGTAGAAAGCCAATACAATTTTTGGTTGCCTAGTGCCACTGTGGCACAGAAAAATGATTTAATCACACATATTAAAAAATAATTTGAAGAGTTTGTATTGTACTAGACAATTTTAAAAATTATATATAAATGATAGGATTTGAATTTATGATATTGGTTCTATGTGAGGATTGTTTTTTAGAATCAAGCCAAAATGTCATTTGAATTTTTTTTTTTTTTTTGGATGAGATTTGATCCCAAATTTTTATTTAATAACAATATACTTTACTCCTATAAAAAAAAAAAAATATATATATATATATATATATATACACTTTACGAGCTAAATTAACTTAAACCCACGAATTAGATGATGTCTTCATTAAAGTTCATTTGGCATGATATATATGGTTCCAATTCCTTGTCAAATCCATCACTAATATTTATTATTTACTGAGAAGATAGAAAGGAATAGAAAAGAGGAGAAGAATTTTGTTCAAGTCAATGGCTGCACAGAATTTTGGGAAACAGAACTCAATCATTGGACAGTACTGGCAAACTTGTGAGGGATTGCTAAGCATCAAGGCAGGCCACATGTGAACCAGACACGCTAAATCTTAAAGACCAATTTGTCTAAGAACCATAGAAAGAAAGTAAGAGTTTTCTGTAAGTTTTTTCTTGCTCTATTTCTGAACTGGCCAATTTGACTCCTAGGCCCAGCTGGTGAGCTTGACTTTTCAGTATCAAGTAGCGTCTAAGAAATGAATTATATACGCAGCCTCAACTTGTCATAAGATTTCAAAATTATTATTTGTCTTACTTGGGTCTGTCCTAGCAATTATGGTTGAAAAAAAAAGAGTAATAAACACAAAATAGGATACTCATGTGTGCATATATACTATACTCGTCTAGGAAAGAGCCAAGGTGAAGTTGGAAGTAGGATTTTAAACCATCTAAATTGATCATAAATATTTAGTTAAGAGCTCATGACTATTGGCTAATTTGGCCCTACCATAAATACTTGTGTTTGTTTGATTTTATAGATAAGGTCATAAGGTATAAAGTTATAGGTTTTAATTTATTGGTAATTAATACATTTTATTGTTATGAATACAATCAAACATCTCATAATCAATAACAAGATATTGTTCAAAAAATTAATATGAAAAAGTTAATATGTAGTCTACTACCTTGGTGATGAATTCAAATTGATCTAGTATTAAGTTTTTAGTATCCACCTCAACTAGTAGTAAGGATCCTTCCATTTCTCCAAAAAAGAAGAAGTAAGGATCCTTTCCATTTGAAATGGATCCATACAAGGTTCATACTAAATTGTATAAATAAAAATGTATCCAGAGTCACGTCATTAAAATTTTAAATGATGTGGCACTCTGTATATTGTTACATTTAGGAAATAAAATCCTAACTGTGAAATGAACTCTTTTTCATTTCTAATGATATTGAGAGGATCTTGTTCCCTCAGTTAAGCTTGATTCGGCTTACTTCCCTAGAGCAAGTAGCATGCTTAAATTTATTAATACATGATCAAAATGAATTTACAGTATCTGGAATACTTGGAGCCGATGCAGCAAGTCTGAATTACATTCCTTTGGTCTACAGTGCCTTTCTAACCTGGATGTTGTTCATGTAAATGGGCTTTGGCACTTGAAGATTTTTACAACACTTGCTAAAGGAGTAATCTTCTCCAATGAAAGAGTATTTCTTATGGCTAACATACAAAATCAGTCTTGAAAAAGAAAATAATGAATGAATGTCACATGATTGAACTTTTTTTTTTTTTTTGGTCATAGTTGGTCTCATTCGTTGATCCTCCACATAGCATTCACTCATTGGCTTATTATATGACCGACTTAATAAATTCCTCCACATAGCATTTACTCATTGGCTTATTACATGATCGACTTAATAAATTTTTCATAAGAGATACTTTTTCCCTCCACTCCTCTTCCCTTTATCCTTTTCGTAATAGTTCGTGGCCACAATTCATTATAATTGTCAGTAAATGACAAATAAAAATTGATAACACATCCATGTAAGAAAAATAATAAGACAAAATTCTGTATAAGAATTGTTTATTTATAAGAATTCATGAAATTTTGGTTTTTTTGTTTAACAAAAAAGTGAAAATTATAATTCTTAAAAACATTTCAATTCTCTTAAAAAACACAAAATTTCACATTCAAGGTACAAAACAACAGTTCTCACTTGTGTTAAAAGTATCTATGAGTAGACTTAATTAAAGAAAAAAAAATTATTTATCATCAAAATTATGTTTATCTATTTTTAAGAGTAATTTTGTTATTAAGAAATTATCCACAATGATCAAATGATTAATTTTATAATTATAATTACTACTAAGAGGCTTGTGGCTCATTGTCATTACCCAATCTCTCCCATGGGGAACCTTGGTTCAAATTCTACATTTTCCACTTATTGTAAGGAAAATATAATCTATAATAAATGAAAAGAATGTTTATAATATTATATTAAACAATTAAGTTTTTATATGAATTCTAATTTGAGCACATTTAAAACAAAAGAAATGTCAATTCTCCAAAATTCTAACTTTTATAAGTTCTATTAGCTATCAAAATCTGTAATCCTCAGCAACCAAATCATATGACATGATTTTTATTCTTATTTCTTTGGTATCTAGCAAGAAGAAAATTCTGAGTTTTTTTTTTTCCTTTTATGAGGACTAATGTTGTCCTTACATGCCAATAAGCATCATCAAGATTAATACTCCCAATCACTGTTATGGCTTTATCCTTCCCTTCCTGTCCCCTTCTCTTACACTTGGGATTGAGAGTGACAACATGTAAGACCTGAACCCACCACCCCCCCCACCCCCCCTCCCCCTCCCCCCAAAGCAGTAGTAAATCACTATCTGCATGGGTTGCACTTGCTGATCTGTCTCTCTCACACCAGAGATCCCCCTTCTTTGACAGAAAGAGAGAGATGAAAATTGCTCATCTGTAATTCACAAGAAGCGATGTGGCCGTTACTTTTGGTATAAATAACTGTGTTGGAGTACAAATATGCATTTAAGTCAAGTAGGGCCAAGTTCAAATTCATAGAAAGAGTATTAAAATGACAATCATGTTAAAGGCCCTCCCTTTCACATATGTATATAACGTATGTATGTCATCTCAATCTTTTTTTTTTTTTTTTTTTTGAGAAACTATGTCATCTCAATCTGGTATCAAGTGATCTGTGATCTTCACTTACCTAATCAATTGACCGCTCAAAATCAATCAAATGATCACTGTTTTTGGAAAGCCATCATGCTCTTTCAATATTCCCACCACCCTATCCTGCAACATAGGACTTATGACTGAGCACCCAAAACTCCTTAATGTACAAATCAATCATCTGCAACCCAGCCAAACTTTGAATAGAATCAATCACTGCCAACTTTGCTTCTAGATCAGAAAAGTCAAGAGTAAACAAATTTGTGCCAATCTTTTATTCCAGCCAGTAAATAATTTCCAAAATTTTCAAAAACTTGCATATAATTAATAATTTGTACAAAATATACTATGCAAAAGCTATAGCCAAAAAAATTTCCCAAAAGACAATTACATAAGCACTGAGGCAAAGCTTATTCATCATCAAAAAATTACAGCTCAATTGTACATGCAAAAGATTATCTCTGAAGAGGTAAATTCAACAGTTTCATTAATCATCTGGGAAACCTAGAAACTGATTAATAAGCTTCGCAACTGGCATTGCATCACCTGGAGGATATGGGAGGAGAGACTCCAGATCCATAGACTCTATGGTTTGATGAAGTGTTTGAGGACGAGCACAGTATAAATGCTTCCTCTCCGCTAGTTCTTCTGCTAACTCAATTTGATGATTGTCCATCAAATCTTCATTCACCACCACAATTAAAGGCTTACCAAGTCGCAGTGTCTCAAATATGCTTCCTGACCCTGCACCATGGTCAAAATCAGTCATGGATGTAATCATAAATTATTACAGCAAATATGAATCCTCTGACAATCCAAAACTTAGAAATAAAAACAGAACTTTGGGTGTGCAACTCTCTCTCTCTGCTCCATTAGTTTAGAATAGAGTTACCATGTAACAGGGTGCAAGTTGGAATAAAATCTTGACGTATAATATTTGCCATTTCCCCACTGGAAGAGAGAAGAAAGTGAAAAGGAGGGGGGGGGGGGGGGGGGGGTGACTGGGGAGGCAAAGTTTAGGCTGATACATTCCGAGGAAGCTTCTAAGCTTACCTCTGCGTTGTATCCAAACCCCAACATACCAAACTGCAGGCAGCTTAAAGTTCTTGGACAGCATAAATATCTTAGCTGATTTGAAATTGGTACAGGTTGAAGGGACTATGGTACAATTTTCCTAATCATTGATTCTCTGGGTACTTCTATTTATTTGCTTCATGGAATTTTGGTGACAAATACAAACACAACCCTCTGGGTACTTTTCATTTCATGTACTGATGCTCACAAGTACAAATTATACGTTCCTTCTCGAAGACAAGACAAATCCTACTATAAGCCTGACTCAAATTTGATAATACCATTACAGAAGTTCATTGTGTGGCAGGCTAAATTCAACAATCAAGTAAACAGCACCATAGACAACAAAGCATATCCAGTCCAATAATAGAATATCAGAAGATTGAGCAATGGCAACTACTGGAATGAGAATTGAAGGGAAATCACATACATATTGTAGCTATCATAACAATAATATTACTATAAACACCATCCTGATGATATTGTAGCTGTTTAAAAGCCAAAGGAGATGAAATGTCCAAATGACTGGTATCAGTCCGACGAAAGATTTTTTGACAAATAATAATCTTTATTGAAGAAAAAACAGTCTAATGAAAGATTTGAAGCAGTAATCCTCCAACTGAAGCCCAATTCATTAGATAATAAATCGAGCATGGGCAAGAAGGAAAGTGTTATATCAGTATAATCCAGCCATTTCCAACAAGGGATAATAAATTAGAACATAACCATAAATTACTTACCTGCGTGACTGATCACCAGAGATGCTGACCTCAGATAATCAGCAATGCTTGATGAGAAAGTAAAGAAGTCTACAGCTAGAGACCCATCTTCCCCTCCAGACTGCATAAAAGAAAAGGTTTAGAACATTCATATGAAATGTTTGTGGAAATTTTTTTTGGGTAAATATTTTGACAGAACTTACTTCTAAGAAAAAAATCTTTTTTTTTTTTAAAGGTAAATACCCATGCAATTGGTGGCTCTTGAACCCATAAATTTACCCTCCACCTTGTTCTTACAAGAAGAGAACAAGCCAACTTCAGCAAGAACTCAAATTATTGTTAATATGTTTCTTCTTCTTCTTCTTCTTCTTCTTGAATTTATTTTTTCCAAGTTGAATTCAAAATTTAATTCTTTAACGCTAAATCACCTTACTGTATGCTCCCCTTCCCATCTCTGGTGATTATAGCTGTTAGCTAGGATGCACAGATACTCCATTTTTGCTCACGTACCTGTATCCAATACGTATTGTATCGGTATCATACTAGATACCTCTAAGATACATACCCAATCATTTAAAAAAAAAAAAAAAAATACCAATGCATCTAGGATACACCTGTGATATGACTTGGATATTGTTCTAAACTAACCCCCGATAGTCAGAGATAGCCCAAACTTGTAAGAATTTTTATTTATATGTTTTATGTATTGGTTTCAATGTTGAACACTTACCTAGTTATCTATTATTTACTCTTTTGATCTTGGTTTGTATTCTAAACATCATCTAATGGCCATGGATTCAATTTATTATCCATTATTTCTTTTAAATTGATATATACAAAAAATTATATTTAATAAATTATTAATACACGTATCCCTAACGTATAGTACCCTAAGTTTTTCAAAAAAAAGTTGTATCCCCATACCCGTACCCATACTCGTATCTGTACCCATGCATTATAGGGTGTTAGTCACCCTTCTTGCATCTAAAGTCTCAACAGGTATCCTGAAATTTATATATAAATCTAAAATTTTCAATAAAAAAATTTTGTGACAGAGCATAACAGATGGAAACAATCTGAAAAAAATTCTTCAAGATTAACATGCATTTATCTCACTCAATTTCAAACTAAAAAGAAGCAATGTTTCAACAACACATTGAAAATACACTACAATAATTTTATCAGAAACCAGAACAAACACACATATAATACCTTCGTGGGTGTGTAGGATCCACGACCCATCTGAATGACAAGATTGGTGTACCCTCTTTTCAACAACTCTTGCTTAACTTCCAAACTATCCACTGCTCTAACAAGAGCGTCAAACAAAGTCGTTCCCACGGTTACAAAAACCGTTTTCCTTGCCTTTTCACCGTTCTCGGTGTCTCCCATTTTACGATGACTTGTTTCTTTCTTCAAAATTCAAACCACGCAAATGCCTATAACAAAACCCAGCTGAGAATTAAGCAAATAAAACTATAAAGGATAAACTTTTGGAATTTAGATTCTGAAGAAAATTCTGTACCTTATTCAGCTGAATCTATATTCCATTCGATTAGAGAGAGCAGTGATTTTAGGGTTTCAGAGAAGAAGAAGAAGAAGGAAAACGCACCGTTTTTGCTGTCCATGTTTCTATAGTGAAACGCATGGGACAATGGCCGTTTTAGTTTTGCAGGATTGGGCTTTCATTTGGGCCTGGACCACTTAAAGGAGAATTCATTTTTAAAAGCCCAAAATAATTTGTTAAATACCCATTTTTAATGAGAAGTAAAATCCAATATTGTTTTTTTTTTTTTTAAGGGAAAATAAATTCAAAATTGCTATATGCAATTCTGGTTGCTACAAAATTAAAAAAAAAATTATGTCAACAAGAAAAATATACAGATAAGAGAGTTTTCAATGACGTTTAAGTTGAATGGTGTGAGGGGAGAAAACCCAGCCAAAGGCATTGGGCCTAAGGCCCTACCTACGGCCCACCATTTCCCGAAGAGCTGAAAAAGCCTGGTTAAAGGCTCGGATAACATCTGGTGAAGGGTGTCCATGATCCGAGGATGGGTTCGACGATCCGAGGAGTCCAATACCCTCGGATCTGACGTTCAACCTTTTGCAGCCCGAGCGATTCTCTCGGCAGGTGTAGTGACAGAATGGGCCTCGGACGCGGGGGAACATAACTGGATCGGAGAAGCATCTAAAAGACAAACCTCAACCACCGCATTAAATACACCACACCTACCTCCCTGGCCGCATTAATGTGGAAGAGACCCCTGAACAGTATCAACCTGCTATCGCCACTTACATAAGGCTGGGGAACACCCTTGATGGGACAAGCACTCGAGTGGATGTCTGGATGATGAACAAGTGGACAATCAAGATAGAGTGAGGAGGTACTATATAAGTAGGAAAATCCCCTAATGGAGGGGGCAGTTGACAGAGAAAAAAGTGTATTATTTACTGTAGCACCAAGAATTGTAACCCTCCAAGGGAAATCACCTCTTCGGACGTGGTTCTTATACCCATCCGAGCAGTTATTAATTAGAATTCCTTCACTAGTGTGGCTGTTGCACACTGTTATTTTTGCTGTTCGCCTTGCTCTTTCACCCACACTCTACAAAATTCATTGTTTTGGGTTCAGTGGGCTCCAAATCCATCCCTCCTTGGGCTTGGGCCGCCAAACCTGACCCTACAAATGGTATATCCAACTCTTTCATGAATGAGCTCGACAGGTTGAGTTTGAAGTCCATTAGAACTACATATCCCTTTTTTAGCAATAAATATATAAGAGAAAGTTGTCAATTTTCTTTAGGTCAAATGGCACGTTTTAATTATGTAGCAATACATATATAGGAGATGGCTACCAAGAACCATTAGGTTGAAATGGCATATTTGACATCTATAGGGATGAGCTCAAGTTGGAACTGGAAGACCATTAGCACAAAGTCCTCCTTAAGCAACAACACACGTATAAAGAGAGAGTTTGTCCATTTGTTAGTATTTCATAATCAAATTAGTGATAGTTCTTAGTGAAAAATGACTAGGGACTTGTTTGGATAGTTCAAAAACTGAGTGATATCACTCAGTTTTCATGATCCATCATCTAAAATTTGTGGGTCCCATCAATGATGCAGTGTTTGGATTGATTTTGGATATTTGTTTCCATCACTCAAAAACTCAAAATTTTGAGTTTGGATAATGGAAACTGAAAACACAATTTTGGTGTTTTCACATTTCCAAGTTATGAGTTGCATGGCATTTTAGTAAATACAAAAAAATAATGGGACCCACCTAAAGCCTTGTCACATCAATTCTCTTTCTTATTTTTCTTTCTTTCTTCCTTTCTTCTTCAGGTCACATGCCTGGTTCTCTCTTTCTTTCTATTTCTTTTCTTTCTTTTTTTTTTTTTCTTTTTCTTTCTTCCTTCTTCACTCCATTGCCATTCTTCTCTTCTCTTTTCTTTATTTGTTTCTTCACACCGATTTTTTTCTTTCTTTCTTCACACCCATTTTTTTTTTTCCTTGATGGGTTGTTATAGTATTTTCTGGGCATTTTTGGCTTTAATATTCAGACTAGATTATTTTAGTTTTTTTTATGGGTTTGTGATGTTTGTGCTACTTATTGGGTTTATGACATAAGATCAGAGCTTCAAATATCAATACCAAACCCTTAAAACTAAGATCTTTTGGCTTCATTTTTTGGGTTTATT
Organism: Quercus variabilis; assembly: GCA_030445155.1. NCBI lineage: Eukaryota > Viridiplantae > Streptophyta > Magnoliopsida > Fagales > Fagaceae > Quercus > Quercus variabilis. Next base: position 16,437,050 of record CP129447.1, on the reverse strand, counting down.
TTATGAGATCAAAGTTTTTTTTTTTCTTTTTTTTTTTTTCACTTTGCATTCTTCTTTTATCTTTAGGTTGTAGCCATTGGGTTTTGTTTAAAGAGATGAAGATGTGAAGTGGAGAGGATGCATTTTGTTGAACATTAATTTTTGTTGGTCCCACAACTTTACTTAAAATTGAGTTTTTGAATTAAAATATCACTAAGAATTTCCAACCAAACACACTACCAATAGAGTTATGGGAAAATTGAGTTAGAGATATGAGAATTGAGTAATGAGTTTAAGTGTTGAGATATGAAAATTGAGTTAGCACCAAACCAAACAGGCCCTAACGTTTTCAACTATTTGTTTCTCCTCTTGTTTTATTTGACTGTTTATCAAAAAAATAGAAGAAAAAAAGTTGGATGGATATGGGGTTTTAGGATTTTGCTAATTGTGAATTGAATTGAAATAAAAAGGAAATTAAAAACTCAAAATTATACTAAATTTAGGAAGAGTGAAGGTGTTTGCTATTTTTATGATCATCTTATCTAAACCCCCAATCCCCAAGTTTGAGTGGTATAGTCTCAAGTCTCAACTCTTGACGTTCAAGGCTTGCATAGCCATAATCTTTTAGGAAATTGACTATTACACTAATGATATTCAATCTAAAAACTTAAACTCATTCAAAATCATTAAGACTATTTTTAATTTGTATGGTCTCTTATTCCCTGCGGGTTTCGGTTGGCCTAATTTATAATCTCATGTTTTCAAAAAGAGACCTAGATTCAAATATCATTTACACTAAAAAAATTATATTCTTTTATGATAATTTGCTAGTTACAATAATAAAAATGTGAGATTTGAACCCTGAAAGTTTCCATTAGAAATTAATTATTTAAAATACCAATAGAATTACAAGACTTTTGACTTGTAATAAAAATCAATTAATGTCTTGAACCATAAGTAGAAAACAGGAAATGGACACTACAGGTTAGAAAAGAGCCCACTTCCAAAACCACTTCAAAGCTTCTTTTTATCTTTTGGAAATTATAGGTTAGTACTATTATTATTCACACATATATAGCTCCCACTTTTGAGTTATGAATTTCAACCATCCCATAAAAAGGCATAAACACAAATATATGGGTTGAATTCAAATTACACCTGATTATATCATCCAATAACTTGTTATTGAATTAATATTTTAAAAATTCAACCGTTAAATTACATGTTCTATATATTCTTAACATGCATGCCAATTTTTATATCAATCGAATGTTATTTACCATTTGATCCATAAACTTATCTTTTATGTATTATTTTAAACTATAAAAACTTGAATTTTAACAATTGATTAATGATATGACAATTAATTTTTAATTATCTTGAAATTTTGCAAACATGAAAAATATATAAAGATAATGTAATCTAACAGTAGATTTATCAATATTCGTATCAAATTAAAAAATATTAAGTGATGTAATATTAATTAAAGTTACACTAGGTGTAATTTTAACTCAAACCCAAACACATTCTCAGATGAGTAATGATTATTATATTCGTTATTGTATACGTGAGTACGATTTCAAATAAAGTGATTGAAATATGCAATTTCAAAACATGATTTCAAAGAGAATGTAAGGACACCAAAAAAAAAAAAAAAAAAGAGAATGTATACAGAATCTACAAAAACAAGGTTGTAACAAAATTTTCCCTACTCAAATTACCAATTGTTAAATTAACTAAACACAAACTCTCTAATTGCTACTTCTAAATTCTATTTTCTTTATTTTGGTTAGATTTAGCTCACAGGTCACTTCTTCGATTTTTTTAAAACAAGAAAAAAAAAAAAAGTCACTTCATTCTAAAGAAGAAGAAACTATCATTACCAGTACCACCCCACCGTCATCAAAACCAACAAAGATCAAAACTCACCTCCCTCTCTGTGTCTCTCTCCTTCACATAACCCAACTCCCTATTCTTCTTTCTCTACAACAACACCCTTCTTCTTCTTATTTAGCATCAACCCCACAAAGGTCACACCTTTTCTCATCCTCCACCATGTCCAACACCACCACCACCACCACCACCCACCTCCGCCTTCACTATCAACCCCTCTTATCCTACACCACCAATGCCACCATACCTGTATCTGACTGCAATAACAAAGAAGATCAACAGTCACGTAAAACTTGCACAAAAATACCATAAGGGTCGTGGTGGATGATAATGACAATGACCCGGATTCCCCATTCGGTTTCTCTCACTTTTAATCCTCTTGTTGATGTCAGGTGCGTTCTCTTTTTTCTTCAAAATTGCTTCTTTATGTTGTGCCTTTGAGTATGTCCTGTACTTTTGTGCTTTTGTAGTTTTTGTGTAATGAGAAATTTTAGGTGCATTGATGAAATGGTTGGTCACTTTAATGTGAATGTTTGGCGTGGTTTCAATGTAGATATTGAGTTGTTCTTTGTTTGTTTGGATACAAGGGATTTCATTCATGTGTATTGTAAAGTCTGTTTACTAAGTGAGGAGTTGCTGGGTTTTTTGTGGGTTTAGTGGTCGGAAAAGATTAGGATTGATTATTATGTAATTGAGAACTTGAATTTATTTGGTAATTTAATTTTATGTCTTTTTTTGGGTATGCTTTAATTGGTTTATAGAGCAACTAAACAATGGAATTGGGATTGTTGTCATTTATTCCCACTCATTGCCTAGGTTCAATTTCAGGTAACAATCTGTGGCTGAAATTCTAAACTTCTTAAAAAAGAAAGTGCTTTTTTTTTTTTTGGATGGGTATGTACTGAGTACACCAATTTTTAGGGTGTTTAGAAAGAAGCATAAAATGAGATATTTTCTCTTAAAAGTTGGGGGCTATTCATAAATGCAAACTTGTTGAGTTGCTAGTCTATTGCAGAGTTGCTAGATTCCTAGAACAATAACTGTTGCATGGTAAATTTTTATTTTTATTTTTTTCAGTTGGGAGGGGGACAGATTTGCAATGCTCTTTGATAGACGTCCATTACCGATTACAAATTTAGGGAAGAAACGAATAGAATTATGGTTTACTACTTTTGTAATAGCATGCATATAAATTGGATGTAATTTCTAACTTGCACCATTTTTTTGCAAGGAGCATGAAAAATGTTTTGAGGCCATTGTTCTGGGTTGTTGGAAGAAGCAAACAAATCCTTGGGGGATAAAAAAAAAAATGATATATTCACATTTGATTGTGTCATAGAGGTTATTTCCTTTTTCCATTTGTAATTCTTTAGGCTACTTTGTGTCTCTTTTCATGAAGTAGTCTCATTTTAACAAAATTATTCTTACCTATAAAAAAATAGAGGTTATTGCCTTTTGAATTTTGAATTGATAGAAATCATAGTTTAGAGTGCCTAGGTGATCCATATATACTCTTTCGGGTAATTGGAGAGCTATTAGATAGGCCAAAATTCAATGACTGTTAGTCTGCCAATGTTGCTATTTCAAGTGAGCTTAGAACAAGATTACTCAGGTAAAGATCATTCTCATTTCCTATATGGCTTGTCCATTTCTGTTACTTTAGAATTTTTTATTATTCATTTATAATCAGGTTAGTTGGTTCTTTGCAAATATAATTCTATGATAATGTAGTATTTTAGGAGAATATTGTGTACACATCCTGCGTACATGAGGTATCTCCTCTATTCTAATTAATTTTTTTCCACTTATAAAAAAATCAGGTTAGTTGGTTGATAGAACTTGGCTACTACGAAGTGAATTTGATGGTTTGGGATGTTTCCTCAAACTTTATTGGGAGATACAGATACTTATGAGAATATAATTGATACAAAATATATCATTGGCCAAAGATGGGTAATTTAGCATCTTGCTTACTCCTTTGGCATGCATTTTTCTCCCATGCATAATACATTTGTGTTATTCTTGGTTGCTATCCTAAAGAGTTTGTTTCTAAATTTTGAGTGCGGCATACTTATTTCTATTGAATAAGTGGACATGGAAGAAAAAAAGAAAAGAAAAAAGAGTTTAGGTTGCAGGGGGACTGCTGCTGGAAGATAATTCTTTAGCTCTTTTTACAATCCAGAATTATGATGAAGCTAACTACGGGGTTAGATGGGAAATTGAAAGAACTGAAAGTTAGGTAGAGATAATTAAAGTTCTTACAGTTTAGCTGTATGGTAATGAAACATCCGTTTAGATTCTTATAGTCATAGAAAGATATAAGTTGTGTAGATAACCTACAAATTTCTTGATAAGAAGTGGCTATTTTTGAAGTCCTATTGAAACAATTTCTTCGTGCAAACTCTTGTATGAATTTTTTCATTTATTTTGAAGGTCAAGTGTCTGCTTCTTTTTCTTCCTTAGCATTTCCCACTCTGGTTAGGAATTATTTAGAAACAAATTTATTTGAAACAATTTTCTTTGCATTGTTCTGTGATAACATTACTTTTTAGGTTTTTTTTTTTTTTTTTTTTCCTAATCAATTGGTGTCCAAGGTAATTTAATGACTTTCAAATTGATGATCCTTTGGATTTTGGAATTTGACCATTTGTCTATTTAACATTTTTTACTGTTCTTTATGGTTAGTTTGAGGCTCTGCTGAGCAATTTTAAATGGCTGATGATTATGAATTAGAATATCTGTGATTGGTTTGAAAGAATGATATTTATGTACATTTTTTGGGGCTACAAGTGAGTAATTTGAGTTGATTTTTGAAATTTAAATTGTTGGGTATGAACTTTAACTGCATATTTGCTTCCTGCTGTCAATCACTATATTGATAGAAGTTGGTTAGTTTGAAGAATAATTGAACTTTTGAAGACTACAAACAAATATACATTCATTTTTTTAGTTGTGGCTGGACAATTTAACTGCAGTGTATTGACTTAAATTTTGAGTTTTGTTGATTTCTTGTTATATTTCTTTTCCTCATTTATTTATTGGCAAGATGATATGTTGTCAATAACTATGATTTACATCTGGGATCTTTTAGTTCATCATACTTACATAAATGATGACTGACATTTTTTTCATTCCTCCTTCCCCCTTGCTTTTGATGGCACTATCACCATATTTTACTTTGCCACTGAATTGGCCAACTGCACCTTCACTTCAGTATACCCTGAAATATATGTGCATTGGAAAATCCCTTTCCAGAAAGGTCTAAGTTGGAATTTCTATCAGCCTTCAGGAACTGGCATTGATTTATGCTTCTTTGAAATGGATAACCTATAGAAGCCCTTACCAAGAGAAGACATCTTCCCACTTGTTATCTTTGAGGAAACATGGCTTGCCACCTCTCTCAACTGCTGTGCAACCTAATCAGACTTTGCCAACCATGTTTCCTCATGCTCAGATAACTCAAGCTGTCCTGGAGAAAAATAATGAGGGCCATTTTCAAGTGAGAGTAAATCTAAGGTATTGGTAAAGGGTTCATAATACGCATATAAATGATGACTGACATTTTTTTTCATTCTTCCTTTTTTAAAATAAAATTCCTGGAGAAAAGGTGATTAGCTATGGTAAATAATATGCTATTCACTATTCAGTATGGTTTCTAATTGGGCCAGTGTGGTGGGCTCTTTGACCTGTTTTTAATTGGTGATGAGTATGCTTCTCTTTGTTGGCCCTGCAAAATCAGAGAATAGCTTCTTTTTCTTTTAGGTAGAAGTAAAGATGAATGGTTGGTCCATGTATTTCTTGGATTCCTTGATGTCTATGTTCTGTTGGTCCATGAACTACTTAGATAGGAATGCAAGAATCCAATGAAGGGTCTGACCATTGGGTAGACTGTACAGCTGACTAGATGGGTCTTTTTTTGTGAAAAATCAGTTAAGAATTTAGTGCATACTGCCAATAATGCAAACTATTTTATCTAGGAACTATTCTAGGTCCTAGATGACGCTGTAAAGGATATCATTAGTGCTATCAGTTGGCAATTATGGGCAAGGTCAAAAATAGTCTTGGTTGTCAAAGTTGGGCGTCGTAGGAATGGGGATCGCTACCCCCATTGCTTGATGTGGTGTCTCTATAGAGAGAGGAATAAGTGAATAACTACAGAGAGAACTATTCCTGATTAATTTTTTTTTTCTTTAGAACTTTGTTGGATTAGATATCTATTTTATTGAGTCAATTCTCTTTGTTTGATTTCCGATTTGATAGATCTATGTAATTTCAATGTTTGATTGTATGGTCCCCAGTCGTATGCTTCCTGTATACTTGGGTGACTTGATTTTTTGTTATTAATATAACTTTTTTACTTATGAAAAGTAAGTACTTGGTTGTTGAAGTGATAAATTTCAAGAACATCTCAGATAGTTTAAGGTTCAGTCTTTGGAATTGGTTTAATTGAAGCAACCCATCACTTAGTCTGTTGATGATTTAACCAACTGGTCTGTCTGGTCCAGAAACTCAATTGGGCCTTCAGTTGCCCTACCAGTACATCTTGTGCATACTAGTTATTGACAATACCAAGGAAAGTACAATAGTAGGTGATATATGAATGGAAATCAAGAAAATCTTGTGTAGATCTGATAAACATTATTCCAGTCATGGCCGTCTTAATTGCAATATAAATTATGTCATGGAAAGGAGCATCCGAGCATGTACTAGGCAAATGTAATTATTATTATTATTATTTGGGACTTTGCTTTCATGCTTTGTACAGAACGTGATGTAATCTGGAACATGTTCCTGTAGTCCTTAAACCAGCTTGTTCAATAAGTTGGCTGAGGTTTTTATTTTTTACTAGGGAATATTTTCTGATGCAAGACTTAAAGGTGGAAAATAATTAAAGGAAAAAACTATAATGATCTCTCTTTATTATCTAATATTTCATTAGAAATGTTCTATGATAATTTTCCAAAGTTAAGCTGCTTGAGTTTAGTTTTGTTTAAAATAGCTCCACTTGGTTTTGTTTTGGTTTGAATTTCTCTCTCTTCCAATGTTGAACAGTAGTTTTTGCATTTTCAGTGTATGTGGCCAGCCCAGGAGCAAATAAAATTAAAATTAATAAAGGTAAGAATTCAGAAATGTTTTTGTTTATATTGGATTTTGATGACCTGTCTTTAATATTCTTCTCTGTTCACCCCAACCCCCCCCCTTAAAAGTGTTAAAAAAAAAAAAAAAAAAAATCACCTTTCACATGTTCTAGTTTTCTCTTTTTTACCTAATAAATATCTTTGCCTCATTTAATGTTATTTCTGTTTTCACTTTTCAGCATCATCCTAAGATAGGAAATTACCAATTTCTTTGCACTGGTGAAAAATCCACAGGACTCATGGGTTGTTATCACTCTTACAGCTTTTGAAGCACAGTCCCAATTTGGTAAACAGCTATAACCGCTCATGTAAGAAGTTGTCCATATTTGGAGATCAAGTTCTCTCTGTGTGGAATTTACAGAATCTTTCCTTGGTTTATCTCTTTGAAAATCTGATACAGTTTTCTTAACATTGGGTGAGTTACATACCAGAAAAAAAGAAAAAGAAAAAGAAAATCTTTCTTTTACTACCCTTTTATAGAGGTTTTTTATTCTAATAGCAGGAAAAGTTAACACCTTTCTGTTTAAATTGCATTTTGTTTAGGGAAGATTTCATCTTTATTATGTATTTTTGTTTAGGGTAATTAGGACAACGAGGGAATTTTCATCATGTAATAATAATAAGAGTTAATTACAATTATTCAACATTAACAATGGGGGTTGTTCGCATTTTGTATCTAAACGATAAAATTCTGCAATCAACATCCTAGTTCAAAATTAATTTGCAATTCACACTGTACCATTGAAATCAATCTTTAAATTAATAGATTAGTGGATGGTTATCCATCCTAAACTTTTAGGATATTTGTAATGTGCATAATTTTGTAATTAGTACCTTAATTAGATAATATTTTATTTACTCATGTAACTCATTTCCAATTTGGATAATAGAGTGGATATTGCAACTTAATCTTGAAATAGGATGTTGATTATAACATTCTGTAATTTCTGCATATTACAAATGCCTATTGTTAGGGTGGATGTTTATAAATAACCTCACAAATAATTAAGCTAATTTCCTTAACTACACTAATTAAACCATATCATGAATCACGATACCTCTCTCTCTCTCTCTCTCTCTCTCTCTCTAGAGCTTGTAAAAGGGGGAGGCCGGGGGGGAATATTTGCTACACAAGTTAGCATAACAGGGAAAAGTGGCTTGGAATGTCCTAAAGTAGATGTGAAAATAGTGTCCAAAAGTGCAAAAGAATCACTGACTTTACTTATTGCTGAGGATTTGAATCTTGCTGAGTTAGTTCTTTACAGATGAAAGTAATCACCTCGATTTTCATGTTACTACTGTAGTACCAGCATTTTTTTTATTGGCATGGTGATTATCTCGCTCACTTTCACTGCTACGAGGAAGATTGCTAGTCCAACTCAATGAAAAACAAATAGAAAAATGAATAAAATATATATATATATATATATATGTTGCAATAGGCTTCATGGTAGTAGCAGTGTATGCTAACAAGGTTGGACCATTTTTTGTCCCCTAACATTAACAGTTTAATAATTCACTTTAGCTGTCACCAACAACCATCCCAGCCAACATAAAGGAGCCTGTGTCCTGAGCTTATAATGGCAGCTGGGGTCTCCCTGACCTTAATGTTGGGGTCCCAACTCTCATCTTTGCTTGACCACGTTTAGTTTATGAAGAAGACTGGTCCTTCAGCCTTTGTGTGATTGTCCCTCAATTTAGAGGATACATGACCCTTTGAGGGGGGACCCAACTGAGCTCGTTAAGTCCTTTAAGACCAGCTGTGCCTGTACCTGTGATTTGTGAACAAAAGTCACCCCCAAATTTTCAGACTTCAATATGCAGCAACTCTTTGACAGACAATAATAAAACATGATTTTACATCTCACTCCAGTCACTCCACCATTGTTGTGACCCTCCTGTATTTTTTTTTTACCTCATTGATTCTAAGCTAATGCATAGAAGAGCATTAAAATTTTCAGCATATTTTGTCTTTTACACTCTTGTCTTTTCTCCTTAATAAAGAAGAGTGAGAGGACTAGCAGTGGTGACCCTACATGAGCGTGACCCTAGTAAGTAACCTGTGTCTGAAATCAATGTTTCACGGGCTTGAATGAATGGGGGAGCTGTAAAAGGCTTCTCATGTGGAGTTGGTATCTTGGGAACCCGTCCTATGGAGTGGGTATCTCACAAACGTGTGGGTGCCCTTCAAGTGGAGTTGATATTTGTGTGTCCGTATTATGGAGTGTACCTCTTACGAGCATGCGGGTGCCTCTTCAAGTAGAGTTGGTATCTTGTCTGTTTGGATAGCACTTATTGTTGTTGAAAGTTGCTGAAAATTGATTGTTGCTGAAAACACTGTAGCAAAATAATTTTTAAATATGTGAATAGTACCGTGGAGCCAATTTTTAATATTTTTTATTATGTGAACAGTACATAAACAGTGCGTAAATGGTGCACGCACTGTCATGAACAGTATTTTTTTGGTCTCAAAAGTCAAAAAAACCGGCACCAAAAAAAAAAAAAAAAAAAAAAAAAAACAGAAAACGCAACTTGAGTTTGAGTAAAAAGAAGTGCTATCCAAACCTTACCCTTGTGTGTCAAAGAGCATACCTTCCATAGACATGTGAGTGATCCCTCAAATGGAGCTGATATCTTGTGCTTGTCATATGGAGCGCGCCTCTCATATGGAGCTGATATCTTGTGCTAGAATCTTGTGTATTTGTCCTATGGAGCATGCCACCTACACCGGTGAGAGGCACGCTCCATAAGACAGACACATAAGACAATTTTTCCCTCAAGTGGGTTAAGACCTAACATGACCTTAGCACCGCTTAAACCACTCAAAACCAATCCATGTGAAGACCTTAAGAACTAGGCCATGAATTTGGAAACTAGAGAAAATGTTAGTATTAAAAACTATAAAGGAGCTACCTTACATTGATCCTTTTATTTGTTGGAAAGTAATATTAACATTAGTAAAACATGGATTGCACTATTGATCCTTTTCATTATCTACATCCTTATTTTATTTTTCATATATTCAATGGAAATTTTAATGCTCATTAAGTCTTGCGTCTTAAGAAAAGAGTTCATTGCACTATTGCTATAGTGACATCTTGAGGGGAGTAATTCTTGTGGATTTTTCATTGAGGGATTGCTATTGTAAAGGCGTTGTTGTAATTGTTAGGAGGACAATTTTTTTCATGTTTTGAATTTGAAATGAAGTGGTGCTCTTCATCAAAGATTCGTACACATCTTGAGAGAGAATAATGGAAAGTAATCACTTTCCATATTAACATGAGTAATTTCTAGATTTGAATAAATCAAATATTATCAATTTGTAATACTAATCCAAAATGTGAAATTAATTTGTAGTCGGGGGACAAACCTTGTCCTCTCCAAATATAGCATCCATTCTAACATGTTATTAACTAAGTAAACAAAGGATTTAGTTTTTTGATTTTTGGACTTGTGGACATATGTTTTATGGCTGAACCACATTGATTATACTCAGGGATGTGAGTAAATGCCTAAAGGACCCAACTCACCCGTTTAACCATAGTCGATAGGTTCAATCGATTTTGACATCTGTGATGGTTAGTAACGTATCAAAACAAATAACACCTATTCAGCAAAAAAAAAAAAAAAAAACAAATAACACCTGATTTTACTGGGTCGAGTATCAGATTTTCCGTATTGAAACTTGACTATTGAGCTTTTCCCACTACTAGCTTTCCATGTTGCCGCTATTTCACTTTGTGTGCTATTTTTAAACCCAAAAGATGAATCGGCTTAAACCTAAACCTAACGGTCTTGTGAATACTTCTTATCCTTTTATTCTTATACTATTTTTTACGTAATAGAAATGTTATGTCCACAACATTTTCATAACAAATTCTAGAGTCTGTTTGGATACAACTTATTTTACTAAAAATTAAAAACTGAAAATACTGTAACAAAATAATTTTTAAATGTGTGAATAGTACCGTGAAATTCATTTTTAATATTTTTTTTTTCTGAATAAAGTGGTTGTGGGTTTCATGAAAAGTCCGTAAACAGTACTGCTATAGTGTGTAAATAGTGCATGCAATGTTCATGAACAGTGCTTTTTGTCTCTAAAAGCAAAAACAAGTGTGAAAAAAAAAAAAAAAAAAAAGAGAAAATGCAGTTTCAGCAAACGTAGAAATGCAACCTTGAATCCAACCCAGACCTAATTAGCAAGTTGTTACTAGTGGGTAGTAAAATAATTTCAATGGTAGATTCAAATTAAAAACCCATAATAACCTGTCAACTAGAATTTATTATGAAAATGTTATGAACGTAATACTTCTATATCTAACATTATTAACAAAAAGAAAAATCTTATTTCAATTTATTTTTGTAATTACACGTGTAGGAGTCTTTAAGAGCAAGATGAACTTAGTTAGATCATATCAAAGTAAAATACAGAGTAAGTAGACGCAGAGTCACATGGCAGAGTACAAGTGAAATTGCGCATGCACACGCACATGTGTGAACAAAATGTACCTAATAAGCAATTAATATTTGCTTGTTGCTTTTCATGATCATGAGCATGAGGTGGGGCTGAAGAAGGTACAACTGACAGTCAAGAAGAGCCATAGGGGACAGTCAATAGTAGTGCAGCAAGCATTAGACCTTATATTTATTATTATCATATTTTCACTCCCATTCCTCTTCTTCAGCCCCTACTTTCACAATCAAATCACATACGACAATAATGCTGAAAACAACACCACCACCAACACCAATAACAACACCAACAACAACAAACAGTGGTGTTGTAGTGTCATTTCCAAACTATTATTGGTTGGGTTGCTTCCTTATCTTTTCTTTTTCACTGCAGGTTGAGTAGCCTGAATAAGTAAAGGTAGTGTATAAGCAACTAATATTTTTTTAGAATTCTATGTCTTTCTTTTCATAGGTTGAGTAGTTTGAGAAAGGGGTAGTGTAGAAGCAACTACTAATGAGGTGTAAATATCACTTCTCATAGAAAAAAAATCTTATAAGTTAGGACATGGGTTATGACTTATTACTGAAGTTTATACTTAATTTAGTGTGTGCTTGAGATTAGTTTTTTTTTTAATTTTTAAATTTTTTTTATGTACAATTTTTTAAATCTTTAATTGTTTTTTTATATACTTTTTTAAAGTACAAATATACTTCAAACATACTTTTAACAAAAAATTTCAGCAAATGCGATTTTTTTTTATATAAAAAAAATGCTTATGTACAATTTTTTAGAGTTTTTTTTTTTTTTTTTTTTTTTTTTTTTTTTTTTTATAAGATGTACCTATGCTTTAACTAGCTTTGGACAAAGAAATAAATTAGTAAATCTGTAAAAAAAATGCATGCTTATGCACGTGATTCTCATGAAGAATAATATATAGTAAATCCCATATATATATATATATATATATATCATCTGAATCTTCCTCCGAGGTTTGTGCATAAATTTCTACTGACTAAAATTATATGTTTGTGCTCAAGAGAGTGAAGACAACAATTTACATCAACTTTTATTGTTCTGTTTTATCCTCAGTGTTTTATCTATCCTTTTTCGGCATGCAATTCTGCTTTAACTGTGACAAAATTTCCCGTGTCTTCATTCCCATGCAGATAATATTCCTTAGAAACTTTGAATCTGACTGTCTGACATCAGGTAAAATCATCATCAGACTTAATCAACAATCCCAATGGCAAATATCTCTACCTTAATTGTAGCTCTAGATGTACATACTATATGAAAATAGTTACAGTTCTTGACATCTTGTGTTGTGTTAAGGACTAGTTGTACCAAGTTAGGCATTGATTAACACAAATCCAAATCTTAAACTTCATTTTGAGCTCTAACACCATGAAAGCGGTTTGGTTTGAATTCAAAAAGGGCATGTTTTCATGGCGAGCTTTCTGTAAAGAAGGGTAAAAAATATACAATCACTCCACTAAAGATTGCCTTTAAAGGATTCGAATGTTCGCTGAATTTAATATGGCTGCCAAAGAATTCGATTTTAGCCCTCAAAATTTGAACCATTAAAGAGTTCAATATAACTATTTTCTTATAATTCCAACAAATGCAAATGAATAAAGAAGTTGATTAGTCAATGTTTGCGGATAGCAAAAGCCAATTTCTGAGCAAAACCCATGCACAAACACAATAAAGCACATAAACATGATAGATTTTTTTTTAGGGGTTGTGCCCTGTAGAGGGGGGGTCTTTTTTGTCACCATTCAAACATCTGGAAAGGAAGGGTTTAGTGACAGCATTTCCTTCACTGGCGAGGCTTTTAAGAAGAGCAAATAGTAATAATAATTTGGTTGCAAAAGAAGGGTCCAAACACTTTTTAATTCTGTGTTTTTGACTCTAGTGCATGTCTGTATAAGATCCATTTGGAATAGTTTTAAGATGCTGTGTGTGTCCGTACTGTAATGATAATAGTAATAAATAAACAAAAAATATCTCACTGTCTCCGAAATGACAATTTTGCCTGCCTTGAGATATTTGTTTGGACTATGCTGAGAGAGAGAGAGAGTTACATTAGACAATAAACTATCTTTGTTATCTACCATGGCCTACTTTTTGTAGATAGTTAAAAATATTTATTATTGCTGGATAAAATGCAGTACTATAGTTTCTTTTACAATTTCTTTGCAATTTCTTTGCTACAACTTAAAAGAGTGTGTGGTGAAAGAAAAAATATTAAATTCATGTATAAGTAATAGACAATTGCTCATAATCTATTATATTAAGGTTGTAATAAAAAGCTGTGAAATAATGTGTGGCCGTAAATTTAAAGGGAGTAAATAATTGGTCAAGGGCGAGTATCTAAGGGTCAAGTTAGTGCTATAAAAACAAAAGGACCACTTGAGCATAAAAACTAAGATATGAAATAATGGACATTTATTTAAGGCAAAAATGCAAAATTGACCCTCTAACTTTTAACTTTTGTCATTTCAGTTTTCTAACTTTTAGTTTTGTCATTTCAGTCCTCTAAGTTTCAATTTTTGTTAATGTAATATTCTATTAAGTCTCAGTTACTGCTGCCGTTAAGTTTGGTCCTTTTTTAAAAAAAAATTTTGTAATTAAAAGAAAAGAAAAAAAAAAAAAAAGCTGAAAAAAAAAAAGAAAAAAAAGAAAACATGGAAGGTCCCCCCCTTTAGTCTTCATCCTCAGCCTCCTGCCTCCCCGTTCTCTGCTCTCTCTCTCTCCGTAGCATACCAAAAATACACATGACCAAAACTAAGTAAACTTTAACCCAAATAAAACTTAACCCGGCTCTAATTAAACCCATGGCAAAATAATATCCTCACTCCTCAGCCAAAAAGCCCTGAACAGCTTCCGAAGCTTCTCGAATCCAGCCTCTCACATCGGCCACCACCGGTGGGATTTTTTCTGGCTGGACTGTGGATGGTTTTGGGCTGGGTCTAGGTTAGGCAAAAAAACTGAGTTGGTTTTTTTTTTTTTTTGGTTGGGTCTAGGTTTTGTTTATAAGATGGGTCGGTTAGGATCATCTTCACAAGCTAAAGAAGGTGGGTAACTCAAATGGAGCTGTATTAGGTTACCGTCTGCGAGCATGGGTCGATTGGCTTGCTGGTGTTGTGCCAGATCGCGACCATCGATGGGATTGCGGCTCTCTTTGGTGTGGTGTTTACTTTGGGGTTTGTTTGTGCATTATGGGTTGGTTTGTTGAAATATTGAGGTTGGTGGTTGTCTGTGTTAAAGCATAATACATATATGATGGTGGATTTGAGAGAGAGAAATTGATCTTGAGAGAGAGAGAGAGATTTTTCCGTTTTCCAGTTTTGATTTCAGGGGAAGGTGAACAACATCGTTCCCCTTACATTTTTTTTTTTTTTACAGTTTTTTTTTATTTTCTTTTAATTACAAAAATTATTTTATAAAATTAAAAAAAAAAAAAAAAAAAAAGGCCAAACTTAACGGGAGGAGTAACTGATACCTAACAGAATACTACATTGACAAAACTTGAAACTTAAAAGACTAAAATGACAAAACTCAAAGTTAGAAGGCTGAAATGACAAAAGCTAAAAGTTAGAAGGTCAGTTTTGCATTTTTGCCTTTATTTAAATAAAATCACAGTATTCTTCTCAAATTCATATCCCTATCAACCTGTTTTCCTGTATAACAATTCTCCACAATCTCCTAATATGGTCAAGTTTGCATCCATACCATACCTCCAAAAAGCTACTTCACAATATAAGTGGCTTTGATCTAAAAGGAGTATTTTTAATTGGAAAGTGGAATCAAGATCGATAGTCCATGTTTCCTATAATGTTAAAATATAAATGCAATCTTTGTGAAAGATGATCACACACACACAAACCGAGTAGAGTATAATCATTGCAACAATGATGCGACCATGCATTTCAATACTGTAAAGAAAAAAGAAAACTCAAAAAAGGCCAAGGTTTCTGTTTTAGCTAAAAAATAAAATAAAATAAGTCTGATACAACTCATGTGCTTGATGAACGTCACAGCAGTTAATTATTGTAGTAGAGTGGAGGGGTCTCACAGCAAATATACAATACAACTCATGATTTAGTTTGTGTATGGCAAAAATTATTTTTATTATTATTTATAAGTTTCGTTGTATTTTTTAGTGTTATTTATGGGTCCTATTGTATTATTTTAACTAATTTTTACTTTTATTTATAATATTTTTATCAAAAAATTTTTAATTTTAACGAAATAAGCTATTCTCTAAAAATTCTTTATTTTATTTTAATTTCTGTTCAATGATTGGTTAAACAGTGTGTAACTCTTTTTGATAAACAATGTGTAACTCTGTTCCTCTATTACAGCCTCATTCTTGTAGTGAGATTTTGATTTGATTAACTCATTTTCTATTGATTTGATTTATACTGTTTAGTAAAAAATTAAGAAACTTTACTAGCTAGGTATATAGGTTTATAGATACCATGCTTTCTTATAAATCAACTTTTTAGTTTTAAATTACTAATTTGGTCTTTTAATAATTTGGACAAAGTTGAGCTTGGTCCTTCAACTATTAAGTTTTTAAAATCAAATCGGTTTCTGCGTTCAAATCTCTTCTCCGTCAAACGAGATTATCTAACAATGACATTAATAAACATGGTTATGAAGTGTGCATTTAAAAATTGATATCACAATTAATATATCTTGAAACTACCTTCTCAAAAAAAAAAAAAAATATATATATATATATATATCTCTCTTGAAACTGACATGTTTAAGTTAAAAATTAGGAAACAGATTGAAATTTACAATTTTAACCTCAATTTTTTTTTAAAATAAAAGATTGGATCCAGCTTAGAAGTTAATAAGCCCACATGCAAATGAAGCCCATGAAAAATGGGCTAGACAACGAGCTTGTGCAGTGGAACCTTATTGGCCAGTGGCAAATATTTTTGCCAAATTATTTATTATTTAATTTATTTTTATTATTATTTATGAGTTTCAACATATTTTTTGATACTATTTATAAGTTTTACGGTATTATTTTTATTAATTTTTATTTTTATTTGCTTTAATTTTAATGAAATAAGCGAATCATGTGCCCATAATATAATTATGTCTTTTCTTATGGCCAAGTTAGGCTGTCAAGCACGTTTACCCAAAAAGCAATGTCTAGACAAGCCATTTCCAGTTGTTTATATATACTATAAGATATTCCTTGTATCTTGAGCAACCGCCTTTTGCGCTTGTTAAAATATTTAAGTTCAAAAAACAACACACTAGCATGAAACACTGTGACAAAGCTTAAAGATAAGTGTTTTAATGCTCACCAAGCGCCTTTGAACTCTCAGACTATCTTTTATAGAACCCCCTTAGTTAATTCTCACTATTCTCAGCTTACAGTTTCAGCCTCACAGATCCATTTCCTTCTTTTCTCTCTCTCTCTCTCTCTCTCTCTCTCTCTCTCTGTGTGAGAAAAAAAGATGAATAAACAAGATGTCATGAAGATGCAGGTACACCATTCTAACTGTTTTCATGTTTCATGTTCTGAAATGAAGCTCTTTTAGGACCCTTTGTTCATTTCTTCCACCTTTTCTCAATTGATATGTTCTTTTTTTTTTTTTCTTCTTTCCTAGTAAAAATTTGGTTTTTGTAAGTCATTTTAAGTTGTTTGTGGGTTGCTTTTCCTTGCAGTCTTGTGTGCTTAGAGTGAATATACACTGTGATGGATGTAAGCAGAAAGTAAAGAAACTATTGCAGAAAATTGATGGTATGTACTTTATTATCTGATTTTTCTTACAGAATTTAAGTTCTTTGTTTTAAATTTCTATGCTAGTATGTGATTTTTTAGTATGACTTTGTAATTTTATGTATGTACAATTTAATTGGGTGTATATAGTTTTTATTTAGGCTCTTGTTGCTTTTGTTTCTGTGTAGGAGTTTATTCTACCAACATAGATGCAGAGCAAGGCAGGGTGACTGTGACAGGAGTTGTTGATCCAGTTAAACTCATAAAGAAGTTGGAGAAGTCAGGGAAACATGCAGAGCTATGGGGACCTCAAAAAGGTTCAAACTACAACCAAAACCAACTCAATAACCAGTTCAAGAATATGCAATTTGAGCATGGGAAAGGGGGCAAAGACAACAAGTCTCAGAAGGGTGGGAAGGACCAAAAGGGTGGCCATGGCCAACAACCACAACACCAAATGAAAGGTGCTAAAGATCTGAAGGTGCCCATTAAAGACCAGAAATCTGTCAGGTTCAGTTTTCCTGAGGATGAATTTGATGATGAGTTTGACGAATTTGATGATGAGTTTGATGAATTTGATGATGAATTTGATGATGAGGAGTTTGATGGTGGTGATTATGAGTTTGCTCAAGGCCATCATTTACCCAACAACAAGATGGTACCTGCAATGGGTAAAGGCCATGGGCCATATGGGCCTAATTTTACGATGAATGGGCCTCCCATGAATGATAAATGGGGTGGTGGTGGTGGAAATGCCAAGAAAGGTGGTGTTATTGATATACCTTTAGAAGTGAAGGGTGGTATGGGTGGAAATAAGGATGGTAAGAATGGCAATGGAGGGAAGAAAGGTGGTGGTGGAGGCGGCGGCGGCGGCGGCGGTGGTGGGAATAAGAAGGGAGGGAAACAAAACAAAGGTGGTGGAGGAGAAAAAAAAGGTGGCAAAAGTGGTGGTGGATTTCTAGGTGGATTGCTAGGATTTGGTAGAAGTGGTAGCAAAAAAGGGGGTGGTACTGACAAGGGTACCAATAATCATGGTAGTAAGGGTGGTGGTGGTGGAAACAATAATGGCAATGGAGGCAAGAAAGGTGGAGCCAAGAATGATGGGGTCCATGAAAGTAACAAAAAGAAAAATGACTTCCATGACATTGATGTTGCTTTCACTAATCATGGCAAGGGAAACAAAGGTGGTGGGGGTGGTGGTGGTGGTGGTGGTGGAGGAAATGTTGGTCAAATGGCCCAAAGAGGGCAAATGGATCAAATGGGCCAAATGGGCCTTAAGGGTAATTATCCTATGGGCCAAATGGGCCAAGGAGGTCAAATGGGCCACATGGGTAGTTATCCAATGGGCCAAATGAGACAAGGAGGTCCAATGAGCAACATGGGTAATTATCCAATGGGCCAAATGGGAGGTTATCCTGCGGTGCAAGGTCTACCTGCAACCGCAGCAATGAACGGTGGATATTATCAAGGAATGGGACCTGGAATGGGACCAGGCAATCCGTACAATCAACAACAATACATGGCTATGATGATGATGAATCAACAAAGGGCAAATGGCAATGACACGTACCAACCGATGATGTATGCGCGGCCGCATCCGGCCGTTAATTACATGCCGGGGCCGCCCATGCCGCACCCTGCGCAGTCCGATCCTTACACTCACATGTTTAGTGATGAGAATACTGGTAGTTGCAGTATCATGTAAATTTAGCAGAGATTTTTAAGTTATGTTTTGGTTTGTTATCTTAGGTATGTGTAATTTGTGGTGGTAGTGGTGATAGTGGTACGAAAGTGCAAAAGTACCATTGCTTATGTTACTTGGAAATGATTAAAATTAGTAAATTTTGTTCCATTACTTTTTGATCCATCAAAACTTCAATTCATCTGTGTTGTGATATTATTCTTTCCCTTGGGCCCAAAAAAAGCGAAAGGGATAGGAGTATTTCATAATGTGTAAAAAGAAAAGAAACATATAAAGATGATGTGCACTTTTATGATTTCATTGGTACATTTCACTTGAAGACTCCTTTAGCAAAAGAGAGAGGAGATGATTTATTAGAATGATAAAATCAAACTAATAAATTTTGTGTTATTCTCCTCTCGTAACTTCCAATGCATTTCACTCCTCCTTTTGAGTAGAGAAAAATTTGATAAATTTATTTATCAATTATTTATTTTCAGATATGAATAGAGATTAGAGAAAGCTGTATGGTGGTGTCTCTAGCAACATAGAGAATTCTCGGGTCTCGAGTTCAGTCAACATTCTAGAGAAAGCAATAATTGACTTCCTGAGATTCTTGCCTAAAGATAGGACTGCTACACCCAACTCCACAATTACCAACACAATTAATGGTTAAAAATCAGGTGATCATCTTTGGTAATATGTCACCAAGTAACCATAAGAAAAGTAACATACTAAGTACACTTCACAATTACCAGCACAATTAATAGTTAAAAATCAGGTGATCATCTTTGGTAATATGTCACTAAGTAAGATTCAATCTAAATAATTACATGCCATAAGGAAAGTAACATACAAAGTACACTTCACAATTACCAACACAATTAACGGTTAAAAATCAGGTGGTCATCTTTGGTAATGTGGCACTAAGTAAGATTCAATATAAATAATTACATGCCATAAGGAAAGTAACATACTAGGTACACTTCACACATGTAAAATTGAATTTATTCAACTATGTGTTGGCTTTATTCCGTGCTACATTTGCTTGTAATTCAGCAATTAAAAACCTTGTATTTATGTGAGTTTTATGTAAGGGTTGTGTATGAAAGAGTGTGAAAAATTGATCAAATGTGTGCATCAAAGAGCATATCGTGACTAACTGGCGAGTGGTGACTTGCCAGAAGTGTCACACGTGTGAAGCATACAAGAAGTTGAAAGATCAAGATAGTTGAATCACTACAAGATAAAAAGTATTGTCTGGCCATTTTGTTATTTAGTGATTGGAACTCGTGACTCATCCCAATCACGAGTCATTCGCCAAAGCACCTTATTTTGCAGAAAAATGACTTTTCACATTTCTTTTCATACCCTACTATAGATACTTTATACCCACGAAGTGAGAAAACTTCCAGAGAGAATTTTGAAAGATAAACTTTAGAGAAAAACAAGATTGACTCATTCACAATCTTATACATTTGATTCTCCAAATTCCTCTACTTTCACCCTCTCTATTTTCATACCCTTGAGAGGATCTTTGGCCAAATCCTTACCTCACCATATTCATATTAGTAAGAAGGTTATTTGGTGCTTGGGAAGCAATTCAAGAGAGAAACCAATTCATTTGGTTGATGCAATGGGCTTATTGCGGGATCCGATAACCTAGAGAAGACAAGGTTAGGCTTAATCCTATTGGAGCAAGAAGCTTGGAGGGCTTAAGTGCATCAAGTAAATTACGCTTGTAGGGTTTATTATTATTCATGTATCCCAACTGATTTTCTAGTGAATCATTTTACTGCTTAAAGGACGGCGGAGAGGTTTTTCGTTGAATTCTTTAGTTTCCTCTTCGATAACACGTGCCGGTGTTATCTTGCGTTTACTTCTCTCTATCCTTTACTCTTTGCATTTAATTACTGTTGTGCTGTGATTAAATTATGGCTTAGAGTAGTTTGTTTATTTGGGTATAGCTTATATTTATCATTCTGCACATATATTATTTGAATATAAGCTTGTGTTGATAATTTTGAAATTGGGGGTCTAAACATTCACTAGTGTTTTACACACTAAGTGAGCTTTCAACATATTTGTGAATTCTTCAAATTAATTTCTAAAAATAGTATCATCTAACTTAGGCATAGGAGATGTTTAGGCTAATACTACATCGGCATCTTTCTAAATGCTTTTCTTTGTGTTGGTGTTTATTTTTCAAGTCAATCACAAAATTAACATCAAAAGTATTATAACTCAACTGACACTTCTTGGTAATTTTAATGAAAAAGGTTCAAAGATCAAATCTTCTCTTACCCATTGTTATAAAGAATGAGTATAGCCATAGCATTGAATGTTAGGTTGTCAATAGCATTGAATACACTTAACAGCAAAAGAGTAACGTATTAGCCAATGACCATGGAAAACAATAAAAGTTTGATATTAATGACAAGCGTTTCCTGGCCCATAAATATGAACATTCATTACAAGAATGAATGAGAGGGATATAAAACTCACACAATGTAAAAGTAAAATGTACGCACTCTAATAATTGAAATCTACAAACTAGCCATATTATTTTCTCTTATTGATCTTATTAAGTGAATCTTTTCACCATTTCTAACTTGATTATCAAAGAGCATTTGGCCAACCCCACACCAGTGTTCGATCCGTTTGTCTATTCACTTTCTTTATAGATTGATTATCGAAGAAGTCGCATCATTGTCCATCAAATAGATGAGAGAACAATTGACAATTTTTTGCATCATTAATAATTATACAATTGTAAATTAAAAATATATATAATTAACAATAACATCACAAAACTTGTTACAGAAAGAAGTTCATTGAAAATTATGAGAGATTATTTTCTTATCTTAATAAACTGATAATCGAGATATACTAAAAATGATTTTGAAATCAATCTAATATCATTTACAATTGATAATCCAATTTGAAAACTTGTAAACAACTGTGTTTTGGTTCAGGAGCACTAATAATTAATAAGCATCACTCTTCAGACTACAACTCAAGAATCAAGATGCCTTTTTATTTGGTTTTAAAACACATGCATTATGGAATAGTCTTTTTTTTCTTTTTTTCTTTTTTTTTCCTTTTTTTTTTCCTTTGGGAAAGGAAGGAATAGCTTTTGTTTTAGGACACAAAAGAATCTCACTTCTTTACTGAACAAAAGTGTAGTATTGAAGCGTTACAGTAACGGTAGGAGGAGCGACCTAAAAAGATGTGTTCTTCATATTCTTTTAAATGTTGGTGTCGGTTTGGAATGAGACGTTCAGCGCCGATCCCTATGCGAACCATTTCATACTTTCAACTTTTGACTATCATCTTTCTTATTCGCTTTTTTAATATTTTTGCTTTGTGATCATGGAAAATTCATCATTTTGAAAACTTTCAATAATTTTGTATTTGAAAAAAAAAAAAAAAAAAAAAAACAATCATTTGCTGCAAGCTGGGGTAGGGTAGACCATGTATCCATCGGCCATTTATGTCCCCAGCAAACTCAAGTGGTACAAGCGAGAGTAAACCACATTGGGGTTTGGCTTGGCTGCTAAAAAGTAAGAATTATTTATTTAGGATGTCGTATTAACTATTAATGTCATACCTGAGTTGCTGTGTCGTTTTGGTGTTTGTACCCATATTTGTACTTGTGTCTACACCGGTGTTTCTTAATTTGAAGATAAGAGTTCTTGTATCACTTCACATGATGTTTGGCAAAAGTTTGAGCAGTTTGAATAGTAGTGCTTCAATAAATATATTGTGCCTATAATGATATTTATATCAATGTCTCAATGATACACATGGTATTACTCAATATTGTCACGTGGTGTGAGGTTGATGAGTCTACACATGATTTTTTTTTTTTCCTTTTTTCATTCCGCACAAAAATGGGGTGAAGTAAATTTTGATTGATAATGAGTATGAATATTGTCAAATAAAAAAAAAAACTATTGTAATTTTTACTGTTCTTATTCCTTCCATAAAAAAAAAAAAATCATTGAATTTACAAGTTAAATATTGTGTTCTTCTTTCGTTCTAAATTTCATAAAATCTTAATTAAGATTATATTCAATTCATTAGTGTTAAAAATACTCTACAGATAATCATCCTTGCGGCCACTTATATGGAACCAACATATACAGGGGTGGAGCTAGGATTTTTTGTTTAGAGGGGTCAAATTTTGGTATTAATATATTAGTTTCGAGTCAAGATAAACTATCGTATACATGCGTAAATGTACATACACAAATATAAACATTAATATTTTAATTTTTGATACTAGAGTAGGTCATAATTTATAAATATATTGTATATAAAATTAACAACTTTCAAATATGTATATTCGCAAGATAAAATTAACATGATCTTGTGAATTACATGAGGTCTTAACTCTAAAGTCTAATCACTATTAGCCTAATCCCTTGAAAAAGCCTTGCAAGATAGTTCGTGTGCACTTGCAGAATGGAACAGGCATTTTATATGTTACAATTTAATTCTAATAATTTATAACATCATTAATCTTGGACATAACCTTCAGTGAACTTTGAATGACTTTTGATTATTCAGATGATGGGCTTCATGTCATGCATCGGTTTAATTATGCTTTATTTCACTCAGTTTTCCTGAATTTGTGTTTAATCTATATCAGCATTTTGGAAATGTTTATCTCATTCTCCGATACCCAAAAAAAAGAACAAAAGAAAAGGATGAAGTAATTGCCATTATCAAATCTCCAGCAATTAAAAGTTAGCATATTGCAGTTACAGATTTAAGTTTACTGTTACAAGAAAGAATTAAACAATTGCTTTAAATAAGATTAATTCCAAACCATGTAAAAATGAATGCATGTTTTGTTGTTGTTGTGTGCGTGTGTGTGTGTGTTTTGATTCTAGAAAGCTAATAGTAGCAATGAGGCACTCTGTAGACAAACCCAAGCCCATATTCCAGCCCACTGTGAGCTCATCCTAACACTCTGCATGGCTTGTAAAGCCCTCCTAAAATGCCATGTGGCTCTCACACTCATCTACTCTTTGTTCTCTTACTATAGATTGTGCTCATTTCTTTCATAGCTTTGCTGAACTGCATGTGAACCCATAAGAAAAACAACACGCAAAGCCCATCATAAGCAAAATGGGTCCAAACTCTATTATGAAAAATGCCAAACATTTAGTGTCCATATTCCTTCACTCTGGCCTCGAAACACACCTTTATAAAATTGACAATATGCTCTTAAAACTTCATATGCCGCACCATACTAGTTTCTCAAGCAAGCTTGCCTAATTCCATCAATGGCTCTTTTGCTTCATTATCTTCTAGTCCTCCTTTCTTTCTCTTCTCTTGTTTTGGCATCCCCACCACCCCAAACCAATTTCAAACCAAACAAACTCGTTTTACAAGTGCACAAAGACAGTGCCACAAATCTTCATGTGGCTAATGTCCACACCCCTCTTTTGCAAGTTCCATTTCTTGTGAACTTACAAGGGAAATTCTTGTGGGTTAAATGTGATCAACAATATTTGACATCAACCTATCATGCTCCCTATTGCCACTCCACTCAATGCTCTAAAGCCAATAGCCACACTTGCCACACTTGCCCTTACCCGGCTAGACCCGGGTGCCATATGTGGGCTCATGGTAGAGAACCCGGTGACACATCAAAGAGCCATGGGTGAACTTGCACAAGATGAGCTCTTAATTCAGTCAACTCAAGGGTCTAACCCAGGGCCAATGGCTAGGGTGCCTCAATTTCTCTTTACTTGTGCACCTTCCTTCCTTCCTATTACAAAAAGGGTTACCAAAAAATGTTCGAGGGGTTATTGGACTAGGCCATGCACCAATTTCTGTACCAACTCAACTTGCTTCACACTTTGGATTTCAACCAAAATTCGCCTTGTGCCTCACATCTTCCACACGCAGTAACGGAGTCATTTTCTTCGGAGATGGACCATACTATATGCATCCAGGTATTGATATTTCACGTCCACTAAGCTATACCCCATTAACCGTAAGCCAAAAAGGAGAGTACTACATACAAGTGAGTTCAATAAAAGTCAACAACAAACTTGTTCCACTAGACACATCTCTTCTATCATTCAAACAACATGGTTTAGGTGGAGCAATGATCAGTACCACAACACCTTATACAATTCTCGAGCACTCGATTTTCACAACAGTTACTCAATTTTTCTCTAAAGAGCTCTCGCGGGTACCCCAGACAAAACCTGTTGCACCATTTGGGGTATGTTATGAATCAAACAAAATTACAAGCTCAAGGCTTGGACCTGGACTTCCCAACATTGACCTTGTGTTGCACACACAAAATGTTATATGGAGAATTTTTGGTGCAAATTTAATGGTGCAGGCACATCCGGGTGTGACATGTTTAGGCTTTGTTGATGGAGGGTCTCATCCAAAGGCTTCAATTGTCATAGGGGCATACCAATTGGAGGACAATCTGCTTCAGTTTGATTTGGCAAAGTCAAGGCTGGGATTAAGCTCTTCGCTGAATTCTCGAAGGAATAATTGTGCCAACTTCAACTTCACTTCCAGTCCTTAAAAGAGTTTTTCTGATCATATTATGGACTTTTGCACCTATGTGGTAATAATAATGTGAATAAAATAAAAGGTCCTTGTGACTTTGATGGCTATGAAGTATAGTTTAGTCTAGAACTTGTTCAACTGGGTCACAAATCCAAATATAACAATCATTCGGATGTGATTAAGCATTGGCTGATTACCTAGTTTGATTGAGATGTTATTGTTCGTTTCATGTCTCTAAATAAACTAGCTAATAGCTAGATTACTCTGTTCTGTATTTTATTTTTGTTATTAGTTTTTGTGAGATTAAGGCTATATTGTCACTGTTTGAATACTGGAGTTTGAGACGTGGATAGAAGAAGCTCCTCTGTCCATTCACGACTCCTCTTAGATGTATCTAATTAACATTTTGTTTTCTAAATAAAAATTTTTATAAAAAAAAACCTGTTGGAACTCCCAAAAGAAAAAAAAAAAAAAAAAAAAAAAAAAAAAAAAAAAAAACTAGCACTACCTATCATAATTTTCGACCAGACTATTCCTTTGGTTTATGTCAAATCAAGCTTCGTTATTATATCAGTTCAATTTGTACGCATATATATATATATATATATATAACGTAAATTAGTCGTGATTTGATTTTCAACTTGTATATTAAGCATCTCATGAAAACAATATTAACACAATCAACCATGAAAATCTTACTTTTATCCTAAGCAATTTATGCAGTGGAATAATGAATTATTGCACAAGTTTAATAGTTATCATTTGCGATTTATATCAACCACAGTTATGATAATAAATCACAAAAGCAGTGATAATAAAGCAATTAACATGCAAGGCAAAGATATGGTATCAAAGTAGAATACTAATGAAGAACCTCTTCAATGAAAAAAAACACTTCGATGAGGGAATAAATAATGTATTTTCAAGAATAATGATTTGTGCTCAAGGGAAAACTCTCAAAAAAAAAAAAAAAACCACAAAAAAAGCAGGTTCCAAATAGAAATTTATTATGATGCAAAACATACAAAAAAAATCATTATCTCATAAAATCAAACTCAACCCTAACACAATTATATTGATTTAACTCAAATTTGATATGTTTTGACATTAAGATTTGTTTTTTTTGTTGATAAAGACAATAAGATTTGTCAACATGTCTAGAACCCCAACATCAATTATCATAATCTAAATTTAGTGATAACCAAACTATATATAAACCCCTTTGCAACTATATGTGCTAGTCTGCTAAATATATTAAGAAAATTAAAGACTCATGAGTTCGTGAGGAAAACACCAAGGGTTCAAAATTTTCAAATGGTTAATTAAAGAAAAATCCATTATTGGTTGAATACATTTTAGTTTTGTTTTGTACTAAATTTGCCTCTTCAAAACATATTGTTGCATTTAGATGACTATATCTGTCTCTTCAAAGTTTAGAATGATCACAGATAAGGAAGTCAAACATGGACCATGTTCTTTTGCTTGCTAGGAAGATATGGACCTAGTTTGGAGTACAAACATCGTCTATGAGGTCCAATATGAGGCCTTCCCGTGCATGTTGCCACATTGGTGAGCACAATCTCTTGTAAATCACCAAATTGTAATCCCTCAAGTTGAATAACAATAAGGTTGAAAGAGAAGAGAAGCAATATTACGTCATAACTTAAGCAACTCACCCTAATTTGTTAAGAGAGAGTCGCGTCTATAGACCTTTGGCCCTTCTGCTCACACCTTGAGTCTGACCTTAGGGAATTATAAAGTAGGCTAAATTGCTAAGTACACCGCTAAAGTTTGGAATTGTTTAAATTTTATATCTTGAAATTTGAGAAATTGAATTTTACACCTTGAAGTTTGATTTTTTTAGCAAAACTCCACCCTCCATTAGTTTTGGCATTAAGTGACATGCTAACGTATTGATGTGTATTTTCTTTTTTCAAACCAGCTTCCCAAAACTACTAAAAATCGTACTTTAGTTCACACTAAACTCATTTCTTTGTTTTAAGTGACACAACATCATTTGGGGAGGTTGATTCATACACATTCGCATGCTAACATGTCACTTAACTGGCAAAACTAATAGACGGTGAGATTTTGCTAACAAAACCAAACTTCAAGATGTAAAATCTAATTTTTCAAATTTCAAAATATAAAATCTAAACAACTACAAATTTTAGGAGTGCCTTTACAATACACCCAATATAATATTAAGACGACATTCAATTATATGAGACATTGCTCACCTTAGTAACTATCAAAATAACGTTCTTTCACTTTTTGATGTGAATATTAGGATATTTTACTCAACTTAATTATTGTGGCAAACAAAAAGTCTTCAATTTTTTACTTCAAAGGGGTTTGAATTTCAAATCTTTTAACCGATGATAAGAAATTTTACTAGTTGAGTTGATTGGAACCCATAATACGAGTCTATTTAACTCATAAATAAATATCATTTCAATCCAACTTAAAAGAATAGGCTAGGGGACTTAGGTGTTCATTTCTCAATGAAAAAAAAAATTGAATTTTAAACATAAAATTGAGTAATTAACAAGCTATTTTTACTTATTCTATACTGTTTCAAAACTATTTGGATATACAACCCTTTTTAAAAAATTTCAATCAAACATAAAACTCGTCCCTTCAAAAGACGAGTTTGAACTCGTCTCTTCAACATATGATATTTGTAATTAAAATGTTAAATTACAACAAATAGTTTGCAATTTGATGTGATAATAAATGTGATTCGTACTATTTTTTTTTTGGATAGAGGTGATTTGTACCACTTCATTGATGAAGTAAATATTATTTAATTTTTTAATGATTGGTGATACATTAATTTATAATTTTTAGGTAGTAAAATTAATAGTATTTTTAACATCATTCATTTTCCAAATTAACTTACAAACATTACTGTTTTATTATTATATATTAAAGCATTAAACAAAAATGGCCATTTTTAAACAAAAATGGTCACTTCACAAGTAATGCTTGTGGAGAGTAGAAGAAAAGGATCAGAGTTCAAGTTTCCAAGAAGGAGCTTTACACACATATACACTTATATCATGCTATAGTGTAAATTCTATCTTGTATATATATATATATATAAAACATATATAGACTTGCCTTGATTGATAATTTTTTTTTTTGGCTGGCTTATAATTTCTTCTCTATATTATTAATATGTCAATTTTTTTTCTTTAAAAAAAATGTCCTCCCTCAAAAAAAAAAATTGTCAAATTTAAAAACTCAAGAGTTGGAAGTTTTTTATTTTGTTGAATCCTCAAGAATTAGAGTTAATTTTTCTCAATGGGTAAAGGGCAAATTTCAACAAAGTAAAAAGAGGGCAAATTTTGGTCCTCTTTATATTCCCATAAAATTTAAGAAAATACAAAAAGCCACATCAGCACGTATGGTGGGTCCAACTGTACGTGTCATGTCCAATAACAGAACAGCACTAGTGTAAAAAAAAAAAAAAAAAAAAAACCTCTACTCATTCTCACGCTTTGCAAAACTGCATTGACTGACACAAAACAAAAAGAAACAACAGCTCCTCCCCATTTCTCTCCTTCTCTCTGAAAATATTACAACTTTCAATTTTTTTAGCTGAAAAGAATTACACAACTTTTTACAATTACAACATCCACAGAAGAGTCAAACAAAGCAAAAAGGGTTTTTACAAAACCAAAAACCCTCTCAAGAAACCACCAAGAACACACAAGACCAAAAATGCATTCATTTGGGTACAGAGCCAATGCTTTGCTAACCTTTGCAGTGACCATCCTAGCTCTCATGTGTGCTATGGCCTCTTTCTCTGACAACCTCAACCACCCATCTCCCTCTTCCAGTGTTCAGGTCCTTCTTTATTTTATTTTTTTTTCTGTCTTTTGGGTATTTTTAATTTATGGTTTTTGATTCATTTTTCTTTGATAGATCTGTGTTTCTTTAACTTTTGATTTGTTTTCTTGTGGGTTTTGGGTTTTAGGTGTTGAACGTTAATTGGTTCCAGAAGCAACCAAATGGGAATGACGAGGTAATTCTTGTTTTTGAAAATGTTGTTCTTTTTATTAAATATCTGGTTATTTGTGAATTAAGCTGCAAATTTTTGTTTGAAATCTGTCACAGTTTTAATGGGTTTTGATTTGTTTTCACTTGTTTGTGGGTCATTAATGAACAAGACTCGAAATTTGTTTGAACCATGGTGTAGGCTTTGATGGGTTTTTTGAATTTCAGTTTGTCATTGCTAATTATTGTTTTTGTTGTTTTATTAAATTAGGCCTCAGATTTGTTGTGATATTCTATGGAGGTTAATGGGTTTGTTTGGTTTTGAGTCATATGCATGTCATTTTATGAGTTTGGAAATGGAATAATATGTTTTATTTTATCTGTGAAATTGTTTGAAAGATGGTCTCTTTGAGGTCTATTCTCTAGCCCAATAGAGGATACCACATGTTTGTGTGACTTCTTATGTCTGTATGTGTACGTATTTGCACGAAGGCTTTGAATTTCAGGTCCAGTAGTTTGGTCTGTTGATAATCAGTTTATAGATCACTATGTTTCTATACTTATGTGCAACTGTGCATAGGATTTACTTCTCTAAAATATTGGACTAATTCCTTGGGCTTTTTTTGGTAATTGTTTTTGATCTGACTAATAAGAAATAACATCATGGCTAATGATTTTTTACAATGATTGTTGTCATGTTATCATCTCTGCTAAAGGAGGGTGTCAATATCCAGTTTATCTAATGTCAAAAATGCATTTTTAAAGGTAAAAATAATGCAAAATAGCCCTGCAACATCAAGAGAAGGGGTGCCTCCGCACAAACGGGGTTGTAGTGACTAGGCCTGCGTGACTCTTTACCAAAAACACAAGTCTCTGTGGAGTCGTAAACCATGTATGGGGTGACCCTTGTAAAGTTGGTTACTCCACCGTTGCTGGATTGGTCCAAATCTATGGTAGAGCATCCTTAAAATTACAGATAGGATGATATATCATTTTCTTCATTAGCCTCCAAAGCCTTCCCTTTGTTTTTAGATTCAACTTTTTGGATCCTGGTTTCAGACCTGATACTTATCCCAAATACTTCCCAATTACCAATATTGATTACTAACAGTACAACCAATGTTGGCACCCCTAGAACCTTGGGAGGAGGATGACATAGTGGTAGGATCATGTTACTTGCTGTATCATTATTGAATATAGAGCACATTCCATCTTACAGCAAAGGATGATGTGATTTACATTTTCTTCTATCATTTGGTGTAGTGATAAATGTTAAGATATCATTGAAGTTGACTTCGTTTTTGTAGCAGCTTTCTAGACTGTGGAATTCACAGGTATGCTTTAGATGACCATACTATCTAAGAAAAATTACTGTAAACTGCTAGGAACACATTCTTTGATAAGATTCAAAGGCAGAAGACAATTGCATTTACAATATATTTGGATAGGAGAGAGGAGAGGGGAGAGGGGAGTAGAGGGACATGGGCTTAGGTTTTACATTCCCCCTTGTTTGGATGTTTTTTGAAAGGGAAAGGGAAAGGATTTGTAGGGGGTTGAAGGGGCTTCCTCATCCCTCTAAACCTCTTCTTTCAATTTCATTAAATTGGGGGATTTTTTTTGGGGGGGGGGGGGGGGGGGAGGGATTCTAGTTTAATGATTTTTATGTACTTCCAACTTTGCCCTTAATAAATATTAAGTATAGAATTTAATAAATGAAAGGTTTACTTGTCCCTTTTTTTTTTTTTATATATATATATATATATTATGATTATTATCTTTTCCTGTCCTTTCCATACTACAACCAAACAAGGGTTTGGGTTATCTACTCCCCTCTCCACCGTTCTAACTTTTAATGCATCCAAATGAGGGGAGGGATGTCTTCTCTACTCTACTCTCTACTTCTCTCCTCTCCTCTCCAAACTTCCAAACATATTGTTAGGGAGCAGAGTTTGATCTTGAGGAAGGAAAAAGCAAGTAAGCCTTATAAAGGATTATAGAAGAGGAGATTCTTTTGCTTCTTATTAGGCTTATTATGTCCTGATCAGCCGTGAAGTAACTACTGTAGGTTTTTGGAGTGAGAGAGATCAAATCATTATAGCTTCTTTCCTTCACAAATGAATAATTACCATATGTACTACTCAAAACCTTTTAGGTGTATTATTGTTTGCTTTTGTTCTTTGATACAATCTATTTTGTGAAAGAAATTCTTCTTCTACCCAAACCATACCCAATGTTGTTTGAAGCTTCCTGTAATTGCTTATCTTTTAACGTTATTAGATGCTCAAATGCTGAGTGTGACTGTTACTCTAGCGGGTGACTTTCAATATGTTGAATTAAGGTCAATGATCTCAATTAAGCTAGGAGATGCTTGCTATGTATTTCTGGTGGCAAGATAACTTTTTAAAGTTTTACCGTTACCTATCTCCTGTTTTATTACTAAAGGTGTTTTAAGTCCACATCAAGCTTGAACAATATTTCCTCTGTATTCTCTATTCACCTATTAGTTATTGGTTCTAATTGAAGTAACGTGTCTTCCACTTTTGTGCAGGTCAGCTTGACATTGAATATATCGGCAGACTTACAGTCATTGTTTACATGGAATACGAAGCAGGTTAACCGTTTGACAATTTCTTGGGTTTCAATTTTGCAATTATTCTTACTCATGCTGTACAGACTGCTTTTAATTGTATTTGTGTACAAAAGAGGGTTGTCTGAAATTAATGTTTGGGAAACGCTATGGATTTATCATGCTCACAGCTCATATATGCAGTATAAATATGTGCTTTTTTTTTTTTTTTTTTGGTTTGTCTGTTTGTTTTTATTTTTTTATTTTATAAGTATATATGGAGTATAAATATGAGGTTCTGGCTAAGATGTTTGGTGTCCAAAACTCCAGTTGTCTGATTAGGTATGTTGTAAAGATTGATAATTTGATATATTTGCACTGAGTTTTAGAATTTCTTAAAATTGCTATTTTCTATTGATGCTAATTCTAAAGTATTCATATGTGTGGCTTTGAATAAGAGTTTGGGATCCATCATTCTAGATATCCTGTTTAGTGTATCTTAAAGATTGATTTAATTGTACAGAAATTTTTCATATTTCTTTCTTTCCCTCTGTTTTGTTTGGTTGGTGTTATTTTCCTATGATTTTCATGAAAGTTGAAAATCTTTATAAAACACTGCATGCCAAATCATATTAATGGAATTGCTTGAATATAATTGACTCTACACTGAGGTTCCTGCCAATTATTCTTTTATACTAATATTAATTAAGTTCAAAGCTGATTTAGAATTTTATCCATTGTATCTTTTCAGGTTTTCGTATTTCTAGCTGCCGAGTATGAAACCCCAAAGAATTCCTTAAATCAGGTAAGCTTTAGCATTTGGCTACATTTTTATTTTTGAGTCCCCCGTATCCTGTCGTGTTGAGTATTTATGGTTTAGTATTTCATTTCTAGAGATGTATTGGACTAGAAATTGGTGGGAGTATTTATGGTTTAGTATTTCATTTCTAGAGATGTATTGGACTCGAAATTGTTGGACTTTTACATGTTCCGAATTGACTATGTCAGTGCCATGACAGCCTGTATGGCATGCACACTTGACTATCGTTATATATTTCATGTTTTGCTGCACAAATACCATGTCCATTGCATGATTTGTTTTGAAATTTCATTTTGCAGATTTCACTTTGGGATGGCATTATAGCTTCTAAAGAGCATGCAAAGTTTTGGACACATACCTCTAACAAGTATCGTTTTATTGATCAGGTATGCTGCCTTTATGTAGTAGTCTTACTCAATTCTCTCATACACTTTCTTGGCTCATGAGAAAATTAATTTCTCCTTTCATTTGTGCAGGGAAGCAACCTT
The DNA here is from genome assembly GCA_030445155.1 of Quercus variabilis. Classification (NCBI taxonomy): domain Eukaryota; kingdom Viridiplantae; phylum Streptophyta; class Magnoliopsida; order Fagales; family Fagaceae; genus Quercus; species Quercus variabilis. The sequence continues at coordinate 16,403,735 of CP129447.1, read as the reverse complement.
CGTGGTAAAGAGTTTAACTTGACATTGCATTGGCATGTCATGCCCAAGACTGGCAAGATGTTTGCGGACAAACTAGTCATGTCCGGATACCGCTTGCCGAAGGAATATAGATGAGATTTCTTGTGTATGTTGTTGCTGTAACTTCAGCCTTTTTTATATGGGGATACAAAAGGTCAGCTGAATTAGGTCATAAACAGGCAAAGTTACATGTTTTAGAGACAGAAAATGAATATTGCTTGCAATTTTAGACCCACAAAATATTGTTGCCAGTTTTTCAGTTTCTTCCTCCTGCCCCACAACCTTTTGCCCCATGCTCACATAAGGCATACCCATAAAACTCAGTTACTGAATAGGCTTACCTATCAAAGCACACACACATGTTTATTTTTATAGGCCTTTCTAGGCTGACTAGTCAAAGCATGGAATTAATTGCCAATAATTTTGTTTTGTATATGCATTTCATCGTCAGTGGGATTTTCACGATGGCTTGTCTTGCCACTCATAGTCATAGGCTTTTGCCAAGGAGAGCTTTATTCTTCCTCATGTATGAGATGGAGCATAGACGAGGTTGCAACTTGCAATTCAATGGGAGATACATGCAACGATTGTAACATGGATGTTATACTGACAAAATTTTGCAACAATGTTATCCTACTGATTGGTGGTTTAAAATTCTGAAATTGGGTTCAAGTGATAGGCGATAGCCCAATAGTAACTTTTATAATGTTTCATGTTTGTGGTTCGATTCCTATCTTTCACTTCTCTACTATGTCTATCTACCTTTCTTTTTTCTACTTACTAAGATAGGAATTACAAAATTAAATTAACAAATTTTATGTGGACAAATTTTCAAGTATAGCTTATTCTTTTAAGTTTGATTCTTTCACAATTTGGTCCCATAATTTTTTTTAAATGCCAAATTTTTACCTTCTAAAGTTTTGGATTAAAATAAAACTATTAATAAATCTTTAAATGATAGCATAACAATTTCAATTTAAATTCAAATCTTAGGGGTTGAAATGTAACAATCAAGCTGAAAGTTGTGTAGCATTGTAGCATTGCCCTGTTCTCCCATGAAGGAGAATTTGGATTCAATTCCTCTTCCCTACTTAAAGAAAGCCAAAAAAAGAAAAAGAAAAAAAGAAGAAGAGGGTGTCACGATTAAAGCTTGTGAACAAATTTTCATAAGCAAACATGAGATGAATTTTCCCCTCCGGTGGATAAATTGGCAACTTTATTTAATTAGAGACAAAGTTTGGCTATAAACTTTGTTGTAATCTAAGCCTATAATTCCTCTCTATATCTTTTTAAGAACAAAATTTGGTTACAACTCTACTCAATATTTTTTTAATGGACGTGAATTTTGACAAATTTATCATTGAATTACATTTTCTTCTTATATCCTTTAAACTTGTAAAATTTCTAAAAGATTGAAAATAAAAAACTATGTCATTAATGAAATGTTTAAATTTTAAATTTTTGTAGTATAAAATTATACATAAAAAATAAGTTTATATATTGAATAATAAATAACATCCGATTACTATGAAATTTAATATGTGTGTTAAGAATATAAAGAAAATGTAATTCAAAATATTTTCAAAATATGTAATCATGTTAATTTTTTTAGTGGAATTTGTAGTCTTAAGTGACAATTAAATTTGTAGCCAAACTTTGTCATCTTATTATTGAATTTGAATTTTGACAAAACCACCATTGGATTACATTTCTTCTTATATCTTCCATATTTGTAAATTTTACAAAAAAATAAAAATTAATAACTATGTCATCAATCAAATGTTTAAATTTCAAATTTTTGTACTTTAAAATTATTTTTCTAAAGTTTATTGATCAAATGGTAAAAGAAATCTAATTGACATGAAATTTTACGTATTAAAAACATTAAGAACATATATCCCAATAGTTAGAATTTCAAAATATATAATCATGTTAATCTTTAAAATAGAAATTGTAGTATTAAATTACAATAAAATTTGTAGCCAAACTTTATTCTTTAACTAAAAAGAATTCTTAAGAGTATTTACATTATGAGCGGCCAAGGGCATATTTTTATCATTTTATGCCCCTTTGGTTATTAATTAAGAAGTTTGTTACAAACAATCAAACATAGGACAATGTCAATGTTCTTCCAAGGGGATTCCTCTCACCTTAACCTCTCGGCGGGCGTAGTCTTATCGTGCAAAATATATATTTTTTGTAAAACATAATGCATTTGTCCAACGCCAATCGCTAAGATAAATCGTTTTCTTTATAAGAGGACACATTTTAACCTTACTATATGGACAAAATTTAAATGCACAGTCTTAGGTGCAAATGAATATACTAACTTCCTTAATTAAATTCAAATTTTCAATCACTTAGTTGCATTAAATTTAATTAGAAAGTGTAATATACTGCATCTAAAGACATAATGATTTATAAAATTCGGATAAAGTTTAGTTATAAAATTGGTTATAGTCTAAGGCAACAACTTTTCTTAATATCTTTTTTTTTAGGTGAATTTTGAGAATTCCACTATTGAATTACATCTTTTTCTTATATTTTTCACGTTTGCAAAATTTCTAAAAAATTAAAGATCAATAGTTATGCTATCAATAAATTGTTTAAATTGCTAATATTTGTAGTTTAAAATTATGCATAAAATATAAGCATGTAGATCATATAGTATGTAATATCCAATTGACATAAAATTTGACACGTGTATTAAGAGTGTAAAGAACATGCAATCCAATTGTTAGATTTTCAAAATATGTAGTAATGATTATTTTATTGAATAAAATTTGTAGTCTTAGATTACAACTAATTTTGTAACTAAATTTTGTTCATAAAATTTTAAAAAATATCTCATGCATGAGATATATATGTATGGACAAAATTTTGTTTCAAACTTGGTTGTAGTCTAAATTAATATGATTATATATTTTAAAAATCCAATAATTGAATTGCATATTCTTAATGTTCTTAACAAACATATAAATTTATGTGTCAATCGAATTTTATTTTCTATTCAATCTATAAACTTATATTTGATGCATAATTTTAGACTACAAAAATTTGAAATTTAAACATTTTATTGATGACATAGTTATTGATTTTTGATCTTCTAAAAATTTTGTAAACATAGAGGATATTAGAAAATAATATAATCTAAAGGACAAAATTTAGCTACAAAATTAGTTGTAGTCTAAGGCTATAACCTTACTCAATATATTTTAACAAATTCACCATTGGATTATATTTTCTTCTTATATTCTCCATACTTGCTAAATTTCTAGAAAATTAAAAATCAATAGCTATGTCATCAATAAATTGTTTAAACTGCAAGTTTTTGTAATTTAAAATTATACATAAAATATAAGTTTATAAATCAAATAGTAAATAATATCTGATTGACACAAAATTTAACGTATGTATTAAGAGTGTAAAAAACGTACAATTCAACGGTTAGATTTTTAAAATCTACAGTAATGTTTATTTTATTGAACAAGGTTGTAGCCTTAAATTACAACTAATTTTGTAGCTAAACCTAATCTAAATGTGAATTTGTTAAAATTCACATCCAATAAAAAGATATTGAGTGGAGTTGTAGGCTTAAACTACTACCAAGTTTGTTGCAAAAATTTTTCCTATATGTATTCTCCATTTCACAACGTTTATTGCAAAAATTTAAAAAAAAAAATTATAAATCTGACTCATAAGATAATGGAAATTTTTTGAAACTCTTAAAACTTCTCTAATATATTTTCATTGGATATAAATTTTGAAATCTAATAATTAGATTGCATTTTCTTATTAGTTACTAGCCTCTAAGCATGCACTCATACGCGTGCTTAGAGGCTCTTTTATTTTTATTTTTTTGGTAAAGGTTAATAATTTACATCTATTATAATTTAGAATTTTTTTTTATGTTTTAAAAAAATAAAAATGATAAATTTTAGAGATAAGCAATAACTGTAATTTTTTTTTTGAACATGAAGAGAAAAAAATCCTAAATTTTAGGAGTTTTCTTTTTGAATTAAAAATGAATTTTTTATTTAACATTTATGACATTATTTCTAAATGAAGTTACCTTTTATTGCAAAGACAACAAAAGAAATAATAACGATAAGTAATGAGATCAAAGAAGGAAAAGATTAGTCTGCCATGTTCAGTTGTGTTACAGGACTAAGACCAAGGAGGGAACCACTTCCTCAACGTAGATAACCTCGCAGGAGAATCCTGTTGTAGAAATTATCCACTTTGAGGGAACGGGCCTGAATGACTTATGCCTAAACAAATCCTTTATCCTTAACAGAGGGTAGGCTTTTAGAGGGAGAGAAGGAATTAGCCTATTGGTGCATGCCTGCCATTCTACACACTCTATTTTTCTTCATGATTCTCTTTCTCTTTTTCTTGGCTTTGTTACTTTGATTCTTTTTCCACTCTTTTCTTTTCTTTCTTAGTGCTTGCTTATGTAGTGTTATGGTGATGGTGGTGCTGTAATTCTCTTCTAGTGGTTGTTACTGTTTTGATAATGCCACTATGCACGGCAAGGGCCCTTTATATACTGCCTGCTGTGACAGGTTTTTATCATTTTACTCTTTAACTACTTTTATCTGGGTGTGGGTGTCCTTCCTAACCACTCACTGGTTTGTTAGCTGCCCATCCACCACCATTTATCTGTGTTGGCTGTGCCACTCTCCATTACCAAACAAAAAAAACTGTTTTGTTTATTTGTCCATCGTGGCATTCTTATCCACAGCAGGGTGGGTATTCTCTCTTACTATCCCTCATGGTATGAACCTAGTGGTTCCAACTCATCCTTTTATTTTTTGGGTGATATGTCATCCCAGTAGAACATTTCTCCCAAAAGGGTTTGAGCGGGAACCCTATAATAGACTCTCCCTTCTCCCCACCGTTAGACCATACCCTCTCTTACCTTTGACCCATAACCCACCACTCCTATACTGGTTGGGTACAGGCTGGTAGTGCCTAGGTCTTGTGTGTGCTCCACTTCCGTGTATATCCAAAGCTTGTCTGCTGCTCATGGGTTTGCCATGGTCTAGAGGTTCGTCTGTGCATTTTGCCGCTCATTCTTGACTTCTTATGGCGTGAACTGTTTTATGATCCTCCATTCTTTATAGCTTGCTTTCCTCAAGGGCTAGGCCTTGCTTGATTGCGGGCTTTTCTTCCCTTTAGCTCACCTTTTGCTCATTCTGTTGGCTTACTAGTATTCCTGCCACACCATCCTGTTGTGGTGTTATTTGATCCGTGCTTACTGGGCCTCTTTTGGGCTTGCTGTATGCTCTTCTTTTACTTGATTATGGTGACCCATCATTGCTATTGGGTTTTCATTCATACTACTTGGACTTCCTTAACCCATTATATTGCTTGTGGGCTTCCTTGGCCTATTTCTCTCATTGGGCATCCTTGACCCGTTTTCAATTCTGCATTCCTATGAGTTTTTACTAATTCTTTTAGGCTTCCTTGGCCTAGATACCATATCTTTCATCTTTGGGGTTCATAGGTTTCCATCAACCCATTTTTCACTTATTTTATTACTTCGGGTCTGCAGTGGCTCACTCGTACTTTTCTACATCACATAATGTCCATGGGTTTACTATTTCTTTCTTTGGGCTCCTTTAGGCCCATTTACTTTCCTCAAGGCCAATTTATTTACTTTATGGGCCCATAAGAGTTTTTCTCCAAATTAGTGTTTTTTTATTTTATTTTATTTATTTTATTTTATTTTATTTTATTTTTTAGATAATATAGCACTGACATATCATTGAACTGGTGCAGGATATAGCTGTCCACGGAGAGGAGTATGTCTGTCAAAACATCCAAACAGCTATCACAGTGTTCTTCGTAAATACATTCTCGCAAGTCATACCTCGAAGTTTCTCTTCTTCACACTCTCTCTTTCTCTCTCTCTCTGGGATTTCTCTCCACAAATCAAAGGTACCAAACCCTAATCTCTAACTATCTCTCCATATCAACACACACACACACACACACACATGTTACATAATAAAAGTATGGAATTAGCTTATGTTCTGTTTGGTTACTGAGAAACAGTAGGAAATGAAAGAAGAATAAGAAAAAAAGGAACTTAAAAAGAAAAATGGAAAATGAAAAAACTTTGAATCTAAATTTTTTTATTTCATCTTTGTTATACTATTCGTCTTGTTCAATTTTAGTTTTGCTCTTGTTCCAGTTCTCTAATTAGCTTCACTTATTCTGGATTTATTTTTTATTTTTAGAATTGGAACTCGAGATTTTAAATCTAGCAGTAGATAAACGAATCAGTTCACGAATTTTGTTAATGGAATCTCTAATTTTATTTTTTTTGTGTGTAAAATTAAATTTTTGAAAAAAAAATCTTTTTGTTTTCGTTTTGGTTTTCTTGGCAATCAAACAGAGGGCTAATGTTGGAATTGTAGCTTGGATCAGTATATTCTGGGTGCATTGGCTTCTTTTGATCGGCTAATTTGAGTTGTAATGTTGTGATTTTTTACGTGCTAGAGAGGGTTAGTGTTAGAATTTTAGTTAATATCTTTATTTGATTGAACTAGTTAGGATTTTAAGATGTAATTAGATGTAATCTTGCAATTTTGGATTGGTACGTTTTCGGTGTATTCACTTATTTGATAGACTAATTGGAGTTGTAAATTGTAGTCTTATAATACAGGGTGAATTCCATTAACCCACCCTAAGGTTTGGGCTAAATACTAAAGACAGGTCCAAGAGATTTCAAACTAACTAATTTGGTCCCTAAGAGAGAAGAGAAAAATGACAAATGAACCTAACAATGTTTATTCGTTTAGGCAACAAATTGGTCAGTTTTGAAATGTCTTGGACCTGGTTGACATTAACTCAAACCTCAGGGTAAGTTAATGAAATTTACTCTATAATATATTTGAAATTGATATTTGAAACCAAATGTTAGAGAGGGTTTAGTGTTTTGAATATTAGCTTGGATTAGTGCCTTTTTTTAGTGTAGTTTCTTCCTTTAATCAACTAAGTAATATTTAAATTGGGAAAACACTAAAGCTACTGCTAAATTTACTATAAAGGCTTGCAAATGGACACGATAATGAATGTTTTTAGTGCCACAACAACATAATAAATGAATTTCTGAACTTTTTTTTTGTGTGTGTTTGTTTAAAAGGTGACATATCCATTTGTAAGACTTATGTTGTAAAATTTGTAGCATCACTCATTTAAAATGTACTCTTGATTTTTGAAAGAGTTAAGCATGTTGAAACAGCGTGCAGACCTTTGGCATACTTGTATTGGAATTTTGGCTTAATTCATCCTTTTGTGTACCACATATAATTGAATATTTTCCCCCCCTTTCATTTTCTATTGATTTTCTCGAGAATTAAACAAGGTGTTATCATGTATAATTTGAGCTGGAATTTTACGGTAGTATCTCTTTATTATCTTCATTTTGATAGCTGATTTGGGTTTGAATTTTTATTTTGCAATTATAGAGTTCCTAAAATATTTTACATTCATTTTTAAATGAGTGGATTAGATTTATGACGTACATTTTAAGAAAATATTGACTATCACCATTTTGGTATCTATTTAAATTATTGATGATGTGCCATAAGCAATCCACTCAATTCAGAACAAATAGATAAGATTTTAGGAATTCCATGATGAAGTTAGCCTAAGAACTCTGGAGGATTCTAAACATTGGTATAATCAGTGTGTTAGCTTCAGTGATCAATATTTTGTGTTTGAATTGTTAAGTGAATTGAAACAGGTATGCAATCTTATTAATGGGTTTCAGATATTTCTGGTGAATTTGAATTTTCCACATCTACAGCTAAGGACTAGGTTGACTTATTGTTTATGTATTGGAAGCTTAGCATGTAAAAGGACTCTATCACTAGAATGATAGTCTCAACGTTGTAGGGGAAGAAATGGGCACTCAAATGCCTGCATGTAGCGATCGTACAAGGACAAACTGGACACCAGCAATGGAGTGCTATTTTATTGATCTTTTATTAGATCAGGTGCATAGGGGGAATAGGATGGGCCATACATTCAACAAACAAGCTTGGACTGATATGCTGACCATGTTCAATGCCTATTTTGGATCCCCATATGATGAAAAGGTCTTGAAAAGTCATTACACTAATTTGTGGACTCAATTCAATGATGTAAAGAGTCTACTTGATCAGAATGGATTTTCATGGGACGATACTAAACAAATGGTGGTTGCCAGTCATCATGTTTGGGATGCTTACATCAAGGTGTATTATTTTTGTTAATGTTTAGATTTAATCTACACCTTTGGTGTCATAGTGAGTGGTGACTTGACATTATATACATGCAGGCTCACCCAGAGGCACAGTTTTATAGAAACAAAGCCTTGATGAACTTCAATGATTTGTGCTTGATATATGCACATACAACAGCAGATGGAAGATACAGCCTATCAAGTCGTGATATAGACTTTGATGATGACATTCAAGGAGTGAATACTGGTGTGTTTTTATATCCTGTCATGGATCAGCAGAAATGATGCATATGCCATTGGCATTGGAATGTATGCTATTGGGTTTTTTTGCTTAAATTACTATTTTTCATTGTGATTGATTTGGTTATACTATCTAATTCTTTATTATTTATTATTACTATTATTTTATTCTAGAGAGTATGCATAAAACAAGAAAGGGCCATAAGCAACAACCCCCTCCCTTTTTTTCTTATGATTCTATCCAGAGATAGATGGGACTCTATGCCCCTTAGAATTTAATAAATTTTGAAGTAATAATGGCATTTTACCATCTTTGAAATTTGTACACTGCAATCTCTCTTTTAGCCAATCTTTGGGCAGTCAACAATGGTCTGCTTTCCACAAGAATCAGAATTGTGGTTACTGCTGATTTTGAGCTTAGCCAATTATGACCTAAGTAGTACCTAATGATAAGACTTGTAGTTGCTGTTTTATTGCAAACATGTCTGTATTATGGGGGAACAAGCACATTTATTCCTATCCACGGAAAAGAGAAAAAAATGTTGCAGAGAAATGAGCACATTGTGCTTGGCTTTGTGTGAACACTTGACTGAACTGGTCCTGATGGTTTATTTTTTTGGGAAGTTGCATATCTTACTTCATTTGATAGCTAGGAACTGGGTGCAGCAAGATTGATTGAAATTACATATGTTCTATGTTAGCTTATAGTAATGAGTATTCAAGAAGTATAATCTGTTTTTAATGAATAAAAACTGCTTTTACTGATTAGGTGTTGCAATGAATAGCCTTGTACTGGCAAGTAAAGAGCATTCAAAAATAGATTGGACACCAGCCATGGACCGATATTTTGTCAAACTTTTGCTGGACCAACTTAAAAAAGGCAATAAGATCTGTAATACATTCAAGAAACAAGCATGGAATGATATGCTCACCTTGTTCAATGGAAAATTTGGCTCTAAATATGGAAAGAGTTTCTTAAAACACCGTTTTAAGAAATTATTGAAATATTATACTGATGTGAAGAGTCTACTTGAGGTAAAGGGATTTTCTTGGGATGAAATTCAACAAAAGATATCAGCAGATGATTATCTATGGGATAATTACATCAAGGTACACTATCATATATATTTGGTTATTGGTATTCATTTTTACTGTATTTCATGTGTACAATTGCTGATGTAGGCACACCCAGATGCGCATTCATATCGTAGGAAGACCTTGCTAAACTATTGCGATTTGAAATTGATATTTGGAAATGCAGTAAGCAATGGACATTGCGGTCATTTATTGCAAGGGAGAAACTTTGAAGATGATATCATACAGATCAAGATGGGTGAGGTTCATTTCTTGAATTAAAAGGAGGACCTTTAGAGGGAACCTGTATTCTCGAGGACACTCCTCTCCAATTTATTAGTATAATTCTGTTTACTTATTGAAATAAAAAATCTGGTTTCGTCTTTATACATGCCACTTGGGATTTATTGATAATCACAATTAAGATTTTGGTTAATATTTGGGTGTCCAGTAGGTCTTTAAGCTTCACAAAATGAAATTTTATCGGATATGTTTAATTAGAGAGATTCGTATTCTGTATAACAGTTATTTTTTTCTCATGTTTGCATTCCTTAAATGGAAATTTGATTTATAGGTTTTAGTTTTTTCATTACGTGCCTGTAGGCATGCCCAGTTCATTAAGATCCATGAGATTTTAATTCATTTTAATAATTTCTTTAAATTTTCTCTTAGGGTTAGGACAAATTTACTGGGCTGTGGATATTGTTCTGTACCCCATCTTATTGCTATTTGATGATGTTGAATTATATGTATTACTGTTTGTCAATGGATGGCAAGTATAATGTTCTTCTAGCTTAATTTATGTTTGAAAGTCTGAAACGTTTTGATGAATGAGAAGTTATCTATTATCCTTATAAATCAGTCAATTTTACCTATCCTGTAGCTGAAGAAAAGGAGGGCCATGCCTCTTCTGATAGTGAATGTCGGAGAACAAATTGGACATCAACAATGGATCGTTACCTTATTGAATTGTTACAAGACCAGGTGCTTAGAGGGAATAAAATTGGTCATGGATTTGTGGCCGAGGCATGGATTGAAATGGTTAGACTGTTCAATGCAAAATTTGGATCTCACCATGACAAAGATGGTCTGAGGAATAGATACAAACATTTCAGGGGACAATATAATGATATAAAGGTTCTTCTTGATCAGAGTGGGTTTTCTTGGGATGAAACAGGAGAAATGGTAACTGCTGAGGATTATGTCTGGGATTCTTATACCAAGGTGAATTTCTATTTACTCATTCTTGTATCCTTTAGATATTTGTAGTTTTATTATGTGACTTATGTATAAAATATGCAGGTGCATCCTGATGCTGAGTCATATAGAAATAAATCTGTTCCCAGCTATCACAAATTATGTGTTATATATGGTGAAGAAGTTTGTAATGGAAGATACAGCATTTCAACATGCAATGCAGATCTTGACAGTGAAGAACCAGATTTGAGAATTGGTAGGTTTCTTGTTTCCGCAGCAAGCTAATTTAAGGAAGTTATTATCTGCTTATTTATTGTCTTATTTTCATTTTTGTGTTCTTCACCTACTATATCAGTCTCCTTTCAGTTGCGTTATTTCCTTTTCTTTCATTGCTATCCTAATTCTGACGTACCTGAACCCATGCAATTATCATTCTAAATATTTCTACATGGTTGTTGACCGGGGTTGACAATGCTGATCTATCTAACTTTGCCTAAAACGAGTGTTACCACAGCATTTAATTAAAAAAAAAATGAAGTATAAGTTGTCTCATTGGACTTATCATCTTTGAAATACATATTTCTTATTGCATGAATTAACAAAATCTTTGCTTTGTAATAGGGGAGGATATGAATATCCAATGCTATGCAAACAGTGGTTGTTCGACAACAGATTGGACACCTTCAATGGACCGTTATCTCATAGATGTAATGCTAGAGGAAGTGCATAAGGGGAAGAAGATTGACTACACTTTCAACAATCAAGCATGGATAGATATGTTTATGTTGTTCAAGGAACGATTCTCATTACAACATGACAAAGATTTTCTGAAAAGTCGTTATAGAAGTTTGGAAAAGCAGTACTTTGATATGAAAAATCTTCTTGAACAGAGACGATTTTCATGGGATGAAACACAGCAAATGGTCACAGCTTTTGATGATGTTTGGGATGCACATGTGAAGGTGCTTTGTCAACTTATTTTAGTCTTAAATGTCAGTTTGTGTATACATAGCTATTGGCTGAGACTTTGTTTATGTAGGAACACCCAGATGCAAAACCATACCGAATCATGCCGATGCCAAATTATAATGACTTGTGCTTGATTTATGGAAATCCAGCTTCTGATGAACGGTGTAATGAAGTGCGTCGAGATCTAGGATGTAATGGTTTTGGTGAGATTTTGGTTCGACAAGCTTATAAGCAATCTCAGCATTTGCCTATTTTTTCCCTCTTCAAGTATTTGGTCTTTAATCAATGAGCAATTAGATGTTTGTGTTCAATGTGTCTGGATACATATACCTGTGCTATTTCATATTGCATTGATTGCAATAGCATTTTGTCAAGATATGTTTAAATGCTTTCTTGAACCAAGGGAAAAAAACAGAAAGAGAACAAGTCCCTACTCCCTCTTTAATATGAAACACAGTGATCATTGAAGTTAAAAGAAAATTTTTGTTTTTTTAAAATGAGCAAATAAAGATTACTTTTCCCCATATTTACGTTATTTTAGAATTTTCTGAAGGTGCCAGACTTAACAATAGCTATCACCAAAGAACTGATTGGACACCATCAATGGACCGATATTTTATTGATCTAATGTTAGAGCAAGTTCGTAATGGAAGTATGGTTGATCAAAAATTCAACAAGCTAGGCTGGAGTGATATGATTGCAAAATTTAGTGCAGAATTTGGGTCTCAGCATGACAAAGATGTCCTAAAAAGTCATTTTATGAATTTGAGGAAGCGGTTTAATGATATGAAAACTCTACTTGACCAGAGTGGTTTTTCTTGGAATGAAATGCAACAAATGATATGTGCTGAAGATGATGTCTGGGATGCTTATGTCAAGGTGATATTTTCTTCTGAATTTCCGTTACACAAATATTCTTTTTGGTCCCAACAACTTATAGATAATTTTTGTAGGTACATCCTGATGCAAGAACATACCGCAATAGAACTCTCACAAATGTCAACGATTTGTTTTTGATATATGGAAATGACAACACTGAGCAAAGGCAAAATTACTCTGATCACTTTATGGATGTTGAGGACTATGAGCTGGGAGTAAATATTGGTCTCTTTCTCTCTCTCTCGTATTTCAATATTACCTTTAGGTAGACAAGATTGGTACAATCAGTTAAGGACTTCTCTGAAAATGTTTGAACTACACGTGTGATATTAGAGGAGGACCATCTGAAAATAGCACTAGCATGTTTAATTTACAGGTGCAATAGTTGTCCATTTGCTAGTATAATTACTATAAATAATTTGTCAACTTTGTTGTTGTAATAAGTATTAATTTGTCACTATCCATGCAAAAAGGAAGTTTTAATTTGATGCTAATACAACTACTTGACTCAGTTTTCCTGAAAGTTTAATACAAAAGAACTGAAATTTGCCCATTTCAAGTAATTTTTGAAGCTATTAATTGTGTTAAACAGTATGAAACAACATTATTATTACTTTTTTTTTGGTACTGTATGCCTCCAGAATAAATCCTCTCATGTAATGACAGTTATTTTTAAAGTTGTAGGTGAAGAGGATTACCAGTACCCTGCTAATAGTGATCCTCTGAGGATAAATTGGACAAGGGAAATGGACCATTATTTTATTGTCCTTATGTTAGAACAGTTGCACAGAGGGAATAAGATTGGTCGTACATACAATGCTAAAGCTTGGACCTGGATGAATGCGTCATTTAGTAAAAAATTTGGATTCCTTTGTGACAAAGATATACTAGAAGATCGGTATTGGAGCTTGAGGAAAGAGTATATGGACATCACAGATATCATCAATCATAATGGCTTTGCTTGGGATGGAATTCGCCAAACAATGACAGCTGATGATGATGTTTGGGAAGCTTATATCAAGGTGCTATTTTTTCTTATTTGTAATGTAGCTAGGATAAAGGGTTATCCCTTTTTGTTTCCCTTGGTTATCACTAAAGAGCACTGAGTATGCCACAGTATGGTAAACATGTGTGCGCGCACACACATTCTTTCTTTCTCTCCCGCTTGATGAAATGATAAACAGTCTTCATGGAGTAAACTATATGTTGGTGTGTAACGTAGGGTGCAGAACTTAATCTTATTGATAGTTGAACATTGAACTGTATAATTTTTATCAGCTTTTATTTAAAAATGGCATTTTGCAGGATCATCCAGATGCAGTTACATACAGAGATACGATCTTGGGTGATTATTGTGATTTGTGCTTGATTTATGGTAATGAAAGTCAGCATAGTAGATCAAGTTATTTCGACGTAAAAACGGAGATCAACACCAACACCCTGGGGATGGGGATTGATGATATAATTGGAGAGACGCTATCTCCAGCTACTGATTTTGAAATATCTCATCAGAAAAGAAAGCGAAAATCTGCTCCTTTGCCAACCTCAGCATGTATCCAAAAGGTTAGGAGAACCATCAAGAAAGAGACACAAGAGGCAGTTGAGGGGAAGCCATGTGTAGTAAAAACATATTTGGGTACTGAGGAAGACAAAGACTACAGCTCAATAGAATGTATAGTTGCAGCACTTCAAACCGTTCCTGACATGGATGATGAGATTTTCTTGGAGGCTTGTGAACTTTTAGAAGATGAGAGAAAGGCCAAAATGTTCGTGGCCATGGATGTCACAGCACGGAGGAAGTGGTTATTGAAAAAGCTTCGACGGTAGCATCTATTTTTCTTGTTAATGTCAGATATAATTTTGGTACTTTTTTATCGGGTAGTTTTTCCAATGTAATTCAGATCCTATATTAATGTAAAGGCATTTTTCAATGCAATTTCCTGTATGATTTCCTTATTGAAATTGGAAAAAAAAGGGAATTGAATTTGCTTTTGCTGGGAGGTCCTGCGCATGGTGATGGTTGATTGTAGCTGGATTTATGGTTGATTGCCTGGAATGTTGATGAAAAATACTTTCTCAATCGATATTTTTCCCAAAACAAAAATAGATTGAAGCTTTGACATGTGTTGCACGTTTATATTTTTTAATGCATGTATGACAGTAAATGAACTTACTTGTGTCCATTTTAGGGCATAAAATTTAATCTAGAAGTGAAAAGGATTTATTGCCATTTAACTAGTATATTGATATACAACAAATCTATATGCACTAAATCTTTTAATGGACTTTTCACACATCCCCTTTCCCTTTTTGAGTGTGAGATTTTTGATAAAAAATTATTGTGCTGAGTGGATTCTACTTTCTTCACTTTTTCATTTTTCTCCTCTCCAAATAACCAAACAAAGTAAAGTTCCCTTCCCTTCTCTCTTCTTTACACAATCAGTGTCATGGACAAAGAGGGGAAGTTTGTAGGAAAATGAGAAATGTGTGGACAAAAGATAGCTACTTTTCCAGAAAGTCAAAAACGCGTGGCCCTCTCTTTGAACTTTGTTGGACGGATTGCATGGAAGATGGCTACCTACTTTTATTACCACTAGTCGCAGACCCACGCGATGCGTGGGAATATATATTTTGTAATATGATACAATTCATAATTTATTCTCTAAAATTTATCGAAGATAGTTTTCTCCTAAAAACTTGAACTATTTCTAAAATTATTTTCCAACTCTCTATCTCTACAAATATATCATTATATTATTTTGGTTTTTTATTTTATTTTATTTTAATTTTTTAATTTTATAGATATGATATTTGAAAACCAATAATGGAGGGACATGCCAACACAACATTAGATTTCTATTTTTCTTCCCATGATGAGACTGTATTATATTTTAATTCTTCTAAATTTTGAGGTGCAACCTTCGTACCAGTTGCTAAATCCTTCATTCCCAAAAGTGATGTTTAGTTAGTTGCCAACAAAAAAGAATAAGACCACAAAAAAAAAAAAAAATAAATAAAGTACAGTGAAGTTTTATAGGTTAGAATCATCACGTACAAAAACTTATTTACAATAAGGTATATAAATAAAACACATATTAAACAAACCTTACTTCAGCAAAATGATCAAATTTAATAGATCCTCACTTATATCAATTTCCATCAAAAACCACCAAATTATCAAATAGTAATATGCCATTGATTCCACCCATGTCTACTACAGACATTTATCAATGTGTCCCTATACAAATCACTCAATTATTATTGTTTTGAATTCCCACAGAAAATCAAAATAGAGTGTATACGAATTGTAAACTTGCTAACTCGGCCAATTGTTCTTACCTTGGAGAAGATGTCTATTAACATTCCAAGTTATGAATTTCAAATGGCTATAGGAAGTTATCAGATTGTATCAGTTGCTATGCCCAAAAATAGCAATTGCTTCTGCCTTCATTGGAACACATCAACTATATCATATTGTGTTTAATAAGGAAAAAAGTAGTAAAATCCAAAAGAAATAGTATTGTTAAGATTTGTCTAAAACTCATGTTCATAGTATTCTAGATATTCAAAAAATGAAAATCAAGTTGTTGAAAAAATAGCATAGTTCAAAATCTAAAACTAAAAATCCAATTATTGTTCATGTACACAGTATTAAAGATAGGTATTCAAAAATCAAGAACCAATTAATTTTTCTATCCTCACAACAGTTAGCATAAAGCTAGGTACTAATGGAATTTAAAAATAACTCAATTCTTTGAATTTCCTCACTCCTAAAATACCAAAAATTTTCTCATAAGCTAAATAATCCCCAAAGTTATTCGTCAACCAAACAGGCCAACTTAGGTCCCAAACACAAAAATTCTAGCCACAATACAACAATCTACTTAAGCTGATGTACTTTGAAGAATTAGAGTTTCCTTTAAAATATTAAGATAAAAAAAAATTTAAACTATTACATCCCAAGTTCCATACAAAAAAAAAATTAAGATTCAAACTTTACTCTCTTTTCTCTTCCATTTTCCCACAATTTCTGGGACACCAAATAGTCAAATTAAACAATAAGAAACAAATTATTAGTATAAGGAAATGAAATCTAATATAGCTGTGTATTGAACCATAAAAAGCAAATTATCAAGCACCACCCAAGAAAAGCAACAATTTTATTCCTCTTTCCTTCAAAATATTCTAAGAAAAGAATGGTTACCAATTGATTAGTATGACCTTTAATAGATTAAAAAGCCTCCAATGATTGCGAGTCTTGATCATTGACATCTGTCGAAGAATTGACAAACAAAACAGAGATAAAAATGAAATTTAGTTTAGCATATAAGACGATGGGAAAAAGAGAATAATAACAATTTCTCTTTGATGAAAATGAATAACACTCTTACCATAAAACAAAGACCAAAATAAAAACATCACATTGAACAAACATATTGAGAGTAACATTCCTACAGTCTAGAGAATGGCAACCATAAAACAATTTATAACGAACATGATCAAATGCCCAACTCAAATAATTTTTTTTAATATATATATATATATATATACGATCATGAAACACTTCGTAGGAAAACCCAGCAACATCACATCTAGGATTTACGACCAGTTAAGTAACCTTAGATGTAAAACCCTTGGCGACTTTAGGTGGTATGAAGATGTGTTTACTACCAGAGTCATGCACAGAAGTGATTGCAACTCTCCATTTTGGAAGGAGAAGTTCATCAATGGTTTACCTACCCTTTTTGGAGAAAAGGTTAAAGAAACCCTGTGTAACCCCTTAGGTGTCGTTCAGGATCTCTTGTTCAGACAAATCATCTATGTTCCATTCATAGAGTTTACCTGAAGTGACAGAGAACTGGTTACTAAGATTCCTTTCCTCGAACTGGAGGTCAGGGGGTGTAGGCCTGGGATACCAATTTCTGGTGAGGCTAGTAGGGGTTACCTTGGGGTTGGTAAGCCTTTTGACCTCTAAGTCCCTAAACTGGCTTTCTAGGTGTTCTATCTCCTTTTCACTATCTGAGGAGGTTTGGCTAGAACTGCTAGAAGCGGTATGGACGTCTAAGGCAACTAATCTGTTGGCTTCTAGACGGGGATCAACACTGGTTGAGGTGCTAACTGGTGAAGGGGTGACTGGTTCCTGCTTCACTAGCTCTGCAAGTCTCTGGTTGACTATTTCTAAGGCTGTTTTATCCTTAGATCTAAGGCTGGGTTGCTTAGTTGTAGGGAGCTTGACTAAAGGCTTCTCTAAGGCTTTGACAGGTTTGCTAGGGCTTCCTGGCTGTGGAACGACCTTGCTCTCTATTCTGTCATCTATCCTATCAAGCTGTTTTCCTATAACACCTAAACACTGGTTGGTGTAGTTGTTTTGCTCTATGACCTTCTTCACTACCGTTTCTTCTTGAGTGGTAGGGGTTTTGAAGGGCGAGGCAACTAGATCTGTTCCACGATGGTTGAAGACTATGGCTTCTTGGGGTGGATGGTGAAATCTAACAACTTCTGGAGGTTTGGGTTTGCCACTAGCATCTTTACTAGGGGGCTTTGTCCAATTGGTTTTGGTGAGAACACAAGACTTCTTGTGCCACTCAAAGTGTTTCTCAAAATATTCAAAGAAAGGGACATTGCTAGATATCTCTTTCATGAAGGTCTGCCAATTTGCGAGAACTTCTTTCTTTTGGTCAAGGGTATGGTTGGCTCTATAGGCTTCTCTTTTGAGTCTGTTTTCTTCTGACTCAAACTCCTTGCCTAGGGCATCCATATCAGGAGTGAACTCTTTCCTGATAACCATAAGCTGATAATCGATTCCAGGTTCTTCCTGAAATGGATCTTGGGGTTCCTGTTGGTAGGGATTTACCATATCACTACCTGTTGGTGATGGCTTGTTAGGACTTTTCTTTTCGTCCTCATCAACAACTGATTCTTGTCTGGCTGTGTAGCAGGGTGTGCTAACCTGGGATTTGGTCTGGACACCTTGGAGCTCTAGATCTAAGTCTCTTCTAGACTTAGGAAAGGGTGCTAGAGGTCTGGATGTACTACACTGGGATGCAGGTCTATCTCTCAAGAGATTAGGTGGCTGCCTAAAGGGTAGATCTACTGGGGATCTATTGTCAAGTTCATCATATCCTGATGGGGTGTAATATGGTGAACCTACTGGTGGTCTTAATCTAGAATGGTCAAAACTTATCCTAACCTTACCATCGGCTAGTTGTTGGACATAGTCTAGATCAGGATTCCTAGCTGGGTTTTGGATCTGATGAGCGAAATTCTCATTCTCAATCATCCAATCATCGGGGAAAGTAACCTGAGACCATTCTCAATCATCCAATCTCAATATATATATATTTTTAATAGTTTTAAGACCATGAAAACTCAATCTCGTTCATAATGAAAACTCAAAATTGAACTACGTTTTTTTTTCCTAATAATGAGATGGGAATAAAAAAAGAAAAAGAATAATACAAATAGCAGAAGTCATTTTCAATTTATACCCTTTGGACTTGGGCTACCAATGTTCACCTCTCATCTGCTTTATTACATCCCAAGTTCCATAAAAAAAAAAATTAAGATTCAAACTTTACTCTCTTTTCTCTTCCATTTTCCCACAATTTCTGGGACACCAAATAGTCAAATTAAACAATAAGAAACAAATTATTAGTATAAGGAAATGAAATCTAATATAGCTGTGTATTGAACCATAAAAAGCAAATTATCAAGCACCACCCAAGAAAAGCAACAATTTTATTCATCTTTCCTTCAAAATATTCTAAGAAAAGAATGGTTACCAATTGATTAGTATGACCTTTAATAGATTAAAAAGCCTCCAATGATTGCGAGTCTTGATCATTGACATCTGTCGAAGAATTGACAAACAAAACAGAGATAAAAATGAAATTTAGTTTAGCATATAAGACGATGGGAAAAAGAGAACAATAACAATTTCTCTTTGATAAAAATGAATAACACTCTTACTATAAAACAAAGACCAAAATAAAAACATCACATTGAACAAACATATTGAGAGTAACATTCCTACAGTCTAGAGAATGGCAACCATAAAACAATTTATAACGAACATGATCAAATGCCCAACTCAAATAATTTTTTTTAATATATATATATATATATATATACTTTTTTAATAGTTTTAAGACCATGAAAACTCAATCTCGTTCATAATGAAAACTCAAAATTGAACTACGTTTTTTTTTTTCCAAATAATGAGATGGGAATAAAAAAAGAAAAAAAAAGAAAAAGAATAATACAAATAGCAGAAGTCATTTTCAGTTTATACCCTTTGGACTTGGGCTACCAATGTTCACCTCTCATCCGCTTTAGTTTCGTTTGCAAGCTCTAGAGTCATTATCTATCTCTTGCGCTCACTTGATTAGGTTTTGGTAGACGAACTTGAGTCATGACCAAAAGAATGGAAAAAACACTCAAGAAACTATCGCATTGAAGGCCATACTGATCAATTTGTAAATAGAGAACAATTGAAAATTTATAGAAAAAAAAAATGAGAGGTGAGGAGGTGAGGAGGTTGCAATCTATCGGTGACTATAAAAATTCCATATAATAGCGGCATCTCAAGAGTCTGGGTTAATGGACAGACACATGATAGATGTGGAGATAAAGTATTAGTGACTATAAGAATTCCATATAATAGCGGCATTTCAAGAGTTTGGGTTAATGGAGAGACACAAGGTAGATATGGAGATAAAGTATTGGCGACTATAAGAATTCTATATAATAGCAACATCTCAAGAGTATGAGTTATGGGTTAATGGAGAGACATGTGATAGATATGGAGATAAAGTAATATCTGAATTTAAAAAGAGACTCAATAAATGGCAATCGATAAAACAAAAAATAAATAATAAAAGAAAATAAAATAAATGATGACATGGCGCTGACGTGGCTTAACTGGAGCGTAGCAACATTAAACGCTACGCTTCAGCTTTTAGTAATATATAGATTTGTTTGACCACAATGACCAGTATGTTGCTTAGAAAGTTCCAAGATTTATTTTAGGTTTCACACGGAAACTTGCATGATATTGCAATAAAAAAAGCATCTGTGGTTCTTGGAAAGTTCAGAGAGTCACACCAAAAGCAATGTAAAAAGCATCAATATGGGACTTTAAAGTTCAAAGAGTTGCTGGACACACCGAAAGCAAGCCACCTTTAAAAGCTCCTCTTTCTTGCATTCACCCTCTTACTAATTTGGCTTTCACTTTCCTGAGTTATATTGCAATACCTTCACAGTTTTCTTTCTCCTCATTTCAGATCTTTACAACTGTTTGCTCATAAATCTCGATGGCTCTTGTGACCTACAAAGGAGCCTCATCTTCTTCTTTCACCCACCAACTCAAGAAGTTTGACGTCTTCTTGAGTTTTAGAGGTGAAGATACCCGTTTTGGTTTTATAAGCCATTTGTATGACACTTTGCGTTTGAAGGGTATTCACACCTTCATTGATGATAAGCTTCCAAGGGGAGAAGAAATTTCTACAGAGCTTCTCAAAACCATTGAGAACTCAATGATGTCAATAATTGTATTTTCTGAAAACTATGTATCTTCCACTTGGTGTTTGGATGAGCTTGCCAAGATTGTTGAGTGTAAAAAGAATGACCAATTGGTGCGACCGGTTTTTTACAAGGTGGATCCATCTGAAATTCGTAACCAAAATGGAAAGTTCGGAGAAGCCCTAGCTAAACATGAAAGAAAACTTAAGGATAGCAAGAAAGTAGAAAGATGGAGAAAAGCTCTCCATGAAACCGCTAATATATCTGGTTGGCATTACAAGCATAGGTATGTATTTAATGACAACTATTGTACTTTTTATAACTTTCAGTGGTTTGATCACTAATTTTATTGTTAAACAACAATTACCGCTAATTTATCAATGTCTTTTGGCCAAATTATGTATGTATTTTTTTTTCTTCATATCTATGACTGTAGAGGTTATTAGCTAGCAATGTTGAAATAGAAGGGTTAAAAAAAAAAAAAAAAACTTACTGATTAAATAGGAGTGTCATATATATATATATATATAGGAGTTTCTTTCTCCCACATATTATTTATTTAAAAATTTTCCCAAATCTATCCTTAATAATTTAGTTCTAGTATTAAAAGTGAGTTTTAACAGCTTTTTTTTTTTTTTTTTTTTTGGAGAAGTTTCAATTATCAGTAACTTAGATTTTCCATGCAACTTCATTCTAGACATATTAATACTCAGAATTGCACCGAATCAAGGGTTGAACCGTCAAACTGGTAAACCATATGAAAATCTGGATTGTACTGACAGAAACTTAAGCTTTAGTTTCACAACCAAAAAAAAAAAACCTGATTAAATCATGAAAATTTGACTTAAAAAAAATCAAAACACATGGCTTTGCTCGAACGGTTTTGTTTTAAATGTTAAGTCATTTTGATCAAATTACCATACTTTCCTTCAATTTTACACTTTTATTTATTGTCTTTTAAGTCTTTAACTTTCAAACTTGAAATAAGTAGGCAAATGATCAATTCAGGTATCTTATTATTTAGTCATTTTTTAAAATATAAACACATATAAATTCTATATATGAATAAATTTTCTAAACAATAATATCCTATTAATTTCAAATTATGTTATGCCCGCATTTTTATGTTTAAATTGAATGTCATATATATGGGAATTAATACAAGCCACTTACTTTAATTCTCAATATTTAAAATTTTTATGCACAAGCCGAACATCTTAAATTTACTTGATCTTCACATTTCTATTTTCTAGTCTAACTCGTTATATATTTTTTTTTAATGTTATGTGAATGACAGATGCAATGAGTTCAAATTTATCCAAGTAATTGTTGAAGAGATCTCAAATTCTAAATTTAATCACACACCATTATTTGTTGCTCGATACCCTGTTGGAATAAATTATCGTGTAAAGACCATTATTTTAGATATTGAGTCAAATGATGGTCATATAATAGGTATCTATGGCCCTGGTGGAATAGGTAAGACAACAATCGCAAAAGCTATTTTTAATAGAATTTGTGATCATTTTGATGGATTTTGTTATCTAGAAAATTTAAGAGAAAGATTGAGGACAGATGCTAGTGTAATCGAACTACAAGAGGCACTTCTTTTTGAGATCTTAGGGGATACAAATTTAAAGGTGGGTAACAAATCTAGGGGAATCAATATGATAAAGAAAAGACTTTCATTTATGAGGATCCTTTTAGTTCTTGATGATGTGGATAAATGGATCCAAATAGAAAATTTGCTTGGAGGATGTGATTGGTTTGCTTTTGGAAGCAAAATCATTATAACAACAAGAGACAAACACTTGGCAGCTACTCTTGGAAATTGTTGTTCAACCTACTCGGTTAAGGAATTAGATCAAGATGAAGCTCTTGAACTTTTTAGTATGCACGCCTTCCAAAGCAACAAACCCAAAGATGATTATTTGGAACTTGCAAATAGAGTTATACAATATGCCAAGGGATTTCCATTGGCTCTAGTAATAATTGGTGCTGATTTGTATGGAAGAACTAAACTTGAATGGAGAAGTGCAGTAGAAAAGTATGAAAGAATTCCTAATGAAGAAATCAAAAAAAATACTCGAAATAAGTTATGAGGATTGGATAAAACTGAAAAAGATATTTTCCTTGATATTGCATGCTTCTTTGAGGGATTTCCTAAGGAGTATGTTATTGATATACTGGGTGCTTGCAATTTATATCCAATTTATGGAATTCGAAGACTTATCGATAAGTGCCTAATAACCCTTGGTCAATATGATAAATTGTTGATGCATGACTTGCTACAACAAATGGGTAGGGACATTGTTCAACGGGAATCACCAGACTTGCCCGGAGAGCATAGTAGGCTATGGTGTTATGAGGATGTTCATAAAGTACTAATACAAAATTTGGTATGCATTATCTTGGTTCATTTTCTACTTTTTTTTCAAATGGCAAATGTAGTGATTATTTTCCATTTAATGTTGAATAAAATTTAAGTTTATTAGTTTAGTTCTTGTTTAGTTTTAACTGTCATTATACTTTTAATGAATTTTAATGTATAGTATGATTGACTTGATGCTTTGTCTAATTAGGGATCGGAAAAAATTCGTAGTATAATGATATGCTCACCTGAAGCATCAAAGATGAAGTTAGAACCTAAATGTTTTGAGAAGATGAAAAATCTCAAGTTCCTTATGGTTAGTAATGTAGATATTTGTAGAGGTCTCAAATATCTTCCTAAGGAATTAAGGGTTCTTGATTGGTCCGAATTTCCTCTGTCTTCCCTACCATCCAATTTTGATCCACAAAAACTCATTGCACTCAATATGCCAGAAAGTCGGGTTACATTGGACAAGCTTTTCAAGGTATAATCATTTTTATTTATTTATAAATTATTATTACTTTATTAAACTAAATTTTAATAACATTTGTTGGAGTTAAAAATTTTGATTTTCTTTTTTCTACAGAGGATACAATGCAAAAACTTGACATATATGAATTTCAATTCCAATCAATACATTAGGGAATTACCCGACTTATTAAGTGCCACCCCAAATGTAAAGAAATTGGATCTCCAAAAGTGTAGAAAATTAGTCAAGATTCATGAGTCTATTGCATGTCTTGATAAGCTTGAAAGCTTGGATCTCTGGGACTGCATTGAACTTCAAATTCTTCCAAATTGTATCACGATGAAATCTCTTAAATATTTATCTCTTTTTAATTGCAAAAGGGTTAAGAGGTTCCCTGATATTCCACAAGAACTGGAAAATTTGAAGTATCTAAGGCTAGGACGCACTGCCATTAGAGAGCTTCCTCCATCAATTGAGAATCTCACTAGGCTTGAGCGATTAGACATAGGTTCCAGTTTCTATTCATGTCAGCTTCCTAGTAGCATTTATAAATTGCAACATCTTCGCTAGCTCTTGCTTTATGGTAATGTCAAATTTCCAAAGGACGTAGGGATTGGTAGACAAGCAGCAGCGGGCAATTCTTACGGTGGCTTTTCAAAATATTGTTTTCCAAAGTTGAACTTTCTAAAAAAGTTGACTTCTTGCTTCACCCACTCAGAAAAATGTTTATTACCAGGGAGTAAAGATTTGAACCTCAGAGAAAGCATTATCAGATTCAATAGATTAAATGGGCTTCTAATTAAGGATTCTAAGTTCCTTAAGAAAATTCCAAAGCTTCCAGAAAGTATAAGACAAGTAAATGCAACAAACTGCATCTCATTGAATTTAGAATCATTAAGAAAATTAATCCTTCAGGTACCCCTCTCTCTCTCTTAAAGTAATAATAGAAACAATTTTGGTTACCTTTGCAAATACATTTACTAGATTTGCTAAACTTCAATTTCTTAAAATTCCTAATTTCATGCAGTTTGGAAGAAATTTAGGGCTTTCACCAAATATGAAATGTTCGGGTGTGAAACACAAAGTATTAATGGATTCGCATTCACATCGCAAATTATCGAATCAGATTGATTGCGCTTCCCGGGTCTCCCTCTCCAAGTTCTACGCAATTAAAGATGAGTCCTTTCCCACTCTAGATGCGTATCTGGGTGATATTGGAGAGAGTTATGATATTAAAGTACCAGGAAAGAAGATTCCGAATTGGATCAATCATCAAAGCATTGAAAGTTCCGTATCATTCTGGGTTGGTCTTGAGTTTCCTTCAATTGCTGTTTGTGTTGCTTTTCATCTAATTCCGTTGAAGGACAGTTACGCTAATAATGATAAGTACGGTTCTATTTGTGATGATACGATCAATTGTGTTTATCATATCCACATTTCTACCGATAGTCATAAGCAACGTCGCATTGTTAAGACGTATTTATATGCATTGAAGTGGGATCATCTGTGGTTTTACGGTGTACCTCACAGCGTATTACAAAGGTATTTCGGAGACTTGATGCAAGGTGATCGGAATCATGTTGAGATTTCATGTAAAATCTCTCATTGGACAAGTGAAATCAGAAAATACGCTCTTGTGATTGCAAGGATGGGAGTACATGTGGAATGCGTATGTCCTCCTCAGAATTCCGTTATCGTCCAACACAATTCTCAAAATGTTGATGACGACATAGAGTTGCTCGCACCTTTACTATCTCAAAATGGTTCACATCCGGACTCAGACGCAGGAGACCCTTCAAGCTCCTCTAGTCCCTGATGACATCTGATTCAAGGCGTCCAGTGGATATAGCAAATAGGCTTGACTTATGTTTGGGTATTGACTCAGTAGATGGTAATGGGTTTGATTTGGGTTCTTCTTCAATAGCCAATCCCTTTATAAAAAGATGACTCCATTTTCAATCTATATCCACTGTCAAAGGAGACAAACATAATAGCCTCTTCCCTGAGAACAACCCACAAAAAAAATTTCGATAAACCTCTTGGCCAAAGTATAGGCAGCCACATTTGCTCCCCTAGCTACCCAAATTGGGTAACCCAATTTAAGGAAAGGTTAGGAGAAAGACCTGCCAACTCTATAGTATTTGCTATGTCTACCTCTATTACTTCGATCTACCATTTGTTTTAGGGTCAAAGTTGGGTTTTTGGCCAAGTACACACAAAATTTCGAAAGAGATAAATTACATGACCACAAAATAGTGCAACAAATGATCAATTTATATTGATTTGTCCGAAAGTGGGTACAATTCTCTATTTGATTCTTTACAATAAAAGAAGACAATGAATTTCTATGATTTGATCTCCACAATACTTTAAGATCCAAAGCGCTATGAAGCTTGATGTTGAATCATGCTTTGATGTGTCGAAATTGGATGTGTAATTGGATATATTTGATTTGATGTTGAGGGTTGTTGGCCTAATCCTGAACTAAATCTAAAGGAAGTTGAAGGTAAATTCTTACTTTGATTTGAAGAAGTAGGAATTAGCCTTGATTTTGTGAGAGCAAGAGTGCATTTTTGGATTTAGAGATGACTCTCAAGTGTTAATAGGGTTTTCCCTTTATGTTTTTTTGGTTAATTTTCTCACACGAGAAGTCTCTATTTATAGGAAAGTCAATATAATTTTATCTGGAATTTTCTCTCATTAGTTATTGAGAGTTAATTATTAATTTGGAATTTTAAATTCAAATTTTAATTTAATTCAATTTTCCATTTAATGGTAACCTTCCATGTGAGTCCTTTTTTCTACGTTGTCACATGGCTCTTTTCATTTGATGTTGTCACATGGCTTACATGACTTATGACACATGTCATTTTTATGTGATTTTATCATGTAATTTTTATAAATTAATTATTGTCCCTAATCACCAAAAAAAATTGATATTTAAATATTATATTTTAAAATTCAATAACCACATTCAGTATCACATTAGTTTGTAGGTTACACTAAAATTTATAGTAATTGAAATATTTTTCTTATGGTTTATCTTTATTCGTGAAAAAAAATTAACACAACATCTATTACGTTGTTTAAGTGGCATCGTCATCAATTATATTCAGTGGCGGAGCCAGGATTTAAGTTAAGGAGGGACAAAATTTATATATGATACACACATTTACACACATTATGTGAATATATAATGTGAAGGAGGATTTGTTCCAAGCCCGCAAGCAGTTTGTCCGCTCTAGGGCCGAAGGACCCACACGACTTTGTTCCTTCAAGCGATATGAGCAATTTTTGAGACTTGCTCCCACATCGAAAAAAGATGCGCCCCACTCATGCCTTATAAGCCTCAGCTAAAGGCAAGAGTGGACCAGTACAACACAAAAGCTGAATTCTTTAATAACTCAAGTGCAGTCTTTACATAGGGGATTACGTCCACTAAAGCTTACATCATAGTGTTGAACGTAATATCAAGAACAATAGAAAAGTGATTCAGAAGATACCTAAAGATGTCAGATTAAAGGCATTCCTCTCCTTTCCCTTTTTTGCCACCAATGCTCATAAATGGTTTTTAGACATCTCCTCAGAGATGTTTCCAAGCCACAGTCGTTAATTTCAGAGGAGCTTGGATTGCTCAAAACCCACTCCAAAAAAAAAAAAGTTATAGAACAAAAATTACAAATATATCACAGCAAGAACTCAAGCTAGCCAAAATGATAATTTTAAGAAAATTACAAACAAGAAATCTAATTACCACAGCAAGAAAAAACCAGAATTAAATCATCTAAATATATCACACAAAACAAACCAAAATCATATCAAATACAAAGGGATTTGGTAAGAAACCTGGAAAAAAGTCAGAGTCTTGAAAAGGTGGGCAGTAGAATCGGTGATCCTTGGCGGCGAAAAGGTAGGTGGGGATGGGAAAGGCGGAGAATGTGGCAGTGGTTGGGGTTTCTGAGAAAAACAAAGAATGAGGATTAGAGAAAGGAGAGATGCCGTCTGGGTTAGATTGAGAGAGTAGATGCTTTTGCCGGTCTAAGGTTTTTAAAGAAAAACAGAGGTGGAGGAGGATGAGAGAAAGGAAGCTCTTGCCGGTCTGAGGTTGCTAAGAAAATAGAGGTGGAGGAGATGAGAGAGAGAGAGAGAGAGGCATGTTTAAGGAGAAGACGTTGCTCATGTGTTTTTTTGTGCTTGACACCTGTCCCTATTTGCAGGATTTGCTGCAAACATGTTATATATATATATATATATAAAACCGAAACCTCTGAAACTCTCACAATTTTCCACAGGGTATTTTAGAAAATAACCATCAAACCCAAACAATGTCATTAGTTAGGCAAAGTTTCAAACTAATTTCGTTTCTAACAATTCGAGTCCAGAGGACTCGATTTTACTGTTGCTATTGTCCTGTTTTGCCAGCAGCTAAAGTGGACAAAAAAGTCCACGTAGGCCAAAAACCGAGTCTAGTGGACTCGGTTTGTATGTATAGAAACTTACCGTTTTCAGCTCTTTTTTTCTCTTCAGAAACTCAGCTCCTCTTTAACTTTCCTACCACTTGCACTCACAGAACACTCATCTCTCACAACACTCATCTCACACAATACTCATCTCAGGTAATGTGTTTACAAAATTGTGATTTATTTGCTAGTTTTTTTTTTTTTGAAGAAAAATTTAGAACATATTAGGAAAATTTTTGTTTTTGTTATTTGTTAGTGTAAATATTGTGATTAAATTATTTGCTAAGTTTTTTTAAAAAATTAATATTGTGATTACTTATGTTATTACAACATATGGGAATATTTGTTTTGCTTGTTAGTGTAAATATTGTGATAATATGCTAAGTTTTTTTTAAAAATTACTATTGTGATTAACTTATTGGGAATATTTAGTACTAAATGTTGTGATCAATTGTTAGGAATATTTAGTACTTTTAGGTCTTTATCATGGATATGAAATGGATTATGAGTTTGATACCTAAGATAGTATTTGTAGTCTTTTTACCATAAATTATTTCAAGATATACCTCTTAGGATTTGTAACAAAGATTTCAATGGATATGAATTTGGTAATGACTATTTTTGTAAGATTACTAAATGTGAGTATATGCAAATTTGGTTGAGGTTAGTATAGTTGGCATTTCATACGCAAAGTTTTGTGATTGATGTTGATTGAGTGTTATAAATTTGTGACTAACACAATTGCACTTGATGATCTATAGGTTGACAATGATCCTTATAAATATATATTACGGTGGACCCCTTACCAATACCAACCCTTATGACGGATCCTCATTTCAAGGTCCGGGTATCCAATGCTACTATATGATGGTATGCCGTAAGCTAAAGACCCTAAATGAGCTGAAATTAAAAATTATGGAAGAGTTGCAAGTGAACCCTGCTTTGCATGACATACATATTACTTTCCGTTCTCCATATGAAGTCCTCAATCAATGCATTAATTACAGATATATGGAGATAACAGAGGACAAACATGTGAAATTCATGTTTAGTAAGATGCAAAAATGGGAACAAGCAGCAGATTTTGAGTTGTACGTCACTTTGGTGCCGCGTGCGAAAGTCGGCGTAGAGGAAGAAATTGTACAAACAACTACATCTCTACAGTTTGCAGTCCTAGATGATCGATGCATCACATTGGGAGGCTATAAACCCCCTTTTCAAGAGACACCAACAACAATTGGTCTCTCTCTCTCTCTTATTGCAATATTACCTTTAGGTAGACAGGATTGGTACAATCAGTTAAGGACTTCTCAGAAAATGTTTGAACTACACGTGTGATATTAGATTACCATCTGAAAACTGCACTAGCATGTTTAATTTACAGGAGCAATAGTTGTCCATTTGCTAGAATAATTACTATAAATAAATTGTCAACTTTGTTGTTGTAATTAATTTGTCACTATCCATGCAAAAAGGAAGTTTTAATTTGATGCTAATACAACTACTTGACTCAGTTTTCCTGAAAGTTTGATACAAAAGAAGTGAAATTTGTCCATTTCAAGTAATGTTTGAAGCTATTAATTTTGTCAAACAGTATGAAACAACATTATTATTACTTTTTTTTTTGCGTACTGTATGCCTCCAGAATAAATCCTCTCATGTAATGACAGTTATATTTAAAGTTGTAGGTGAAGAGAATTACCAGTCTCCTGCTAATAATGATCCTCTGAGGATAAATTGGACAAGGGAAATGGACCGTTATTTTATTGACCTTCTGTTAGAACAGTTGCACAGAGGGAATAAGATTGGTCGTACATACAATGCTCAAGCTTGGACCTGGATGAATGCAACATTTAGTAAAAAATTTGGATTCCTTTGTGATAAAGATGTACTAGAAGATCGGTATTGGAGCTTGAGGAAAGAGTATACGGACATCACAGATATCCTCAATCATAATGGCTTTGCTTGCGATGGAATTGACCAAACAATGACAGCTGATGATGATGTTTGGGAAGCTTATATCAAGGTGCTATTTTTTCTTATTTGTAATGTTGCTAGGATAAAGGGTTATCTCCTTTTATTTCCTTTGGTTATCACTAAAGAGCACTGAGCATGCCACGGTATGGTAAATATGTGTGCGCACACACATGTTCTTTCTTTCTCTCCCCCTTGATGAAATGATTAACAGTATTCATGAAGTAAACTATATGTTGGTGCGTAATGTAGGGTGCAGAACATAATCTTATTGATAGTTGAACATTGAGCTTTATAATTTTGATCAGCTTTTATTTAAAAATGGCATTTTGCATAATCATCCAGATGCAGTTACATACAGAGATAAGATCTTGGGTGATTATTGTGATTTGTGCTTGATTTATGGTAATGAAAGTCAGCATAGTAGATCAAGTTATTTCGATGTAAAAATGGAGATCAACACCAACGCCCTGGGGATGGGGATTGACGATATAATTGGAGATACCCAATCTCCAGTTACTGAGTTTGAAATATCTCATCTGAGAAGAAAGCAAAAATCTGCTCCTTCGTCAACCTCAGCATGTATCCAAAAATTTCAGAGAACCATCAAGAAAGAGACACAAGAGGCAGTTGAGGGGAAGCCATGTGTAGTAAAAACATATTTGGGTACTGAGGAAGACAAAGACTACAGCTCAATAGAATGTATAGTTGCAGCACTTCAAACCGTTCCTGATATGGATGATGAGATCTTCTTGGAGGCTTGTGAACTTTTAGAAGATGAGGGAAAGGCCAAGATGTTCGTGGCCATGGATGTCACAGCACGGAAGAAGTGGTTATTGAAAAAGCTTTGACGGTAGCATCTATTTTTCTTGTTAATGTCAGGTATAATTTAGGTAATTTTTTATTGGGGAGTTTTTCCAATGTAAATCAGATCCTATATTAATGCAAAGGCATTTTTCAATGCAATTTCCTGTATGATTTCCTTATTGAAATTGGAAAAAAGAAAAAGAAAAAGGGAATTGAATTTGTTTTTGCTGGGAGGTCCTGTGCATGGACTTTTCGCACATTCCCTTTCCCTTTTTGAGTGTGAGATTTTTGATAAAAATTTTTTGTGCTGAGTGGATTCTACTTTTTTCATTTTTTCATTTTTTCATTTTTCTCCTCTCCTAATAACCAAACAAAGGAAAGTTTAATATTTCCCTTCCCTTCTTTCTTCTTTACACCATCAGTGTCATGGAAAAAGAGGGGAATCTGCAGGAAAATGAGAAACTTTACTTTCTATAAAGAAATCTTACTTGATATGGTGCTAGACTAAAGATAGCTACTTTTCCAGAAAGTCATAAACGTGTGGAGCTCTCTTTCAACTTTGTTGGATTGCATAGAAGAGGGGTATCGACTTTTGTTAACATTTCCCTTTTTTTATTACATCTCACTTTCGAATGAATAAGATAAGAAATTACCATTTTGTTTTATCACAATTACCGGTATGGTGCTTAGAAAGTTCCAAGATTTATTTTAGGTTTCACATGGAAACTTGCATGATATTGCAATAGAAAAAGCATCTATGGTTCTTGGAAAGTTCAAAGAGTTATTGGTCACACCAAAAGCAATGTAAAAAGCATCAATATGGCACTTTAAAGTTCAAAGAGTTGCTGGACACACCGAAAGCAAGCCACCTTTAAAGGCTCCTCTTGCTTGCATTCACCCTCTTCCTAATTTGTCATTCACTTTCCCGAGTTATATTTCAATCCCATCACATTTTTCTTTATCCTCCTTTCAGATCTTTACAACAATTTGCTCATAAATCTCGATGGCTCTTGTAACTTGCAAAGGAGCCTCATCTTCTTTTTTTACCCACCAACCCAAAAAGTTTGATGTCTTTTTGAGTTTTAGAGGTGAAGATATCCGTCTTGGTTTTATAGGCCATTTGTATAATGCTTTGTGTCAACGGGGTATTAACACCTTCATTGATGATAACCTTCAAAACAGGGCCGGCTCAACAACTTTTGGGGCCTTAGGCGAAAATTTTAAATGGGACCTTTTTATAATTAAATATTAATCAAATAATATATATATATATATATATATTGAATTTTTTTTATTTAAAATCTATTTTTCTTGCCTTTTGAGATGCAAAATTACTAATTAAGTTTTTGTATTTAAGTTCTTCTAACATTTCTTTTTCAATTGATAATATAGCTAATCCATTTAATCTTTCTTGTGACATAGTAGACCTTAAATAAGATTTTATTAATTTTAATTTTGAAAAACTTCTTTCTGCAGATGCAACTGTAACAGGTATTGTTAGTAATATTCTATAAGCAATATATGCATTTGGAAAAGAACCTAGTCTTTTTAAATAATTAAGTATATTAATTGGAGTATTTTCATCTCTTTGCACAACTTCTTTTAAAATTTTTAGTTCTGAAAATAAATCTAAGCCATCAATATCATAATAAACATCATGTTTGAGAAAACTTTCAAGATTAAGACAATATTTTTTCAAACTATTATCATTTAGTGCTTTTAGTTTTTCAAAATTAAATACAAAACCAAAAATATCCTCATATATTTGAAATTGTTCAAACCTACTTTCAATTGATGAAATAGCTTGATCTACTATATATAAAAAATAATTAATTCTAAAAGATTCTTCAGCAGATTGTGTTATCTCATCATTGGCATTCTCATCAAATTGTTTCTTTCTACGAATTATACGTTTTTCATGAAATATAGGCTCTATTTCCATTTTGATAGCAATCTCTTTAGATGAAATCATAGCAGATGTAAATCCATCTTCTCTATATTTTTTAAGAAAAGATATGAGACCCTTTAGTTGATCTATGGCAACATCAATATGCATGTTTTTACTAACAAAGTTAACGGCAAATAATATATCATACCAAATAGTCATTCCTAACAAGAATTCAAAATTTTCAAGCTCATATGTTGCCAAACAATTAGCTTCACTTTTTGTTTTAGGATCTTCACTCGTTTTTGCTAATTGTAACAAAGCATCTCTTATTTCTAAAGCTTGAAATTTTATTGCTTTTACACTTTCAATTCGACTTTCCCAACGTGTTTGTGACAATGGTTTAAGAGTTAAACTTGAAACATTATCTTGTAAAACTTTCCATGGCTTTGTGGAAGAAGCAAACGATGTATATATACGTTGTACTACTCCAAAAAAAGATATAACTTTAGGACAAGAATTGGCCACATCGCATAGCACAAGGTTAAGATTATG
Organism: Quercus variabilis; assembly: GCA_030445155.1. Classification (NCBI taxonomy): domain Eukaryota; kingdom Viridiplantae; phylum Streptophyta; class Magnoliopsida; order Fagales; family Fagaceae; genus Quercus; species Quercus variabilis. The sequence goes on along the minus strand of CP129447.1, from coordinate 16,370,081 downwards.
ACAACCACATGGCGTGTAAAATGCTCTAGGGTTTATATCAATTATTCTTTTTTGTACCCCTTGTTTATTTCCTTTCATATTAAACCCATTGTCATATCCTTGTCCACGTACATCATTAATATCAAGTTCAAGACTTTTTATTACATTTATAATTTCAATAAAAAGACCTTTTCCAGAAGTATCATCTACTTCTAAAAATTCTACAAAATGCTCATCTATTTTTATTGGACTAGTTGAAATATCTACACATCGTAGTACTAGAGTCATTTGTTCTTGATGACTTACATCGGGAGTACAATCAAGTATAATTGAAAAATATTTTGCTTCCTTAATCTTTTTAATAATTTTACCTTTAATTTCATTTGCTAACAGTTGTATCAATTCATTTTGTATATTATGTCCAAGATAATGATTATGAATTGCACCATGTTGAATACGTCGAACATGTTCTTGCATTACTGGATCAAATTCTGCAATCATTTCAATCAGACTTAAAAAATTTCCATTATTTTCTTGATAGATCTTTTCGTTTTTTCCTCGAAAGGCCAAATTATTTTTTCCAAGATTTTTTACTACAGCAATAATTCTTAACAACACTTTTTTCCAATGATCTTTCTCTTTGTTAACTTGTTCTTGGAAATTTTTATCAATTGTTTTATTTTTCAATAATTTCATTTCTAAATCAATCCAAGCATTCATGTTAGTAACATGCTCTTTGCTTGTTTCATGATTTTTAATCTTATTGCTAATATTTCTCCAATCATTAGTTCCTTCATTGGTAAGTTGATTTGTACCACTACCATGTGTTGTTGAATTAAACAACTTGCAACAAAAACAAAATGCTTTATCCAAATCTTTTGAATACACTAGCCATCTTCTATCAAATTTCTCCCCATTTGATAACTTTTTAAAATAAAATGTAGTAGAAAAATGTCAACGATCTTTATCTATAGGAAAATTTAGATCATATTCTCTAATTGGACCCTTTTCTACTAATAAATCTCTTAATTTTGTATCAATATTTTCCCATTGACTTGGATCATAGATATTATTAGTAAGTAGGTTAGTCAGTTTTTCATTTTCTTCTAAATTATTTTGTTTTTCATTATCAATTATTGTTACAATAGATGTTTCAACATTATTAGGACTATTTTCATTATTCTCTTTTTGTTGTATAATTTCACTATCTTCCAACTCTTTTTGACAAGTTTCTTGTTCACTTGTAATATTTTCACCTAAACTTTCCACTGTGTTTTTTTTAACACTAGTAACAAATTTGTCCATAGATCCTTTTTGAGATTCAATTTGTTGTTCAATTTTTCTCTTTTTTAGAAGTTTTTCATATCCGGATAAATATTTTCTAGTAGACATTTATAATAAGAAAATATTTACAGATAAATATAACACAATTTTATAATTAAAAATGATAATTTAACTAAAAATCAAATTTAAAGTATAGAATAATAGAACCTGGTTATTGCAATTTTTCTAAAGTCGTGACCACTTTAAAACTTAAACCTGCACAAATAAAAATTAATTTAATACATAATTTAATAAATTAATGTCACTATAATACAAATGAATTGATATGATACACATCAAATTATTAATTGGTACAATAATTTATAATAATATGTAAAGTGTTACTGTGTCAGATTAAAAAAAAGAAAAGAAAAAAAAAAGAAAAGAAAGGGTAAGTAACCGACCAGACTGTACACCACATCCTATGGCTAAGCTTTAAACAAAAAATGTGTCCTATCATTCTATCAATTGCCAGAAGGGTCCAAAGTCCAAACAGGGGCTGATGCAGAAAAGTTATCATAGAAAAAAGTGAAAACATGTCCCTTCCCATCAAATTATTGTACGGCAGTGAAAGTGTAAAACAAACAAAATATATATACAATTTAAGTTAAATAAATTGAAGACAAAGAGAAAGAGGGGAACTGGGAAAGACAAAGAGAAAGAGATTTTCAGAAGACAAAGAGAAAGAGGGGAACTGGGAAGAACTGAAGAGTGAAGAATAATACCTCTTGTGGCTGCCGACTGATATGCTGAATCATCAAAGAAAAATTGCAAGCCAGACTGATTGACTGAGTTTATAGAAAAAGATCAAGAATCAAGGTGAAGATAAAGAAAAGAAAGGTGAGTCCGTAAGACTAGATGGAGAGGCAGAGAGATAGAGAGATGAGAGGTTTTTTTTTTTTTTTTTTTGAAATTTATAATCTCTATTTTAGCATATTTCATTCTATCAATTGCCAGAAGGGTCCAAAGTCCAAACAGGGGTTGATGCAGAAAAGTTATCATAGAAAAAAGTGAAAACATGTCCCTTCCCATCAAATTTTGTACGGCAGTGAAAGTGTAAAACAAACAAAATATATATACAATTTAAGTTAAATAAATTGAAGACAAAGAGAAAGAGGGGAATTGGGAAAGACAAAGAGAAAGAGGGGAACTGGGAAGAACTAAAGAGTGAAGAATAATACCTCTTGTGGCTGCCGACTGATATGCTGAATCATCAAAGAAAAATTGCAAGCCAGACTGATTGACTGAGTTTATAGAAAAAGATCAAGAATCAAGGTGAAGATAAACAAAAGAAAGGTGAGTCCGTAAGAATAGATGGAGAGGCAGAGAGATAGAGAGATGAGAGGTTTTTTTTTTTTTTTTTTGAAATTTATAATCTCTATTTTAGCATATTTCAAGACAATTACGTTGTATTATTAATGAATTTGTCTGCTATTAATTTTAATTTTAGCATATTTCAATAATGAATTAATAAATTTGTCTCCTAAAATTTAATTTGGTTGGCTAAAGTTTGACTATTTTTATTTTTTCCATTTTAATTTTCTGCATTTTAGAATATAATGTGGCCTTTTTAATGCATACTTAAATTTTTTTTAATTAAAATATATAAATAAATTATATATATATATATATATATATAATTTTTTTTTTACAAGTGGGGTCTTCTTTTATTTGGGGGCCTTAAGCGATTGCATCAGTTGCATCTACTGTTGAGCCAGCCCTGCTTCAAAACGGGGAAGAAATTTTTGTAGGACTTCTCAAAGTCATTGAAAGTTCAAGGATTTCAATAATTGTATTTTGGTACTTTTTTATTGGGGAGTTTTTCCAATGTAAATCAGATCCTATATTAATGCAAAGGCATTTTTCAATGCAATTTCCTGTATGATTTCCTTATTGAAATTGGAAAAAAAAGGAATTCAATTTGCTTTTGCTGGGGGGTCCTGCGCATGGCATGGTGATGGTTGATTGTAGCTGGATTTATGGTTGATTGCCTGGAATGTTGATGAAAAATACATTCTCAATCGATATTTTTGTCTTTTTAACACGTGTTGCACGTTTATATCTTTTAATACATATATGACAGTAAATGGACTTATTTCTGTCCATGTTAGGGCATAAAATTTTATTTGCCATTTAGCTAGCATATTGATGTGCAATAAATCTATATGCACAAAATCTTTTAATGGACTTTTCACACATCCCCTTTCCCTTTCTGAGTGAGATTTTTGATAAAAAATTATTGTGCTGAGTGGATTATACTTTCTTCACTTTTTCATTTTTCTCCTCTCCGAATAACCAAACAAAGGAAAGTTTAATATTTCCCTTCCCTTCTCTCTTCTTTACGCAATCAGTGTCATGGAAAAAGAGGGGCAATTTGGAGGAAAATGAGAAACGTGTGGACAAAAGATAGCTACTTTTCCAGAAAGTCAAAAACGTGTGGACCTCTCTTTGAACTTTGTTAAATTGCATGGAAGATGGCTACCTGTAACCTGCCTACCTACTTTCGAATGACTAATAAGATAGCTACCATTTGCTTATTACATCTCACTTTCGAATGACTAATAAGATATGAAATTACCATTTTGTTTGACCACAATGACCAGTGTGTTGCTTAGAAAGTTCAAGATTTATTTTAGGTTTCACACGGAAACTTGCATGATATTGCAATAAAAAAAGCATCTGTGGTTCTTGGAAAGTTCGGAGAGTCACACCAAAAGCAATGTAAAAAGCATCAATATGGGACTTTAAAGGTCTAAGAGTTGCTGGACACACCGAAAGCAAGCGACCTTTAAAGGCTCCTCTTGCTTGCATTTACCCTCTTCCGAATTTGTCTTTCACTTTCCTGAGTTATATTGCAATCCCTTCACAGTTTTCTTTCTCCTCCTTTCAGATCTTTACAGCTGTTTGTTCATAAATCTTGATGGCTCTGGTGACCAGCAAAGAAGCCTCATCTTCTTCTTTCACCCACCAACCCAAGAAATTTGATGTCTTCTTGAGTTTTAGAGGTGAAGAAACCCGTCTTGGATTTGTAGGTCATTTGTATAATGCTTTGTGTCAACGGGGTATTAACACCTTTATTGATGATATTCTTCAAAGGGGAGAAGAAATTTCTGTGGGACTTCTCAAAGTCATTGAAAGTTCAAGGATTTCAATAATTGTATTCTCAGAAAACTATGCATCCTCCAAATGGTGCTTGGATGAACTTGTAAAGATTGTTGAGTGTAAGAAAAAAGACTATTTAGTGCTACCAGTTTTTTACAACATAGATCCATCAGAAGTTCGTATTTGGAGAAGCACTATCTAAACATGAAGAAAAATTAAAGGATGACAAGGTGCAGAGTTGGAGGAAAGCTTTATTTGAAGCTGCAAGTATATCTGGTTGGCATTACCAGCGCAGGTATGAATTTAATGACAACTATTGTACTTTTTATGAGTTTCACTGGTTTGTTATGATAACTGATTTTATTGTTAAACAACAATTACCACTAATTTATCAGTGTTAGTTTTTTGGCCAAATTATGAATGATTTTTTTTTCCCTTCATATCTACTCCTATAGAAGGGTTTTTGTTGTTGTTGTTGTTGTTGTTGGGAAAACACTACTATAGAAGTTAGCTGGCAATGTAGAAATAGAAAGATTTTAAAAATAAAATAAAAAATTACCTTACCAATTAAATAGGTGTTTCTCCCACATATTATTTATTTAAAAAACGTTTCCTCCTTAATAATTTAGTTCTAGTATTAAAAATGAGTGAAAGTTGTAACAAGTTTCAATTATCAGTTACTAAATTTTCATTGCAACTCACATTCAAAAAAAAAAGAAAAAGATTTTCATTGCAACTTTATGCTAAATGTGTAGTTATCATAATCGTACCAAAACAATGGTGATTTTTTTTTTAGTCAAACAATGGTAGAACCCTCAAATTGGTAAACAATATGAAAATCCGGACGTTATGACAGCAACGTTAGTTTCACAACCAAAAAGCTGATTAAATCAAGAAAATTGATGGTTTTTTTATTTTGAAAAAAAAAAAAAGAAAGAAAGAGAAAAATACCGAATCACATGGTTTTTTTTCAAATCGCTTGGTCTTTAATGTTATTTATTTATTTTTTTTTATCAAATTAGTTACTATACTTTCCTTCAACTATGCACTTTTATTTATGGTCTTTTAAGTCTTTAGCTTTTAAACTTTGAAATGAGTAGTCAAATGATCAATTCAAGTATCTTATTATTTAGTAATTATTTATATAAACATATATAAATTCAATATATGAACAATAATATCCTATTAATTTCAATCTATGTAATGCCTACATATTTATGTTTAAAGTGAATGTAAGTTCATCTTTTTATAATTTATATTCTTTTTGTATTTTTTAATTTATTTTAATTTGTTCATATTTAAAATAAATTTATCATTAGTACAACGGTTGAGTCAATCATCTAATGGTTGAACCAATGAACTACCATACCACCTTGATGATTGAATGCTCAATACGTCATGACAACTATGTCTAGATCCCTAAAACTAATATATATATATATATATATATATATGCTAACATAACGATAGTTATAGATTTATGAATTTGTGCATGCCACTTACTTTATTTGATAATTATTCAAATTTAATTCACAAGCTGAACATCTTAAATTTAGTTCATTTTCATATTTCTATTTTCTTTTCTAAATTTTGTGTGTGTGTATATATGATAAAAATCTAAATCTTATATTGTTTTCATATTCTGTGAATGATAGTTGCAGGGAGTTTGAATTTATCCAAGAAATTGTTGAAAAGATCTCAAATTTTAAATTAAATTGCTCACCATTATTTGTCGCACGATACCCAGTTGGAATAAATTATCGTGTAAAGACCATACTTTCAGATATTGAGTCAAATGATGGTCATATAATAGGTATCTATGGCCCTGGTGGAATTGGTAAGACAACAATCGCAAAAGCTATTTTTAATAGAATTTTTGATGATTTTGATGGATCTTGTTATCTAGAAAATTTAAGAGAAAGATCAGAGACAAATCCTGGTGTAATCGAACTACAAGAGACACTTCTTTTTGAGATCTTAAGGAATACAACTTTAAAGGTGGGTAACAAATCGAGAGGAATCAATATGATAAAGGAAAGACTTTCATTTATGAGGATCCTTTTAGTTCTTGATGATGTGGATAAACAGATCCAAGTAGTAAATTTGCTTGGAGGATGTGATTGGTTTGCTTCTGGAAGCAAAATCATTATAACAACAAGAGACAAACACTTATTAGCTACTCTTGGGAAATGTTGTTCAACCTACGAGGTTAAGGGACTAGATCAAGATGAAGCTTTGGAACTCCTTAGTATGCATGCCTTCCAAAGCAAAAAGCCTGAAGAAGATTATTTGGAACTTGCAAATAGAGTTATGCAGCATGCGAGGGGACTCCCACTAGCTCTAGCAATAATGGGTGCTGATTTGAATGGAAGAACTAAACCTCAGTGGAGAAGTGCAGTAGATAAGTATGAAAAGATTCCTAATGAAGAAATTCAAAAAATTCTCAAAATAAGCTATGATGGATTGGAAGAAACCGAAAAAGATATTTTCCTTGATATCGCATGCTTCTTTAAGGGATTTTTTAAGGAGTATGTCATGGATATATTGGATGCTTGCGATTTATTTGCAATTTGTGGTATTCAAAGACTTTTCGATAAATGCCTAATAACTACTGATCAATATGATAGATTGTTGATGCATGACTTGCTCCAACAAATGGGTAGGGACATTGTTCGACAAGAATCGCCACGGCTCGGAGAGTGTAGTAGGCTATGGTGTTATGAGGATGTTTATAATGTACTAACACAAAATATGGTATGCATTATCTTGGTTCATTTTCTACCTTTTTTTCAAATGGCAAATGTAGTGATTATTTTTCATTTAAATGTTGAAGAAAATTTAAGTTTATTAGTTTAGTTCTTGTTTAAATTAACTGTCATTACACTTTAGTGAATTTGATTGTATAGTGTGATTGACTTGATGCTTTGTCTAATTAGGGATCGGAAAAAATTCGAGGCATAAGGATATGCTCACCTGAGCCATCAAAGATGAAATTGGAACCTAAATGTCTTGAAAAGATGAAAAATCTCAAGTTCCTTATAGTTAGTAATGTAGATATTTGTAGAGGTCTCAAATATATTCCTAATGAATTAAGGATTCTTGATTGGTCCGGATTTCCTTTATCTTCCTTACCATCCAATTTTGATCCTCAAAATCTCATTGCACTCAACATGCCAAAAAGTCGAGTTACATTGGACAACCTTTTCAAGGTATAATCAATTTTATTTATTTATAAATTATTATTACTTTATTAAACTATATTTTAATAACATTTGTTGGAATTAAATATTTTGATTTTCTTTTTTCTACAGAGAATACAATGCAAAAACTTGACATATATGAATTTCAATTCCAATCAATACATTAGGGAATTACCCGACTTATTCAGTGCCACCCCAAACATAAAGAAATTGGATCTCCATGACTGTAGAAGATTAGTCGAGGTTCCTGACTCTGTTGGATATCTTGATAAGCTTGAAAGCTGGGACCTCTTTAATTGCGTTGAACTTCAAACTCTTCCAAGCTGTATTGTGATGAAATCTCTTAAATGTTTAAATCTTTTTAACTGCCTAAGGGTTATGAGATTCCCTGATATTCCACAAGAACTGGGAAATTTAAAGTATCTAAGTCTGGGACAGACTGCCATTAGAGAGCTTCCTCCATCAATTGGGAATCTCACCGGGCTTGAGCGATTAGACATAGGTTCCAGTTTTTATTCATGTCAGCTTCCAGGTAGCATTTATAAATTGCAACATCTTCGCGAACTCTTGCTTTATGGTAATGTCAAATTTCCAAAGGGCGTGGGGATTGGTAGACAAGCAGTAGCGTGCAATTCTTACGGTGGCTTTTCAAAATATTGTTTTCCAAAGTTGAATTTTCTAAAAAAGTTAACTTCTTGCTTCACCCACTCAGAGAAATGTTTATTACCAGGGAGTAAAGATTTGAACCTCAGAGAAAGCATTATCAGATTCAATAGATTAAATTGGCTTGTAATTGTGGATTCCAAGTTCCTTAAGAAAATTCCAAAGCTTCCAGAAAGTATAAGACAAGTAGATGCAAGAAACTGCATCTCGTTGAATTCAGAATCATTAAGAAAATTAATCCTTCAGGTACCTCTCTCTCTCTCTCTCTATCTCTTAAAGTAATAATAGAAACAATTTTGGTTACCTTTGCAAATACATTTACTAGATTTGCTAAACTTCAATTTCTTAAAATTCCTAATTTCATGCAGTTTGGAAGAAATTTAGGGCTTTCACCAAATATGAAATGTTCAGGTGTGAAACACAAAGTATTAATGGATTCGCAATCACATCGCAATTTATCGAATCAGATTGATTGCTCTTCCCGGGTCTCCTTCTCCAAGTTCAACGCAATTCAAGATGAGTCCTTTCCCACTCTAGATGCGTATCTGGGTGATTATGGAGAGAGATATGATATTACAGTACCAGGAAAGAAGATTCCGAATTGGATCAATCATCAAAGCATTGAAAGTTCCATATCATTCTGGGTTGGTCCTGAGTTTCCATCAATTGCTGTTTGTGTTGCTCTTCATCTAATTCCGTTGAAGGACAGTTACGCTAATAATGATAAGTACGGTTCTCTTCGTGATGATATAATCGATTGTTTTTGTGATATCCACATTTCTACCGACAGTCGTAAGCGACGTCTCATGGTTAGGGGGTGTTTATATAGATTGAAGTGTGATCATCTGTGGTTTCACGGTGAACCTCACAGCCAATTACAGAGGAGATTCGGAGACTTGATGCAAGGTGATCGGAACCATGTTGAGATTTCATGTAAAATCACTCATTGGGTAAGTGAAAACGGAAAATACGCTCCTGTGATTGCAAGGATGGGAGTACATGTGGAATGCATATGTCCTTCTCAGAATTCCATTATCATCCAACGCAATTCTCAAAATGTTGATGACGACACAGAACTGCTCGCACCTTTACTATCTCAAAATGGTTCACATACGGACTCAGACGCCGGAGACGCTTCAACCTCCTCTAGTCCCTGATGACATCTGATTCAAGGCGTCCGGTGGATATAGCAAATGGGCTTGACTTATGTTTGGGTATTGACTCAGCAGATGGTAATGGGTTTGATTTGGGTTCTTCTTCAATAGCCAATCCCTTTATAAAAAGATGACCCCATTTTCAATCTATATCCACCGTCAAAGAAACCGAGTCCGATGCGAAGAAATATGCCCAGGTATTATTTTTACATTGAAACCATTTTCCGCTAGAAGACTTAATTCAAAACAATGCACTGTGTATTATGAACATATATATATATATATATATAAGAAAAATTCAGAAGTTGGAGTCAGAGTGGATCGCTGAGTTGAAATTTTAGAATTATATAGTCTGCTCATAACGTCATTGCCCTGTTAAATTTGGTACAATTTCAAACTCATTTGAGGGTTAAGCATTTGGTAGAAGTACAACTAAGCATTTCATTAGGAGTGACTTAAAATATCAGGAATAGATTTTGCTCCCTTCAAAATGGGGAAAATTGTGGTTTCTTTTTTTATTTGAATAGTTTATGATTTTAATTGTCTTCAATGCGTAGGCTGTACAATACTGATTGGCCAAATTGGAGTACTTTTTCATATAATCAATCAGCTGTAACACAATGTCAACCTCCTCTAGTCTCTCACGAAACTGGGCACCTCTATCTTTGCCAATTGATTCAAGGCTTCGATTAGATGTGACAAATGGGTCTGACTTGGGTTCGGGATTTGACTCAACTGTTGGAGATGGGTTTGATTTAGCTCCCTCTTCAATGGCCTATTCCTCTGTAAACTATGATTCAGACTTCAATCCATATCCACAGTTGAAGAAAATGAGAACCTCTTGACCAAATTCCTAGAAAACATGACAAGGTACTGTTATTAAATTGAAACTATTTTCCTTTGCATCATTTTAGTTCAATTTCTTTGGTCTTGTTGAATGACAAAGTATGTCACCCACTTTAGTTGTATTGTTTGATTTGCATCTTTGGGTATCTTTATCACTTTTCAGTCTGTCACACTAAATTAACGCCCTCATTCATAAAGGGGTACTGACCCAATTTGAAAGGATATGGTAATGTGAAGAAAATAAATATGTAACTATGTAGGGTAAGAATACTTGGCGTTGGCGATCTGTCACTCTTTGAAGTTGGCCTCTAATTGGGTTTTTAAATAAATATGTAACTATGCTTCTACCAAGTGAGAAATCTTATGCATGGGTCAGTTTTTTTTACTAGTTGGACATTTTCTGCTTAAGATGTTGCCTTAAGAATCATGGCTACCCTTCTTTTTATTCAAAGTTTCAAACATTGCAGACTTCGAACTAACATTTTGTTTTCAGCTTTTTTTTTTTTCCTAGTTGAACAAGTTTTTAGTATGAATAAAACTGTGCTTAAAGTTTCCTACATTACGTAAACAGTGACCACTGATGATATCTTTGGATAACTTATATCAAGGTGCAGTGCTTTCTCATCAGTGATGTTGCTAGGATAAAGGATTTTCCTTTTTCATTTCCTCTGGCTGTCATTAAAGAGTACCCCACAGCACAGATGTGCACATGCACACTTTTTCTTTTTCACATATATTTTTTCCCTTGATGAAATGATGTTAATACTGTTGTCATGAACTAAATAAAATGTTACTGGGTTACATAGGTTGTTAACACTTTCATCATGAAGTAAATAACATGTTAGTAGGTAACATAGGTTGTAGAACATTATTCAACATTGAACGGGATAATTTTTTAGTAGCTCTCATTAAAAAAATGATATTTTGAATGAGAGTCCAGATGGAGTTTTATACAAAGAATGGATCTGATTTGTGCTTGATTTATGGTAATGAAAGTTGGAATGATAGATCAAGTTTTTTGGACTTAAAATTAGAGATCAACAATAATGCCCTTTGGATGGGGATTGATTGTAATTGGGAATATACAATATCCAGCTTGGGAGTCTCAAAATCTTCTCAGAGAAAAATAAAAATTCTACAACTTTGTAAGCCCAAACATGTTCTCAAAATGTTCAGAGAACCATCAAGGAGTAGTTGAGGAGAGGCCATGTGTAGTCAAAACATATGTGAGTATTGAGGAGGAGTTGGGAAGCTTGCTGGTTGGTGTAACCCTAGATGGCAGAAACTTGTAATGCACTGTCTAAAGAGTGTTTTACTTAGGCACTCTTTACTTATAAATTACCAAAAAAAAAAAAAAAAAAAAAAGATAGAAAGCTCTACGCAATCTGTCCTGATGCTCTCTATGTCTTTGTTTTATAGGTACTCCGTGCTTTTGAACAACTCAGGCTTTGCAACCTCATGATGAAAGACCAAAGAGGCCTGTTAGGAGTGTGCATAGCTCCTGATAGTTGACAATTGGTGATCACTGCTAAAGGGTTTTGGCAAGCTTCTTCCAAGATGGAGAGGTGGCCGGGGTGGCATGCCAGCTTTTGTGGTCAAATCACAGGTAGGGAAAAGAAAAAGACTGCTAAGATATTTGGCAATCAAAATTTTTTTTTTTTCCCTGAGAGCTAAGCCTAAAGGATTTTCTTAACTTGTCCTCTTGATTGCAAGTCAGATATTGGAGGATGCAAGTGTTATTTGCTGAAGAAGAGAAGGCTACCTTGAAGATTAGAAGTGATAATGGAAGACACTTCTGACTTGCTGAAGCAGGGGATGCAAGTGTTATTTGCTGTTTATAACAGGTATTAACTGAGGCTAGGGTTCTTTGTTGTACCATCCCTTTTTGTTGTATCAATAGAAAAATAAATTTTAAAAAAATTAACTGTATGTCCATCCTAGTTAATATAGCTTTTTAGGTGGGTTTGGGCTTATGATTATAAACTTCAATCCAAGAAGATAAAAGCCACCTTTTCTCGCTTCTAACACATTATTTGACAGTAATTTACTCAAGGTGGATTTTGACTTATGCTTTATCTATTTACACATCATTATAAACTTGGTAGAAATTTTGTTTTTAATTTTAATGTTGTCAGAAAAATCAAATACTTGAATATGAATTGGGTTTTGTTCTCTGAATCAGTTGTTTGCTTATGCCTCTATTCAGCACAGTGCTTCCATAGCAAAACCTCTTCAGGGTTGTTCTGCTTTTTTTCCTCTTCTGAATTTGGTAGGCTTGACTGCAACACAAATTGTTTAGTTCTGTGTTGTAATCTTGCAGTGTGATTACAATAGAGAGGATTGGTTAATTGGCTTGGTTAATTGAAATACAAATGGTAGAAAACTAAATGATGCTTTTATTTTCTCACAAAAGTTGAGTGTGTGTGTATGTTTGTCTGTGTATACAAACATACATAACTATTTATTTAGAAATAGCACACATTCCATTAAATAGAGCTATTTTAAAATCTTCTGTCTTATTTTAGAAAATAAATTGATCCAGAAATTGTTAAAGCCTCTGAATTAATATAAAATCTGGACCTATCAAGTAGGGGATGTTGAGTAGTGGAGGAATTAGAACGTTCAATTGTCTGTATACTTGACGCTAATGCAAGGGAAAAAAGAAGGTTCTTCTTTGACAAGGACGAGATGGAAAAAGACCAAATATGATTTTCTAGATCAAAAGCACAAAAACATAGGGTAGAATTGTTGTCTTCTATGTATGAGGGTCATGAAAATAATGCAATGTTGGTCAACATAAGAACTGGGGAAAAACACAACTAAGATACTGGCCTGCAATATGAATTGTAAAATCTAGTATTTTGAAGGGTTCAAGAAAAGTCAGAAGTTTTATAATGAAGATTTTTTTTCATAGATTTGAGGTTTACCCAAATATTTTCTTGCTCCAGGGTAAAACAAGGTTGACTTGGTGGATGGAAGAGATGTTTAGAATTGAAGAGTGTTGACACTTGGAACTTTAGATGTAGGTAGCTGTCTCATGCACTGGATCATGTGGAACAATGTTAATCTGCTTGACAATCTTTTTAGTGTTTATAGTCAATTAGCTCTGTCTTAAGTTGATAATAATCAACATAGCTAATTGCCAATTTGGAAGAGCTAGTAAAACAAGGGGTACATGTCAAAATATATATGAAATCGAAGGAACTGATCAACTTATTGGCATTGAATGACATTGGGGTCTCCAGATCAGTAACCTAGTGTAGTTATTTTCGGTACTAATGTTATCTGCCTGCTTTTGTAAAACATGTATTGTAACCTATGATGATTGATAGACTAGGTTAATGAAATGAGGGTCAACATGTAAAACGGTAGTTTCTTTGTTTAGCTTGATGCATATGGCCCTTCTCTAACAGAGTTTCCCAAATCCCTCCATAAAATCCCCAAAAAGAACAAGCAACAGAAAAAAGTGATAAAAGAAAAATGCTTGCAATCTTGAACTAGAACTTTATACATCATTATAACTTCTGATCTCCTTGCACTGAGAGATACCATGAAAGTCTATGTTCAGGTTCACTTATAGATAAATAATATTAAAAAAAAAAGATACAAAATCTATGTTTAAGTTACTATTTTTTAATTTCTACGGGAATCAATTGTGAATAGAGTTCTTCTAAAAAGGAAAGAAAATTGTGAGTGGAATTCTTCAAATTGTGTTGGCCTGATTTTCTTAAATTGCACACAAGAGCGTCAAACTCAAATACCCTTAAACCACATCTTCATAAAGGAGCAGATTCTGTGCATCATCCAATATTGCTCTTTGCCACCTATCCCTTTTTATAAGTTTGCAATTTGTTAATGCAAACTTATAAAAGGGATAGGTGGCAAAGAGCAATATGAGTTTAATTTTTTGTCACAGAGAATACTCATGTTCCAGTTGTCTTTTCTGGTGATTATCATGATTGATATAGGAATGTAATTGTGGGATACGTAGGTGATATAATGGTACATAACATAAATAATAATTTTTCATTAAAAAAAAAAAAACTAATAATTCATGTGTGTTTTGTATTTTAAGATAACAAATCATAATTTTAGTACTTTATAAATACTGTAAACAAAAAATTATTTATTTCATATTTTAATGGCAAATTTCCTTGGAAAAAAACAATTGAAATAGGTCACCAAAGACATCAGATCCTTAATTATTGTATCTATGTTTTTTCAAAATGCCTATTGAATTTTGTATAATAATTTGGTTGGATGTTATTTTGGTTGTATTTTTTTATATTCCTAATTAGTTTTGAAACTTGAATGGACAATTTAATAAACCCTGAATTGGGTTAAGTGTAAAACTTCGGAAAACACAAAAACAAAGCATAAATATTATTTTTCCCTTTTTGAAATTCTATTTTTTGTATTTTTATTGTTGGGAAAATTGGCTCCATTCCCTTCATTGTAAATTCATTCGTGGGCCACGATGGATACTGAAATTTCTACTGGGTCATGTCAACCATTTATTGGGCCATTTCACCTTCAGCCCGTATCCATAAGAAAATTTTCAACTTCAATCCTACTTTACTAAAAGAAGAAAAAGAAAAAGAAATTATTTGTAAATAGTATTGTCCTTTTATGAGTTTCAATGATTTTGCTGGTGCTTTTTTGCGTCTAGCAGTATTTGAATATATTTTTTCTTACCTATCAAAAAAAAAAAAATGATTTTGTGATGACAACTAGATTCTATGGTAAACAGCAACTACCCTTTAACTGTATTTTTTTTTTTTTTTTTTTTTTAGTGATTACTCCTTAGTTTTTATTTGTGAAAATTATTTGTAACGGATTTGGTTATGGGACAAGATGGACATTCTCAGTTCTTGTCAACTGACCCCCAACTGGCATCTGTCAGCATTATAACTATGTTTTAGGCAGTTTAGAATGTATTGATTGAACAAATGTAGACATTGTGGTTATCATTGTCACAATATATATTTGTCAAAACTAAGCAGGATTGCACTTTTAAGAGTACTCTTTAGATTTCAGTGAATTTGGAGGAAGTGAAGGTATTAACATTAGAGAGGCTACTTGAAATTCAAAGATTGGAAACAATCTGACACTTGCTTTCTTGAATGCAGTTCCATAAAAGGATTTTAGAACCTCTGAATTACTGTAAAATTTGGACCTATCAAACGGAGGATGTTGAGTTGTAGAGCAATTAGAACATCCTGTTGAGTATTAGCAGAGGGGTCTTCTTTGACCAAGGAGAACATGAACAAGGGCATTTGTGGTTCTTTGGAACCAAAGCATGAAACGTAGTGTAGAAATTTTGGGTCTTCTGTACATAAGGGTCATGGAAGAAATACAATGTTGTTTAATGTAATAATTGAGCTAAAATATAGTTAAGGTACCTGGTGTGCCATATAAATTGAAAGCTAATTCTTAAGAAGGGTTTAAGGAGAGTCTGTATTACAGCAAATATTTTTTTCCTTGATTTTGGAGGTTTAGGATTTGAAGAAAGAATTCAGCTGTAAGGTGCTTTTGAAAGATGTACCCAGATATGCCATGCTTGACTAGCTAATGACACTTCTGCTAGTGGGGCTTTGAGTTGAACAAATTATCATTTTGTTTTTTAAAATTTTCAAATATTATTTGAGTTGTACACGTTCTTAATTCACTCTCTGCATAAGTTGTTAGCCTTAGAGCTCATTCCTAGGCCTTTTCTTTCCATTAAAACTTTTTAGACTTTGAACTAACAAATTTTTCCTCTGTTTTAGTGTGGAGTGTGGATTGTCATTATGATGGAGGAGGGGTACTGAGGCAAGTTTCATCAGGGGAAGGTGAGGTCGAGAGAGGTTTGGTTGAACAAGACTGCTAGATCGGAGAGGTTTCAGGAAATTTGGAGGGAGTGAAACCTGGTTTAGGTCCTGTTGAGCTCTTGGAATGGTATGTTTGAGATGTGACTTTTGTTTTTGTTTGAATGTTTTTAGAGTTTATGTATATATCTGGTGCTGTGTGTGTTCTACTGCTTTATTTTCTATGAGAATGAGCTTAATTTAGTAATGATGTGTCCTTTGGAAACTGGCTTTGGGGAATTAGATGGTAGTTACATAATTAAATTACTTTACTTGGTAACCCAGCTATTGGAGTGGAAAAAAGTTTGGAGATGGAGTCTATGTTAAATGAGATCTTGCTAAATATATTCAATTGTTACAAACTCAACAGTCTGATTCCCTCTCTCTCTTTCACACACACACACACATGCATACATGTACGTATTTCTATGTATATCTGCCTTTTTGTTTTGGTATATAGGTGAATGTTATTTTCTTAAAAGCAGTTCCATAATAAGGCTTTTAAAACCTCTGAATTATTGTAAAATTAAGACTATCAAATGCAGGATGTTGAGTAGTAGAGAAATTAGGAACATCAAGTTGACTATGTAAATGATGCTAATGCAGGGGAAAAAAAGAAGGTTCTTCTTTGACCAAAGAAAATATGAACAAGGGCATATGTGATTCTTTGGAGCCAAAGCATGAAAGATAATTCAATTTTTAGGTCTCTCTGTATACGAGGGTCATGGAAACAACACAATGTTGTTCAATATATTATTTGAGGTGAAACATCGTTAAAGTACCTGGTGTGCAATATAAATCGAAGGCTTATTCTTTAGATGGGTTCAAAGAGGCTGTTCTATAGTGAAAATATTTTTCTTAATTTTTGAGATTTAGGGCTGTAAGGTGATTTTGAAAGGTGTACCTTGATATTTTCTTGCTCCTAGATATGCCAAGCTTGACTAAGTAGATAGAATAAACGTTAATTAGAGAATTTTCACTTGAAATATTAGAAGTAGGCCCCGTGCACTGGATCATGTGGAACATTGTTAATCTGCTCTGACGCTGATTCAGCGGAAACTATTTCTGAATTTTGGATTTTTGTGTACTGAGTCTATGAAAATTGGAATGACATTATGAAGAAGTGTGGAAGGCATTGTGAAATTAATTCAATGGGAGATAAAGGGTAGAATTAAATTTGATAATGGAGGCGTAATTCCATTTAAAATAAGGTGCTTTGTAGCCTGTGGGATATCTCCTATTCTGTTCTCAGATTCAGCTTGTGACTGACTATGTGTTGCAGTTTGGCATAACTGCTAAGACTTTAGTCCTACTTTAGTTGTTAACTATGCTTCTGCTATACCTTGTTACTCATTTATCAGAAGAAGAAAAAACAGATGTAACTCTGTTGTTTATTGATAATGATCAACAAAGCTAGATGCCCATTTGGAATTGCTGGTAGAATACATGTATGCATCAAATAAACTTCTAGAAATGGTTCTTAAGTGCTTGGTCAATGTATTGGCCTTGAAATGTCAGTGGGGTCTCCTGATTAGTAACTTCGCTTACTTTGTCTGAGTCATTAAATTTTATTACGTGCCTGCTTTTGAGTTTGCATATGGGAGCTTGTGGTGATGTATAGACTTATATTAATGAAATGAAGGTTAACAAAACAATAATTTTTTAAAACTTTATTTTATTATCTTGATATATTTCTCGCTCAGCTAACAGTCCCTCAAATTCCACCCATATATTCCCCAAATCAAGCAAGCAACAGAAAAGTGATAAAAGGAAAATGCTAGCAATTTGGAACTGTAACTTTATACATTATTAGTACTTCTCTTCTAATCTCCTTGCATAGGGACATACCATGAAACTCATGTTCAGGTTCAGAATGTTTTATATTTAGAGGAATCAACTGCAAGTAGCTTTCTTCAAATGATTTTGCTAATTTTTTCTTTAAATTGCATATTCAGATCTTAAAACTTTGGGAGCTTCTTTTCTCATTTCTTTATATCAGCCAATATTGCTCTTTGGCCCCTATCCCTTCCATATTCTTGCAAATCATTTGATCATCCTATTGTTGTCCTCCTTTAATGCACCTGTTTTCCTCTCTGATCTAGGGTAGTCTTTTGCCAGCTCCCCTTGAAGTTGTTCACTTTAGCCCCAAAATGATCGGATGTGTGTAATGTTCATAGCATGTGTTATGAGTTTGATATGGGAAAATTGGATCAGGCTTTTTGTTGCTGATATGACCATTGCAAAAGTAGGTCAGCCAACAATGGCCATGGCTAGCTGCTTTGCCGAGCCAATGTTTGACATGCTTATTGGGCTTGGAACAGCTTTGATAATACAAAAACCAATGTTTATCCACATGCTTATGGGAATGGTGACTGCATTGTCTTCCTGTTATTGAGCTTGATGGGGTCTGTACTGATTTCAAGTTCAATGTTTATCCAAATACAAACAATGGCCGTTGCCAAAGCAGGTCTAAATCTGTATTTTGCTTATACTGAAAAGGTCATAGGTAGAAGGTTGAATATGTAAGACTGGAAGTGGGCTTAAGGAAGAAGATGTGTATTGGTTAGTCTACAGATAAGATAACTACAGCACATTAGCTCCACTAAATAACTCCAGACTATATAACCACATCAAGTGGTAAAAATTATCAACATGAGTTGAAGATTGCAAGCGATATAAAGAGTGTAAACTATTCATAAAATATAAAAATAAAGTGTATAAATATATTCTTTTCATTTGTTTGTAAGGCTGCGCATTAAGTGGGAAAGGCTTCTATACAGATAAATATGTGCTTAAAGTTCCATGCATCAAATCAAGATGTAGTTGCTTTGTTTTTGCTGGAAGTTGAAAATAAATCTTATTCTTCTGCACTGTCAATGTGAGTTTCTCTTCTTAGTAGTTTGCTATTAGGCTATAACCGCTATACAATACTCAAATTGAAAGAAGGGGATTTTTGGATGCTAAAGACCTTTGATTATCTGCATCCAGATTGACTAGTGTCTATGTTTCGGTTAATTCTGGGATTTGCAGATTCCATTATAATGGTATTTGTGCAACATCAAGAATGTGTCTGATTTGGCTTTAGTACATGCAAGGCTTATTAGCAAACCACTATCCATAAAATGAAAAGAAAAAGTAGCTTCTTAGCAAATGACAAGATTGTCAGAGGTACCTATAATATTCTTGTGGCTTTTGTTATTCAGGTGGCACTAAGACTGAAGGACTATTGCTTTGACATATGTACGCATGCATTGGCAATTATATGATTAGTTTGTTATATAGATGGAATTTATTAAGACATATTTTGAGCTTTTATTGAATACTTTGCAAAATGATCTTAACCTGTCACATCACTAATATAAAAATAAAAAAGAAAAGAAGTGAAGTATTTTAGATGTAGGACATAAAATGATGCCATTGGACAGAGAGAGAGAGAGGAGGGGGGGATTTAGGACAAAGGATGAGACATGATGCAGGATGGTAGAAAATTAGGGAGAAACAGAAAGAATCATCCTTCGTCAAAATGGATTTTCTTGGGATGATACTAAACAAATGGTCATAGCAAGTGATTGTTACACTAGTTTTTTGTTCACATTTTGATTTGATCTCTGCCTTTTGTGTGATAGTGAACTGACATAATATACATGCAGGATCACCTGGAGGTGCAGTTGTACAGAATAAAGCCCTTATGATCTTCAATGAATTGTGCTTGATACATGCAAATGCAACATCAGATGAAAGAAACCGCCGAACAAGTCATGATATAGACCTTGATGATGAGTCAAGTAAATATGGGTGTGTTTTTATATCCCGTCATGGATCTGTAGAAATGTTGCATTTGTCATTTGCATTTTAATGTATGCTACCGGTATTGTGCTTATATTGAGCTTGTTTTCAGTAGTGATTATCTTGTTTACACAAAGATCTAATTACTTATTTATTATTCTAGGTAGTGCATAAAACAGGAAAGAGTTATAGGCAACCAAACTTCTCCCTCCCCCCTTTTCCTTCTTATTAGTCTATGTAAATATAGCTGGAGCTCTATCCCCACTAGAATTTCATAAAATTTTTTAGAAAAATTACCCTTTACTATATCCAACGTTTATATACCCCTATCTCGCTTTTAGCCACTCTTTGGATCACCAACCATTTGCTGCTTTCTACAAGAATCAGTAAAATGGTTTCTGCTGAATGTAAGCAAAGCCAGTTATGACTTAAGTAGCTCTTGTTGATAAGACATGTTTGCAAACTTGTTCATATTAGAGGAGAAATAAGCACCCCTCCCCCCCCCCCCCCCCCCCAATAGACACATAGATACAATATAAATAAATGTTGCAGAGAAATGAGCACAAGCTACATGGCCTTGTGAATACTTATTTGGACTGGGCTGATGGTTTATTTTACTGTAAGTGATTGTAGTTCATTTCACTTCTTTCTTTATTGATTAACTAGGAAGTTAATGCAGTAAGGCTGATATAAATTACATATGTTCTATTTTCTCTTATAGCAATATTTATTTCAGGAAGTATCATATGTTTTTATTAAAGTATCATGTATATTTGAGGTTGTTTTATTTTTACAGAAATGAAGTACATTTGTTTAATTGATAGGTGCTGACGTTCTCTTTTAATTGCATATGCAAGCTCAAGTATGAGCGGTTCCTCTCGTTTCTTTTAAAGCTCACCATTGTGCAAACAACACTTTCAGAATGGAGAAAATTGTATGCTTGAACCAATATTGCTCTATGCCCCCCTAGGGTATTTAAATACTTGCCACTAGTTCATGCCATTTGATCATCCCCTTGATTTCCCCCTTCCACACACCCACTTCTCTCACTAGTTGATACTAATCTTGGCCAGCTCCTCTCTTGCAGTTCTTCACTTTATAATAGAAGAGGAGGCCCCCAGAAACTGAGCAGATGCTTGTACTGCTCATGGCATTTGTTATGATTGTGTCCTGGATATCCACTACTTCTGGGGAACTGCTTAACTGACTGGCATCGCTTGGAGCACTTCTGGAATTGCTGCCTGCACTTATTTGGCTCACAGCACTAAAAATTGGGAACTTCAATGAGGGATCTGATGGCCAGGGTTATTGACCTAGACAAGTGCCTTGAAAAGACCAAAGAGGCCTGTTAGGGTGTGCACAGCAATTGATAATTGGCAGCTAGTCAATACCCTACTTTTGGGTTGTAATAAGCATTACTTTGTTGCCAACAATGCAAAAGAAGTATTAATTTGATGTGAAAACAACTACTAGACTCAGTTTTCTGGAAAGTTTAATACAAAAGAACTGAATTTACCCATTTCATGTAATGTTTTAATTTAATGTATTTGTTAAATAATATGAAGAAACATTATTATTTTGTTTTTTCTTTGTAACATATGCCTCTAGAACAAATTCTCTCATGTAATGGCAGTTTAGTTTTGAAGTTTTAGCTGAAGAGGATAACCAGTCCCCTGGTAATAATAATCCTTAGAGGATAAATTGGACAAGGAAAATGGATCGTTCTTTTATTGATATTATGTTAGAACAGTTGCACAGAGGGAATAAGATTGGTCATAGATACAATGCTTAAGCTTGAACCCGGATGAATGCACCATTCAGAGAAAAAAAAAAAAAAAAAAAAAAGGACTCCTTTGCTTGGAATGAAATTTAGCAAACAGTGATTGTTGATGATGATGATGTTTGGGAAGCTTATATCAAGGTCTCGTCAGTAATGTTGCTAGGTTAAAGGGTTTTACCATTTCATTTCACACTGAGCACGCCATAGTATGGTAAACAAGTGTGCACGCACACATACACATTAGTATAGTTGAGCCAAAGACTACAGGCTATAGCTCAATATAATGTATAGTTGAGCCAATGTTTGAAATGACATGCCTGTTGGGCTTGGGGTTGGAACAACTTTAGCGATACAGAACAACCGATATTTATGGAAATGATTATGGGAATGGTGACTGCATTTGTCTTCTTGTTATTGAGCCTAATGGGGTCTGTAGTACTGAGTGAGATGCGACAATGTGAATATAAGCATTAACTTGTTGAAGATAGATCATCGAGCATTCTCAGCTCTCACTCCAATCTCAGCGAAGAAAGGCGACGGCAAAACGCTATCGTTTTATTCCAAAGATCCTCACTTAAATGAAACGTCGTCGTTCAACTTTTAATGAATCAAAGGAACAAGTGGAACACCTTTTTTCTTTTTCTTTTTTAAATTTTTTTATCCATTTGGAATTTGACAACTATGGCTTTGCCAAAATGGCTATAGTTTTAGACAATCCATCATGTCTATGCAGGAGCTCACACACAAAACAATCCACTTAACACGGATGGTAGTAGAATAGGAAATCCAAGAAGAGTGTCCTTAGGAATGTGAAGAGAACCTAAATTTGTGACTTTTCCCTTCGTTTGGGTACCACAACAAACAGTATTGTGTAATTGTAAGCGATTCTTTAAGGGAACCTTTTCATTTTTGCTTTTCAACTGCGTTTTTTGAGGGGTAAATTGTAGCTTTCTAGTTTCTAGGGACTTTAATAAACTAATGTACTTACCTTTTGGGGGGAAAAAAAAGGTTACTTTGCTTATTTCCTAAATTATATTTCTCTAAATATTAAAAAATTGTGAAAAAGTATATTAAAATAAATAAAATAGCTTTTACCAAAAAGAGAGTGCTAGAGAGACCCAAAATTGTCAAAACATTCCATCATAAAAAAAAAAAAAAAAAAAAAACGAGGGAATGTTTGAGAGAGAGAGAGAGAGTCACTCGACAAAACCAACCAACCACACCACCAGATTCACCACCTTACTCCAAATCCCACTTCACCTTCGGATTCTATGCCAACTAAAAGCTCACAACCAATTTTCTTAATTTTTAGCTTCTCAAAAAAAAAATTCTTAATTTTTAAATGAGATTTTTTTTTTTTTTTGGTTAAGAAATTTGAAAAATAGATTTTAATAACACAAAAAAAAAAAAAAAAAAAAAAAAAACTCAACAATTTTTCTTCTCGGAGGATAAGAAGAGCAATTTTAAAACCAACAAAAAAAAATGTAATATAAAATGTTAAAAAATTTATTTAATTACTATTTAAGTATTTTAAAAAATTCACATAATCAAAGGAGCAAATTATACATCTATACATCTATAAGTATAGATGTATTTTTTTATAAGTCAAAGGAGCAAATTACATAACAATTTGAATAATAAAATATAAAATGACTGACATTTGTACTTCTTAACAAAGTTTGGCGGGTATTAAGGTCAATTTATTTATTTTGATAAAAGAATTAAGGTCAATTTAGTTTGGGTTTGGATACAAAATAAATAGGAAAAATATTTTTTTCTCCCATCTTACAAAAGACTGACGGAGATAAAGTGCTTATTACAAAAAATTAAAAGAAGGGCATTATTATCTTTTAAAATAAAGCAGAAACATTAGAACTGTCTTATATTCTAATGGGTTTTTGCAATTTAGGCCCACCAAAAAAAAAAAAGGTTAAGAGAAAGCCTAAATAGAATGTGGAGATAAGGCCCAAAATGGTCGCAGCACATTGCTCAGCCAAAAAGAGAGAGAGAGAGAGAGAGAGAGAGAGAGAGAGAGAGATGAGTGTGGCATGTTGAACAGTTATAACGGATATATGAAACTGAATCAGCTTTTAACTTACTCTACTAATATCAGAACAAATACTAATCTCTATATGGAACCGACACGCATCATATATATATACAAAGTGATGAGTGTGGCATGTAGCTTGATAATAACACCTTGGAGATATTGGGGATTGATTATATAATAATTGGAGATATCACAAACCTCATTTCTTCAGGCTTGGGACATGTTTTTCATAAAATATAGGATACTAAGTTTATAGCATGGTCAGGGTTGATTGTAGCGGGATTTATGGTTTTCATTATTGATGAAATGCATTTTCAATCTATATTTTGCCAAAACAAAACTAGATTGAAGCTATATTACATTTCATGTGTTGTGCCCTTGCATCTTTCAACGCATATATGACAGTAAGTGGACTTATTTGTGTCTATGTCAGGAAGTATAAGATTTTGAGTAATACTACCAAAATTTTAACAATAAATTTTAGAACTGTTGAGTTGATAGACTATTATTAATTCTCATGTGAGTCTATTATTCATACTATTTTATTATTTATTATAAATAAATTGTTATCTTGATATTTGTGAAATTTATTTTAAAATATTTTGTGACTCTAAACTTATTGTAAAATTTATTTACAAAGGAAAAAAAAAAGGATCAAAGTTTACTTTTTCTTTTAGCTAGCATTGATGTACAATTAATTAATAAACACCAAATTTGTCAACAGTGTTTTTACACATTCTCTTCTTCCTTTTAAGATTGTAAATGAGCTAGCCAAGTGTTTAAAATTCAAGCTTTGTTCATTCAAAATTTTTTTTTTTTGAACACAAGCTGAGCTTGAGGTCATCACCAAAAAAAATTATATGTTCAAGCTTGGCTCATTTTCTTGTTGAGCAAGCTTGAGCCTATTCACAAGCTACTTGATTAACTTATTATTTTCTTATATATATTATGAAACAATGACTAAAATATTTTTATCTCTTCATAATTGTATGAATTTTTAATATGAATAGACCATTTATAACCAATAAGTTACGAATAATAGTGTATGTCATATGAACCTATTGACAAACTTATACAATTCAATTTAAAGTTTATAAAAATATATTTTTGGACTAGTGTGTATATAAAATTATAATATTATATATAATTAAATCAAGTCCTTATGTTCACGTGTTTGTTCATGAACATATTATTATGTTTGAACTTTGTTTGTTTTATAATCGAACTTAAACTTAAGGCTTAAACTCGACTTATTTTTTAAACAAACGAACATAAACAAGTTTTTTATCAAACCGTTCTCAAGCTTATTATAAGCAACTTAGTTTATTTACAGCTTTATTTCATTTTTTGTTATGGTAGGCTCAACTGAGTTGAAAGATAATAAAAATTCTTAAACTTGTTGAGATGAAAATTTATAATTAGTGTGCCACAAAAAGTGATAATAATAGTGGTGTAGATGAAAATAATGTCGGCAACAATTATATTTTGTTGACTGAACAAATTATATAAAAAAAAAAAAAAATTGTGAAAATTCGATGTCTCTAGCATTGCTAGAAAGTAGAAACAGAGTGGAATTTTGGACAAAAAGTACTATACACGGCTGTCGCGGAATTGTTTTTGGGGGAATCACAGGAAAGGGAAAAGAGAGGAAATTGGTAGGGAAAAGAAAAAGTTGATATCGGGGGAATGAAGACTAACAAAGATGAGTCTTTAAAGAAAACGCGTGGGCCTTTTTTGAACTTTGTAGGAGTGCGTAGAGCGGTGGAGGGTGGATTCAGAAGGCATATCACAGGAAAGGGAAAAGAGACACGGATTTTTCTCAAGCAGGAGTCACGTGTGGGATCTAGCTAGAGTTGCAATTGTCATAAAATAATTTTTTATTTGCATTTATTACTTTGATCTATTTCATGTCAGCAATTACAAAAAATAATTAATTAATTTTGTCATTAATTTTGTTATATTTTGGTATTGGAGCTTTGAGAAAAGAATATATGTACAGACATCGTCACAGATCTGCTCAATCATATTAATAAGTTGGTTCAGCTTTACTTACTTTTTGTTGTGGTAGGCCTAATTGAGTTGAAATATAGTAGAAATTCCAAGTTCTCACGCTTGTTAAGATGACAATTTATAATTGGTGTGCCATTAAGTAACGATAGTTATAGTTCACATGAAAATAATAACGCCACCAATTATATTTTGCTAAGCCAACAAATTGTTAAAAAAAATTATGAAAATTCAACGTCTTTAACATTGCTAGAAAAAAAGTGAAGGTTATTTGGTAAGACATTTTTAATAATGTTATTTAAGTATTATAGAAATACATATAAATAAAAAGATATTGTAGAAATATATGTTGTGTTATTTAAATAATGAAAATAATTGTTCAAACATTGTTAAGGTCCTGAAATTTTGGACACAAAGTATCATGCCTGTAGCAGAATTGCTCTTTTTAGCTGGCGTATCCATATACTATCATTAGATTCAGTACAACCTACACAGTTTTCACACATTCCCTTTTTAGAACTATTCAGTCAGTGGAATATTTATTACTCCCTACTACTTTATTTGTCTTTTATTTCATTTTGAGATATCTCAAAATATTGTCTTATTTTAAAAAATAAAAATCATTAGTTTACTAATATTCCTATTATACCCTTATTAATTTACTAATTCAAATTTTTGATAAATTTATTTAAGGGTAGTTTTGAAAACTTATATATTTTTAAAAGGTAGACAAGACAATAAATGATGTTCCCTTAAAAAGTTTGACTTTTCAAATAGGACAAACAAAGTGGGACGGAGGGAGTATTAATTTTTATACAAGCTCACTACTTAGCACTTGTTAGCATTTCTCTTTTATTATTCATTATTAATAATTTATTATTTTGATATTTGTGAAATTTAGTGTGAAATATTTTGGGTCTAAACTTATTGTAAAATTTTATTTACAAGGAAAAAAAAAATGAAAGTTTACTTTTTCTTTTAGCTAGCATATTGGTGTACATTAATTAATAGACACCAAATTTGCCAACAGTTTTTTCACATATTCTCTTCTTCCTTTTAAGACGTTAAATGAGTCAAGCAAAGTGTTTAAAATTCAAGCTTGTTCATTCAAATTAATTTTTTGAACAAAGCCGAGCTCAAGATATCACTAAAGAAGATTATATGTTCAAGCTTGGCTCATTTTCTTGTTGAGTAAATTCAAGCTTGTTCACGAGTTACTTGATTAATTTATTCTTTTTCTCATATATTGTGAAACCATGATTAAAATGTTTTATCTCTTCATAATTCTATGAATTTTTGCTATGAATGAACCATTTATATTATTAATAAGTTACAAATAATAGTTTATATCATATGAACCTATTGACAAAATTATACAATTCAATTTAAAGTCTATATAAATATATTTTTGGACTAGTATACAATGTAAAAATATAACATTATATATAGTTAAATTAAGCCCTTATATTTATATGTTTGCTCATGAACACATTATTATGTTTGAGTTTTGTTTGTTTAATAATCGAATCTAAACTTAAAATTTAATCTGAAATTGTTTTTTTAAACAAACAAATATAAACAAGTTTTTGACCAAACCAAATTCCAGCTCCTTATAAATAACTTTCTTCATTTAAAGCCTTACTTCCTTTTTGTCATGGTAGGCCAATTGAGTTGAAAGATGGTAGAAATTATAATTGCTCACAATTGTTGAAATGACAATTTATAATTAGTGTGGGTTTAGCTTCAACTTAAAGAGTCAACTTATTTTACTATTTAACTTATTTTTGTTACTATTTTTAAACTCATTATACTTTTTGATACTATTTATTAATTTTTCTATATTATTTTAACTAAATTAACTATAGTATTTTTAGTAAAAAGATTTAATTTCAGTAGAATAAATAGGCTCCAAACCTTCCTTAACGTGCATTCAAGTGATAATAGTAGTGGAAGGAAAAAGAATTTATAAATAATGCGCCTGAAGCAGAATTGCTTTTGGGGAATCAAAGGAAAATAAAAAGAGAGGAAATGGGTAGGAAAAACTGAAAGAGAAAAAGTTGATATATAGGAAATGGTGAAAGACTAATAAAGATGATAGCTTTCAAGAAAACGCGTGGGCTTCTTTTTGGACTTTCGAAGATGAGTCCGTGGAGCGGGGGAGGGTGGATTCGGAAGGCATCTTTCTCGTCAGAGTCGAGACACGGAGCTCTGTCGAGTGGGAGTCACGTGTATTGTCATAAAATAATTTTTTATTTGCATTTATTTCTTTGATCTATTACATGTCAGCAATTACAAAAAAAAATTAATTAATTTTGACATTTATTTTGTTATATTTTGGCATTGGAGCATTGAGGAAAGAACATATGTACAGACATCATCACAAATTTGCTCGATCTTAATGGCTTTGATCTATTACTTACTTTTTGTTGTGGTAAGGCTAATTTCAAGCAACTTTTAAAATATTTTAAACACATTAACATACATTTTCATACACCTTTTCATTCAAATATATATACATATATAAAATATTTAAATAATATTACTTAAACTCCTTTATTAAACCCCGCTTAAATACTCACACTTTTTAAGATGATCATTTATGGTTGGCGTGCCATCAGGCAATATAGCAGAATTATTTTTGGGGAATCGTAGGAAAGGAAAAGGAAAAGAGAAGAAATTGGGAGAAAAAAGAAAAAGTTGATTTCTAGGGAATGGTGAAGACTAATAAAGATGTCTACTTTCTTTTTTTTTTCTTTTTTTGGTTAATAGGCTTGAAAATATAAAAAACAGAACAAGCAGAAAAAAAGTTACAAACTGGCCACAGAGGCCAGTGTCGTGGCTACAAGCCTAAAGTCAGACCGACCATTAAGATGACTACTTTCAAGAAAACGCGTACACCTCTCGTTGAACACTGTAGAATTGCGTGAAAGAGGGTATTTTGTAGATAAAGGTGCAGTTTGGCCTCAACGTCTGCGGGAGGCTGCGTTTTCCTCCCTTCTTCTTCTTTTTTTTTTTTTTTTTTTTTTTTTGGAAAGTGAACAGTAAAATCACATGATTTTACTGTATAGAGACAAAAAATATTGTTTATGCACTGTTTGGCACTGTTCACACACTAAAAAAATATTAAAAATGAGTCCCACGGTACTATTTATACATTTAAAAATTATTTTGCTACAGTATTTTCAGTTTTCAGTTTCGACAACAATAAGTTCAATCCAAACGGACCCAAAGTTCAAACTCTTGTTGGCCATTTCAGTTTCTTGTTGGGTATTAATAGACGTGTTTGGTATACTTATTTAA
Organism: Quercus variabilis; assembly: GCA_030445155.1. Lineage (NCBI taxonomy): Eukaryota > Viridiplantae > Streptophyta > Magnoliopsida > Fagales > Fagaceae > Quercus > Quercus variabilis. Next base: position 16,341,045 of record CP129447.1, on the reverse strand, counting down.
ATATATATTTTTAATTTTTAAAAAATATTATATTTTTTTTATATATTTTTTTTCAAATTAATTTCAACACATATTTTTAAACAACAAAACACATATTTTTAAACACATATACTAAACATCCTCTAAATAGTTGAAAATTAATTTTGTATCCTCTATATATATATATATATATATTAGTACATAAATCCGTTACCAATAATAAAAATAGTTCAAACATTCACGTTTGAAGCATAATTTTTTTTTGATTGATTCATTTAGATTTATGGTTAATTTTAACCTAGGTATTACTATGATCTTAAGTTGGATTCTATGGTTTTTATCTTTAAAAATAATATTATTATTTCTTATGGGTAAATGCATGATCACCTTGGATAGTAAGTACAACTCACCTTTTAATAAGTAATGCCTAGAGCCTTATAGTTTAATTGATTTTTTTTTTTTTTATGCACAAAGTGTTTGAGATTTTAAAGTTGGATTATTGTATCTATCTAAATATAAAAATAAAAAATGTTACAACTCACCTTCAGTTGCCCCTTCCCTCGTGTCTGAGCGATTTTCTTAAGGAGGAGGTTCTTTTGTTTTCTCCTTTGTAATTTTCTCTGTTTTTTAATAAAACTTTCTAGTTAAAAAAAAAATACTGAGAAGAAGTTTCTAATTTTTATAAAAAAAATAATACTACTGATAAGAAGCTACCTATTTACTGTTCTCAATACATGAATATTGAATTGACTATAAGGTCCAACTTTTAACACGGAAACTTCCATGATATTGCAATGTAAAATTACAGCATAAGTATGATACCTAAAAAGTTTCAAAAGTTACATGTCACGCCAAAAGCAAGACTACATTAATTAGAAAAGTCTCATCATGTTTGCATAGACTTTGATATACTATCTCTCAATAGATTATGTTTTGAAAAATCGATTTAAAAAAAAAAAAAATTAACTTAGTTATCGAAGTGGTGAGCGGCCTCACTTTTGAAATGCAAACATAGAAAATGAACTATTGTGATGGGTTCCCCTAAAAAAAAAAAATTGTGATGAGTTGATTTGTGATTCGCCTGTGAGAAAGGCAATACAAAAAAATCTGTTTGAGAAAGAAAAAAAATTATTTATTTTAACATCATGAATTTTAAAATGAAGAACAGATGAATAATGTATTATAAAATTGATTAAATAAAATAGATAAAGTGATTTTTTAAAGATGCAAAAAATATTCTTTTTTTCACAGAACTGAATGGAATGATTGAGAAGCATACAATTTTATATACAAGAAAAATGGATCAAAGTTTAATTCTTTTTGCTTTTTTTTAACTGCATATAGATATCAATAAAAATAAAAATGTGAAAGAAATCCCAAAGAAAGTGTGGACATAAGGCCCAAAATTGTCATGGCACTTTTCTCAATCAAAAAACAGAGAGAGAGGTCCGATGGGAAGCTACAATATATATCTGAAAAATTGAGTGATACTAAGTTGGGATGAGAGAGAAATTGAAGTAGATGAAATAAAATGAGAATGAAAGTTATGGCTGTGTTCTCACTATGGTAAATTACGGAATTAGGGATACGGTAGAGTTTATATACCAGAAAGGCAGAAATGACTGGTGTTGCACAATGAACAGTAATAACTGACTTATGAATCAGAAATTAGTTTCTAACTAATTATCCAATATAAGTGTGACATGTGTGATGTGTCAGACTTAACCAAACTGACATGAGATAACTCTAACTTTAATGAAAGAGGCTAGTTGTCTTATTTAATGAGATATCTCATTTAATTAGAGAGGTTAGTTGTCTAAATTTTATAAGTAAAACATGAAGTGGAGCACAATTGATGAGATAGAAGATTTGGACTCCTATAAATGACTTGTAGATGTATTCATGGACTTGTAGATGTAGTATGCGGAACAAATGCTGATTTCTATGTAAACGACACAGATCACATAGGAAGTAATGAGTGCGGCATGTAGTTTGATAATAATAACACCCAGAATCGATATTGGAAAATCTCAAGGAAAACGAGAAGGACAAGAGAGGAAATACGTAGGAAAGCAAAGAAAAAAAAAAAAAAAAGCTTTGATATATTCATTAGGGATTGATGAAAGACTAATAGCTAATTTTATTGAAAAGTTAAAAATGTGTGGGCCTCTCTTTGAACTTTGATTTGTATGATTGTGTGGAAGATGGATATCTAAGTCAAGAAGACATATTGGTATCCCATGAGATTTCTCTATTAACATGTGAAATTCGTGGAATCCATACATACCATGGAGTTCATAAAATTGACTAATAAGATAATTTTTCATAAGTATATATTAGTGGCTGAGCATAGACCCGACCCACCGGACTTGAAAGATCTTGGGTGGGTCTGATGGATGTTGAAGTCAGGCTCGGGTCAAATACTGGGTTTATTTCGGATCTTGGGTTAGGGTCGGGTCACCCAACCTGACCGATTAATATTTTTTTTTAAAAACCCTTACTTTGATTAGTAAATTCACAGCCATGGTTGGTTGAATTCATTTTGGGATTTTCAACTTCGAACATAAAGCTCATAAAATTCTTACATGAACAATTAAAAAGAGAACAATTTACTATTTTCATTTTGTTGCCATGCTTACCTTAGTTACCTGTGCTGGCTTTTGGAAGCTTTCTAAGCCTTGTTGAAAGCTTCTCATACTCTTACTATTTCTTTAACATTGTATTTTTGTGGATTTTACTCAATAATAATATTCTATCTTTTCTATCCCAAAAAAATAGAGAGAGAGAGAGACAGAGAGAGACAGAGAGAGAGAATAATTTGAAATAGAAATAAGTGAAATTTAAAAAGCTATTAATTAATTATAGTAGAGATTAGAAACCAAAGCCATAAATTTGGTTGAAAATGCATTAAAACGAAAATTTCCTTTATCACAAATAGGAAATGAAACTAAATAAATTTGTTTAAATGGAAAGAAAATTAATGTATTTTAAGGATATATGATATTTGCTTCAGTGTATAAAGCATTGTAACCAGTCAAAGAAGGGTAAAAAAGACAGGAACAAGTTAAGGAGTAATATTTCTCTTTTATGGACATATATATTTAAGAAGAAAAAAATTATGATGTTATATTTCAAATATAGTGTTCTAAAATAATTATTCATAGGATAAAATTTAGTTATAAAATTGGTTGTAACCTAAGTATACAACCTTGTTCAATATCTTTTTATTGAAGGTAAATTTTAACAAATCCATCATTAGATCACACCTTATTCTTATATTCTCCATGTTTGCAAAATTTCTAGAAAATTAAAAATCAATAGCTATGTCATCAATAAATCAATAAATTGTTTAAATAGCAAGTTTTTGTAGTTTAAAATTATGCATAAAATCTGAGCTTACAGATTATATAGTAAATAATATTCAACTGACACAAAATTTAACATATGTATTAAGAGCATAAAGAACATGCAATTCAAATGTTAGATTTTCAAAATATATAGTAATATTTATTTTATTAATAAGATTGTAGTCTTAGACTACAACAAATTTTGTAGCTAAATTTTGTCTTTATTCCTAATATATTTTTTCTTCTCAACTTAGAATGTTTCATAAATTATTTTCCAATCATAACCATCTTTTGAATTTTCCTAATGCAAACCTTTTGAAAATTAAAGTTACCTTTTGAGTCTTATCTTCCTCAATCAAATTTGATTTCAAAAGATATTGAGTGGAGTTGTAGGCTTAAGCTACTACCAAGTTTGTTGCAAAAATTTTTCCTATATGTATTCTCCATTTCACAACATGTATTGCAAAAAAAAAAATAAAAAAATAAAAAAAAAATAAAAAAAAAATTATAAATCTGACTCATAAGATAATGGAAAATTTTTGAGACTCTTAAAACTTCTCTAATATATTTTCATTGGATGTAAATTTGAAATCTAATAATTAGATTGCATTTTCTTATTAGTTACTAGCCTCTGAGCACGCACTCATGCGCGTGCTTAAAGGATCTTTTATTTTTATTTTTTTTGGTAAAGGTTAATAATTTACATCTATTATAATTTAGAATTTTTTTTTTTTTTTTTTATGTTTTAAAAAAATAAAAAGGATAAATTTTAGAGATAAGAAATAACTGTAATTTTTTTTTTTTGAACGTGAAGAGAAAAAAATCCTAAATTTCAGGAGTTTTCTTTTTGAATTAAAAATGATTTTTTTATTTGACATTTATGACATTATTTCTAAATGAAGTTACCTTTTATTGCAAAGACAACAAAAGAAATAATAACGGTAAGTAATGAGATCAAAGAAGAAAAAGATTAGTCTGCCGTGTTCAGTTGTGTTACAGGACTAAGACCAAGGAGGGAACTACTTCCTCAACGTGGATAACCTCGCAGGAGAATCCTGCTGTAGAAATTATCCACTTTGAGAGAACGGGCCTAAATGACTTATGCCTAAACAAATCCTTTATCCTTAACAGAGTGTAGGCTTTTAGAAGGAGAGAAGGAATTAGCCTATTGGTGCATGCCTGTCATTCTACACACTCTACTTTTCTTCATGATTCTCTTTCTCTTTTTCTTGGCTTTGTTACTTTGATTCTTTTCCACTCTTTTCTTTTCTTTCTTAGTGCTTGCTTATGTAGTGTTATGGTGATAGTGGCACTGTAATTCTCTCCTAATGGTTGTTACTGTTTTGATAATGCCACTATGCACGGCGAGGGCCCTTTATATACTGCTTGCTGTGACAGGTTTTTACCATTTTACCCTTTAATTACTTTTGTCTAGGTGTGGGTGTCCTTCCTAACCACTCACTGGTTTGTTAGCTGGCCATCCACTACCAATTACCTGTGCTGACTGTGCCACTCTCCATTACCAAACAAAGAAAACTGTTTTGTTTGTTTGTCCATCGTGGCATTCTTATCCACAGCAGGGTGGGTATTCTCTCTTACTATCCCTTATGGTATGAACCTAGTGGTTCCAACTCATCCTTTTATTTTTTGGGTGATATGTCATCTAATACTTTTCCAGAAAGTCAAAAACGTGTGGACCTCTCTTTGAACTTTGTTAAATTGCATGGAAGATGGCTACCTACTTTCGAATGACTAATAAGATAGCTACCATTTGTTTATTACATCTCACTTTCGAATGACTAATAAGATATGAAATTACCATTTTGTTTGACCACAATGACCAGTGTGTTGCTTAGAAAGTTCAAGATTTATTTTAGGTTTCACACGGAAACTTGCATGATATTGCAATAAAAAAAGCATCTGTGGTTCTTGGAAAGTTCGGAGAGTCACACCAAAAGCAATGTAAAAAGCATCAATATGGGACTTTAAAGGTCTAAAAGTTGCTGGACACACCGAAAGCAAGCCACCTTTAAAGGCTCCTCTTGCTTGCATTTACCCTCTTCCTAATTTGTCTTTCACTTTCCTGAGTTATATTGCAATCCCTTCACAGTTTTCTTTCTCCTCCTTTCAGATCTTTACAGCTGTTTGTTCATAAATCTTGATGGCTCTGGTGACCTGCAAAGAAGCCTCATCTTCTTCTTTCACCCACCAACCCAAGAAATTTGATGTCTTCTTGAGTTTTAGAGGTGAAGATACCCGTCTTGGATTTGTAGGTCATTTGTATAATGCTTTGTGTCAACGGGGTATTAACACCTTTATTGATGATAACCTTCAAAGGGGAGAAGAAATTTCTGTGGGACTTCTCAAAGTCATTGAAAGTTCAAGCATTTCAATAATTGTATTCTCAGAAAACTATGCATCCTCCAAATGGTGCTTGGATGAACTTGTAAAGATTGTTGAGTGTAAGAAAAAAGACCATTTAGTGCTACCAGTTTTTTACAACATAGATCCATCAGAAGTTCGTAACCAAAAAGGAAAGTTTGGAGAAGCACTATCTAAACATGAAGAAAAATTAAAGGATGACAAGGTGCAGAGTTGGAGGAAAGCTTTATTTGAAGCTGCAAGTATATCTGGTTGGCATTACCAGCGCAGGTATGAATTTAATGACAACTATTGTACTTTTTATGAGTTTCACTGGTTTGTTATGTTAACTGATTTTATTGTTAAACAACAATTACCACTAATTTATCAGTGTTAGTTTTTTGGCCAAATTATGAATGATTTTTTTTTTCCTTCATATCTACTCCTATAGAAGGGTTTTTGTTGTTGTTGTTGTTGTTGTTGGGAAAACACTACTATAGAAGTTAGCTGGCAATGTAGAAATAGAAAGATTTTAAAAATAAAATAAAAAATTACCTTACCAATTAAATAGGTGTTTCTCCCACATATTATTTATTTAAAAAACGTTTCCTCCTTAATAATTTAGTTCTAGTATTAAAAATGAGTTGTAAGATGTAACAAGTTTCAATTATCAGTTACTAGATTTTCATTGCAACTCACATTCAAAAAAAAAAAGAAAAAGATTTTCATTGCAACTTTATGCTAAATGTATAGTTATCATAATCGTACCAAAACAATGGTGATTTTTTTTTTTAGTCAAACAATGGTAGAACCCTCAAATTGGTAAACAATATGAAAATCCGGACGTTATGACAGCAACGTTAGTTTCACAACCAAAAAGCTGATTAAATCAAGAAAATTGATGGTTTTTTTATTTAAAAAAAAAAAAAGAAAGAAAGAGAAAAATACCGAATCACATGGTTTTTTTCAAATCGCTTGGTCTTTAATGTTATTTATTTATTTATTTTTATCAAATTAGTTACTATACTTTCCTTCAACTATGCACTTTTATTTATGGTCTTTTAAGTCTTTAGCTTTTAAACTTTGAAATGAGTAGTCAAATGATCAATTCAAGTATCTTATTATTTAGTAATTATTTATATAAACATATATAAATTCAATATATGAACAATAATATCCTATTAATTTCAATCTATGTAATGCCTACATATTTATGTTTAAAGTGAATGTAAGTTCATCTTTTTATAATTTATATTCTTTTTGTATTTTTTAATTTATTTTAATTTGTTCATATTTAAAATAAATTTATCATTAGTACAACGGTTGAGTCAATCATCTAATGGTTGAACCAATGAACTACCATACCACCTTGATGATTGAATGCTCAATACGTCATGACAACTATGTCTAGATCCCTAAAACTAATATATATATATATATATATATATATATATGCTAACATAACGATAGTTATAGATTTATGAATTTGTGCATGCCACTTACTTTATTTGATAATTATTCAAATTTGATTCACAAGCTGAACATCTTAAATTTAGTTCATTTTCATATTTCTATTTTCTTTTCTAAATTTTGTGTGTGTGTGTGTATATATATGATAAAAATCTAAATCTTATATTGTTTTCATATTCTGTGAATGATAGTTGCAGGGAGTTTGAATTTATCCAAGAAATTGTTGAAAAGATCTCAAATTTTAAATTAAATTGCTCACCATTATTTGTCGCACGATACCCAGTTGGAATAAATTATCGTGTAAAGACCATACTTTCAGATATTGAGTCAAATGATGGTCATATAATAGGTATCTATGGCCCTGGTGGAATTGGTAAGACAACAATCGCAAAAGCTATTTTTAATAGAATTTTTGATGATTTTGATGGATCTTGTTATCTAGAAAATTTAAGAGAAAGATCAGAGACAAATCCTGGTGTAATCGAACTACAAGAGACACTTCTTTTTGAGATCTTAAGGAATACAACTTTAAAGGTGGGTAACAAATCGAGAGGAATCAATATGATAAAGGAAAGACTTTCATTTATGAGGATCCTTTTAGTTCTTGATGATGTGGATAAACAGATCCAAGTAGTAAATTTGCTTGGAGGATGTGATTGGTTTGCTTCTGGAAGCAAAATCATTATAACAACAAGAGACAAACACTTATTAGCTACTCTTGGGAAATGTTGTTCAACCTACGAGGTTAAGGGACTAGATGAAGATGAAGCTCTGGAACTCCTTAGTATGCATGCCTTCCAAAGCAAAAAGCCTGAAGAAGATTATTTGGAACTTGCAAATAGAGTTATGCAACTTGCGAGGGGACTCCCACTAGCTCTAGCAATAATGGGTGCTGAGTTGAATGGAAGAACTAAACCTCAGTGGAGAAGTACAGTAGATAGGTATGAAAAGATTCCTAATGCAGAAATTCAAAAAATTCTCAAAATAAGCTATGATGGATTGGAAGAAACCGAAAAAGATATTTTCCTTGATATCGCATGCTTCTTTAAGGGATTTTTTAAGGAGTATGTCATGGATATATTGGATGCTTGCGATTTATTTGCAATTTGTGGTATTCAAAGACTTCTCGATAAATTCCTAATAACTATTGATCAATATGATAGATTGTTGATGCATGACTTGCTCCAACAAATGGGTAGGGACATTGTTCGACAAGAATCGCCAGGGCTCGGAGAGTGTAGTAGGCTATGGTGTTATGAGGATGTTTATAAAGTACTAAAACAAAATATGGTATGCATTATCTTGGTTCATTTTCTACCTTTTTTTCAAATGGCAAATGTAGTGATTATTTTTCATTTAAATGTTGAAGAAAATTTAAGTTTATTAGTTTAGTTCTTGTTTAAATTAACCGTCATTACACTTTAGTGAATTTGATTGTATAGTGTGATTAACTTGATGCTTTGTCTAATTAGGGATCGGAAAAAATTCGAGGCATAAGGATATGCTCACCTGAGCCATCAAAGATGAAATTGGAACCTAAATGTCTTGAAAAGATGAAAAATCTCAAGTTCCTTATAGTTAGTAATGTAGATATTTGTAGAGGTCTCAAATATATTCCTAATGAATTAAGGGTTCTTGATTGGTCCGGATTTCCTTTATCTTCCTTACCATCCAATTTTGATCCTCAAAATCTCATTGCACTCAACATGCCAGAAAGTCGAGTTACATTGGACAAGCTTTTCAAGGTATAATCATTTTTATTTATTTATAAATTATTATTACTTTATTAAACTATATTTTAATAACATTTGTTGGAATTAAATAGTTTGATTTTCTTTTTTCTACAGAGGATACAATGCAAAAACTTGACATATATAAATTTCAATTCCAATCAATACATTAGGGAATTACCCGACTTATTGAGTGCCACCCCAAATGTAAAGAAATTGGATCTCCGTGATTGTAGAAGATTAGTCAATGTTCCCGACTCTATTGGATATCTTGATAAGCTTGAAAGCTGGGACCTCTTGAATTGCGTTGAACTTCAAATTCTTCCAAGCTGCATTGCGACGAAATCTCTTAAATTCTTAGCTCTTCTTGGTTGCAAAAGGCTTAAGAGGTTCCCCGATATTCCACAAGAAATGGAAAATTTAAAGTTTCTAAGTCTGGGATACACTGCCATTAGAGAGCTTCCTCCATCAATTGAGAATCTCACTGGGCTTGAGCGATTAGACATAGGTTCCAGTTTCTATTCGTGTCAGCTTCCTAGTAGCATTTATAAATTGCAACATCTTCGCCAGCTCTTGCTTTATGGTAATGTCAAATTTCCAAAGGGCGTGGGGATTGGTAGACAAGCAGCAGCGTGCAATTCTTACGGTGGCTTTTCAAAACATTGTTTTCCAAAGTTGAATTTTCTAAAAAAGTTGACTTCTTGCTTCACCCACTCAGAGAAATGTTTATTATCAGGGAGTAAAGATTTGAACCTCAGAGAAAGCATTATCAGATTCAATAGATTAACTTGGCTTGTAATTGTGGATTGCAAGTTCCTTAAGAAAATTCCAAAGCTTCCAGAAGGTATAAAATTAGTAAATGCAATAAACTGCATCTCGTTGAATTCAGAATCATTAAGAAAATTAATCCTTCAGGTACCCCTCTCTCTCTCTCTCTCTCTCTCTCTTAAAGTAATAATAGAAACAATTTTGGTTACCTTTGCAAATACATTTACTAGATTTGCTAAACTTCAATTTCTTAAAATTCCTAATTTCATGCAGTTTGGAAGAAATTTAGGGTTTTCACCAAATATGAAATGTTCAGGTGGGAAACACAAAGTATTAATGGATTCGCATTCACATCGCAATTTATCGAATCAGATTGATTGCTCTTCCCAGGTCTCCCTCTCCAAGTTCTCCGCAATTAAAGATGAGTCCTATCCCACTCTAGATGCCTATCTGGGTGATATTGGAGAGAGATATGAGATTATAGTACCAGGAAAGAAGATTCCGAAATGGATCAATCATCAAAGCATTGAAAGTTCCGTATCATTTTGGGTTGGTCCTGAGTTTCCATCAATTGCTGTTTGTGTTGCTCTTCATCTAATTCCGTTGAAGGACAGTTACGCTAATAATGATAAGTACGGTTCTCTTCGTGATGATATAATCGATTGTTTTTTGGATATCCACATTTCTACCGACAGTCGTAAGCGACGTCTCATGGTTAGGGGGGATTTTTATGGATTGAAGTGTGATCATCTGTGGTTTCACGGTAGACCTCACAGCCAATTACAGTGGGAATTTGGAGACTTGATGCAAGGTGATCGGAATCATGTTGAGATTTCATGTAAAATCAATCATTGGACAAATGAAACCGGAAAATACGCTCCTGTGATTGCAACGATGGGAGTACATGTGGAATGCGTATGTCCTCCTCAGAATTCTGTTATCATCCAACCCAATTCTCAAAATGTTGATGACGACACAGAGCTGCTCGCACCTTTACTATCTCAAAATGGTTCACTGATGGACTCAGACGCAGGAGACACTTCAAGCTCCTCTAGTCCTTGATGACATCTGATTCAAGGCGTCCAGTGGATATAGCAAATGGGCTTGACTTATGTTTGGGTATTGACTCAGCAGATGGTAATGGGTTTGATTTGGGTTCTTCTTCAATAGCCAATCCCTTTATAAAAAGATGACTCCATTTTCAATCTATATCCACCGTCAAAGAAATCGAGTCCAATGCGAAGAAATATGCCCAGGTATTATTTTTACATTGAAACCATTTTCCACTAGAAGACTTAATTCAAAACAATGCACTGTGTATTATGAACATATATATGTATATATAAGAAAAATTCAGAAGTTGGAGTCGGAGTGGATCGCTGAGTTGAAATTTTAGAATTATATAGTCTGCTCATAAAGTCGTTGCCCTGTTAAATTTGGTACAATTTCAAACTCATTTGAGGGTTAAGCATTTGGTAGAAGTAGAACTAAGCATTTCATTAGGAGTGACTTAAAATCTTAGGAATAGATTTTGCTCCCTTCAAAAAGGGGAAAGTTGTGGTTTCTTATTTTATTTGAATAGTTTATGATTTTAATTGTCTTCAATGTGTAGGTGCTAATTCCAGTTCCTTGAGATAATTCCAAAGCTTCCAGAAAGTATAAGACTAGTAGGTGCACGAAACTGCATCTCGTTGAATCCAGAATCATTAGGAAACTTAATCCTTCAGGTACCCCTCTCTCTCTCTCTCTCTCTCTTAAAGTAATAATAGAAACAACTTTGGTTACCTTTGCAAATACATTTACTAGATTTGCTAAACTTCAATTTCTTAAAATTCCTAATTTCATGCAGTTTGGAAGAAATTTAGGGCTTTCACCAAATATGAAATGTTCAGGTGTGGAACACAAAGTATTAATGGATTCGCATTCACATCGCAATTTATTGAATCAGATTGATTGCTCTTCCCAGGTCTCCCTCTCCAAGTTCAACGCAATTTATGATGAGCACTTTCCCGCTCAAGCTATGATTCCGTTTGATTATGGAGAGAGATATGATATTGCGGTACCAGGAAAGAAGATTCCGAATTGGATCAATCATCAAAGCATTGAAAGTTCCGTATCATTTTGGGTTGGTCCTGAGTTTCCATCAATTGCTGTTTGTGTTGCTCTTCATCCAATTCCGTTGAAGGACAATTACACTAATAATGATAAGTACGGTTCTATTCGTGATGATAAAATCGATTGTGTTTTTTATATCTACATTTCTACCGATAGTTGTAAGCGACGTCACATGGTTCGCAAGCGTTTTCATGGTTTGAAGTGTGATCATCTTTTGTTTTACGGTGAACTTCACAGCCGATTAAAGAGGGAATTCGGAGACTTGATGCAAGGTGATCGGAATCACGTTGAGATTTCATGTAAAATCGATCATTGGAAAAGTAGAAACGGAAAATACGCTCCTGTGATTGCAAGGATGGGAGTACATGTGGAATGCATATGTCCTCCTCAGAATTCCGTTATCATCCAACACAATTCTCAAAATGTTGATGACGACACAGAGCTGCTCGCACCTTTACTATCTCCAAATTGTTCACATACGGACTCAGACGCAGGAGACGCTTCAAGCTCCTCTAGTCCCTGATGACATCTAATTCAAGGCGTCCAGTGGATATAGAAAATGGGCTTGACTTATGTTTGGGTATTGACTCAGCAGATGGTAATGGGTTTGATTTGGGTTCTTCTTCAATAGCCAATCCCTTTATAAAAAGATGACTCTATTTTCAATCTATATCCACCGTCAAAGAAACCGAGTCCGATGCGAAGAAATATGCCCAGGTATTATTTTTACATTGAAACTATTTTTCGTTAGAAGACTTAATTCAAAACAATGCATTGTGTATTATGAATATATATATATATATATATATATATATATATATATATATATATGTATATAAGAAAAATTCAGAAGTCGGAGTAGCAGTGGATCGCTGAGTTGAAATTTTAGAATTATATAGTCTGCTCATAAAGTCATTGCCCTGTTAAATTTGGTACAATTTCAATGTCATTTGGGTAGAACTAAGCATTTCATTAGGAGTGTGACTTAAAATCTCAGGAATAGATTTTGCTCCCTTCAAAAAGAGGAAAATGAGGTTTCTTATTTCATTGAATAGTTTATGATTTTAATTGTGTTCAATGCTTAGGCTGTACAATACCGAGTGGCCAAATCGGAGTACTTTTCATATAATGACTCAGCTGTAACACAATGTCAACCTCCTCTAGTCTCTCACAAAACTGGGCACCTCTCTCTTTGCCAATTGATTCAGGGCTTCAATTAGATGTGACAAATGGGTCTGACTTGGGTTTGGGATCTGACTCAACTGTTGGAGATGGGTCCTCTTCAATGGCCTATTCCTCTGTAAACTATGATTCAGACTTCAATCCATGTCCACAGTTGAAGAAAATGAGAACCTCTTGACCAAATTCCTATAAAACATGACAAGGTACTGTTATTAAATTGAAACTGTTTTCCTTTGCATCATTGTAGTTCAATTTCTTTGGCCTTGTTGAATGACAAAGTATGTCACCCACTTTAGTTGTATTGTTCGAATTGCATCTTTAGGTATCTTTATCACTTTTCGGTCTGTCACACTAAATTAACGCCCTCATTCATAAAGGGGTACTGACCCAATTTGAAAGGATATGGTAAATGCGAAGAAAATAATAGTATTAATGAAAGGAAATTAGTAATTTGATCAACAAATATCATCTCATGGCTTATAGCTCTGCAGGGTAAGAATACTTGGCTTATATCTCAAAATTTAAGCTTAATGAAGATTACACGGAAATAAAGGATCTCCCCATTCGGAATGGCTTCACTGGTGATGAAATTTGCCAAATAGTGACCACCGATGATATCTTTGGATAACTTATATCAAGGTGCAGTGCTTTCTCAACAGTAATGTTGCTAGGATAAAGGATTTTCCTTTTTATTTCCTCTGGCTGTCATTAAAGAGTACCCCACAGCACAGATGTGCACATGCACACTTTTTCTTTTTCACATATATTTTTTCCCCTGATGAAATGATGTTAATACTGTTGTCATGAACTAAATAAAATGTTACTGGGTTACATAGGTTGTTAACACTTTCATCATGAAGTAAATAACATGTTAGTAGGTAACATAGGTTGTATAACATAATTCAACATTGAACGGGATAATTTTTTAGTAGCTCTCATTAAAAAAATGACATTTTGAATGAGAGTCCAGATGGAGTTTTATACAAAGAATGGATCTGATTTGTGCTTGATTTATGGTAATGAAAGTTGGGACGATAGATTGAGTTGTTTGGACTTAAAATTAGAGATCAACAATAATGCCCTTTGGATGGGGATTGATTGTAATTGGGAACATACAATATCCAGCTTGGGAGTCTCAAAATCTTCTCATAGAAAAATAAAAATTCTACAACTTTGTAAGCCCAAACATGTTCTCAAAATGTTCAGAGAACCATCAAGGAGTAGTTGAGGAGAGGCCATGTGTAGTCAAAACATATGTGAGTATTGAGGAGGAGTTGGGAAGCTTGTTGGTTGGTGTAACCCTAGATGGCAGAAACTTGTAATGCACTGTCTAAAGAGTGTTTTACTTAAGCACTCTTTACTTATAAATTGCAAAAAAGAAAAAAAAGAAAAAAAAAAAAAAGATAGAAAGCTCTATGCAATCTGTCATGATGCTCTCTATGTCTCTGTTTTATAGGTACTCAGTGCTTTTGAACAACTCAGGCTTTGCAACCTCATGATGAAAGACTAGAGAGGCCTGTTAAGAGTGTGCATAGCTCCTTTAGTTGACAATTGGTGATCACCGCTCAAGGGTTTTGGCAAGCTTCTTCCGAGATGGAGAGGTGGCCGGGGTGGCATGCCAGCTTTTGTGGTCAAATCACAAGTAGGGAAAAGAAATATACTGCTAAGATATTTGGCAATCATTTTTTTTTTCCTGAGAGCTAAGCCTAAAGGATTTTCTTAACTTGTCCTCTTGATTGCAAGTCAGATATTGGAGGATGCAAGTGTTATTGGCTAAAGAAGAGAATGCTACCTTGAAGATTAGAAGCGATAATGGAAGACACTTATGACTTGTTGAAGCAGGGGATGCAAGTGTTATTTGCTGTTCATAACAGGTATTAACTGAGGCTAGGGTTCTTGTATTAGCCCTTTTTGTTGTATCAATAGAAAAATAAATTTAAAAAAATTTAACTGTATGTCCATTCTAGTTAATATAGCTTTTTAGGTGGGTTTGGGCTTATGATTATAAACTTCAACCCAAGAAGACAAAAGCCACCTTTTTTCCCTTCTAACACATTATTTGACAGTAATTTACTCAAGGTGGATTTTGACTTATGCTTTATCTATTTACACATCATTATAAACTTGGTAGAAATTTTGTTTTTAATTTTAATGTTGTCAGAAAAATCAAATACTTGAATATGAATTGGGTTTTGTTCTCTGAATAAGTTGTTTACTTATGCCTCTATTCAGCACAGTGCTTCCATAGCAAAACCTCTTCAGGGTTGTTCTGCTTTTTTTCCTCTTCTGAATTTGGTAGGCTTGACTGCAACACAAATTGTTTAGTTCTGTGTTGTAATCTTGCAGTGTGATTACAATAGAGAGGATTGGTTAATTGGCTTGGTTAATTGAAATACAAATGGTAGAGAACTAAATGATGCTTTTATTTTCTCACAAAAGTTGAGTGTGTGTGTGTGTGTGTTTGTCTGTGTGTACAAACATACATAAATATTTATTTAGAAATAGCACACATTCCATTAAATAGAGCCATTTTAAAATCTTCTGTCTTATTTTAGAAAATAAATTGATCCAGAAATTGTTAAAGCCTCTGAATTAATATAAAATCTGGACCTATCAAGTAGGGGATGTTGAGTAGTGGAGGAATTAGAATGTTCAATTGTCTGTATACTTGACGCTAATGCAAGGGAAAAAACAAGGTTCTTCTTTGACAAGGACAAGATGGAAAAAGACCAAATATGATTTTCTGGATCAAAAGCACAAAAACATAGGGTAGAATTGTTGTCTTCTATGTATGAGGATCATGAAAATAATGCAATTTTGGTCAATGTAAGAACTGGGGCAAAACACAACTAAGATACTGGCTTGCAATATGAATTGTAAAATCTAATATTTTGAATGGTCCAAGAAAAGTCAAAAGTTTTATAGTGAAGATTTTTTTTTTTCATAGATTTGAGGTTTACCCAGATATTTTCTTGCTCCAAGATAAAACAAGGTTGACTTGGTGGATGGAAGAGATGTTTAGAATTGAAGAGTGTTGGAACTTTAGACGTAGGTAGCTGTCTCATGCACTGGATCGTGTGGAACAATGTTTATCTGATTGACAAACTTTTTAGTGTTTATAGTCAATTAGCTCTGTCTTAAGTTGATAATAATCAACATAGCTAATTGCCAATTTGGAAGAGCTGATAAAACAAGGGGTACATGTCAAAATATATATGAAAGTGATGGAACTGATCAACTTATTGGCATTGAATGACATTGGGGTCTCCAGATCAGTAACATAGTGTAGTTATTTTCGGTACTAATGTTATCTGCCTGCTTTTGTAAAGCATGTATTGTATGTTGTAACCTATGATGATTGATAGACTAGGTTAATGAAATGAGGGTCAACATGTAAAACACTAGTTTCTTTGATTAGCTTGATGCATATGGCCCTTCTCTAACAGAGTTTCCTAAACCCCTCCATAAAATCCCCAAAAAGAACAAGCAACAGAAAAAAGTGATAAAAGAAAAATGCTTGCAATCTTGAACTAGAACTTTATACATCATTATAACTTCTGATCTCCTTGCACGGAGAGATACCATGAAAGTCTATGTTGAGGTTCACTTAGAGATAAATAATATAAAAAAAAGGATACAAAATCTATGTTGAAGTTACTAGTTTTTAATTTCTACAGGAATCAATTGTGAGTAAAGTTCTTCTAAAAAGGAAGAAAATTGTGAGTAGAGTTCTTCAAATTGTGTTGGCCTGATTTTCTTAAATTGCACACAAGAGCGTCACACTCAAATATCCTTAAACCACATCTTCATAGAGGAGCAGATTCTATGCATCATCCAATACTCATGTTCCAGTTGTCTTTTCTGGTGATTATCATGATTGATAAAGGAATGTAATGGTGGGATACGTAGGTGATATAATGGTACATAACATAAATAATAATTTTTCATTAAAAAAAAAAAAAAACTAATAGTTCATGTGTGTTTTGTATTTTAAGATAACCGTAGGGGCTCCTTTTTCGGAGGTGGGCCCCCGACAATGAATTTGTAGAGAGTGGGCAAAGGGTTTGGCTCCGACCGGTCCTACGCCGGTCTTCTTCGAACTTCTCATCATTTCTCTACGCCTGGGGTTGCTCCTCGGCTGGGGTCCGAGGAGGCCCCCCTTCACCAGGGGGGTTCTTTACCTTATATATCCTCTTTAGCTCGATCCTGACCTTACAGCTGTTGGCCATCCGGGCTAATGGTTCAGGACTTGTCCCATCAGATCGGTTCTTTCCCATGCCGGGGGTTGCTGCCTCCAAGGCTTTTCAGTGAAGGGTCTTGTCAGCATTGATGGAACCTGGAGGGCCTGGCAGAATAGTTAAGTGTGGATGTGACCACCTGCAGTAAGTCTGCCCCCTACCTAGGTTAGGCTAGGTGTGCCGAGGATAGGTGTATCCTCGGCTTGGGCCTTGGAAGAACTGAAGCCTTTGGGCCGCCCATCTGGGGAGACCGCCTTCCTCGGCGTGGGCCTTGGGCCTGCCTAAAGGTGGGCCGGGGATTCTGGGCCCTCGGGCCCCACAATAGCCCCTCAAAAACCCTGCTGCACGTACCCTCGGACGGGGAGGAGGGTTTTGCAAACCTCGGCCCGTATGGTCCGGAAGGCCGTCGGTTTGGCTGGCCCTTTCTTAAGTGGTCGGGTCGACCTTTAGGCCCTTCATTAGGTAGTTAATTTCTTCACGGGAATGGATCCTCAGACCGAGCAGTACCTTGACTCTGTCGTAAAATAGATAGCTCCTCGTATACAGTCGCTGCCTTAAGTACGAGTGGCCAGCTCCCCGTAGGCTTGAGTCCGTAGACCATGCAAGACCTAGGTACAGTTGCTGCCATCGTTTCTATGTGGCTAGCTCCCCATAGGCTTGAGTCCGTAGACCATACAAGACCTAGGTACAGTTGCTGCCTTTAAGTACGAGTGGCCAGCTCCCCATAGGCTTGAGTCCGAGGACCATGCAAGACCTAGGTACAATTGCTGCCATCGTTTCCATGTGGCTAGCTCCCCATAGGCTTGAGTCCGTAGACCATGCAAGACCTAGGTACAGTTGCTGCCTTTAAGTACGAGTGGCCAGCTCCCCATAGGCTTGAGTCCGAGGACCATGCAAGACCTAGGTACAATTGCTACCATCGTTTCCATGTGGCTAGCTTCCCATAGGCTTGAGTCCGTAGACCATGCAAGACCTAGGTACAGTTGCTGCCTTTAAGTACGAGTGGCCAGCTCCCCATAGGCTTGAGTCCGAGGACCATGCAAGACCTAGGTATAATTGCTGCCATCGTTTCCATGTGGCTAGCTCCCCATAGGCTTGAGTCCGTAGACCATGCAAGACCTAGGTACAGTTGCTGCCTTTAAGTACAAGTGGCCAGCTCCCCATAGGCTTGAGTCCGAGGACCATGCAAGACCTAGGTACAATTGCTGCCATCGTTTCCATGTGGCTAGCTCCCCATAGGCTTGAGTCCGTAGACCATGCAAGACCTAGGTATAATTGCTGCCTTTAAGTACGAGTGGCCAGCTCCCCATAGGCTTGAGTCCGAGGACCATGCAAGACCTAGGTACAATTGCTGCCATCGTTTCCATGTGGCTAGCTCCTCATAGGCTTGAGTCCGTAGACCATGCAAGACCTAGGTACAGTTGCTGCCTTTAAGTACGAGTGGCCAGCTCCCCATAGACTTGAGTCCGAGGACCATGCAAGACCTAGGTACAATTGCTGCCATCGTTTCCATGTGGCTCCCGAGCGTGAGGACACAGTGTTCACCTCTCTGGGCAACTCAGTCTCACGTCGGGTAAGGGGTTCATCCCCCTAGCCCCTTGCAGGATGCTGGAGCAAGAGCTATTGTACCTCGATTGGACTGTTGCCTCCAATAGGTTTTTGTCCTCGGATCCGAGGACCTCGTTTTTGGCGGGGGGTTATCCTCGGGTATTTTCCGTGAACTGTCTTTCCTCAGGTCGGCTTGTGACTTCGCACGTGGGGCTAATCCTGCCTCTGGTCTGTGCTCCCCGTTTTTCTGGTTTATGAGGCGTCACTTGGCTTTCCGCGCTTCCTGTTTGACGCTTCGGTGTCCGTAACGCGCCTCCATTAATGCCCTCGTGAATCGACACGCAGCGGGCAGCTGGCAATCCCCTTGGGACTGGGTGGGAATTAATTTCCCTTGACGATTCCCTTCGAATTCCGTGCGGTTCAGCCCCCGCTGGTTTTCGCCCTCCATAAAAGGCGTTCTGGGGAGAGTGTTTCTCCTCATTCCATGAATTCTCCCCCACAAACAAGCGTAAACACCTTCGCCCTTTTGAGTCCCCTTGATACCGTCACCAGGGTTGTGACCGCAGTTATGAGACCTGGAGCCGAGTGCCGCCGTGGCCACAGTCCCCACTGGGCTGCCGGCGCGGCAGAGTTTAGGCGTAACACTGGCCGAGTCTCTCATGGTGGCCAGGGGGGACGTCGTTGAAATACCTAACGTCCTCCCCCAGAGTGCACCTCCGACGGAGGGAGCACGCGAACTCTCGTCATGGCCGGCGCCCGAGTATTGCCGTCTCTGACGGTCAATGCTCGTGTAGTTCGGAGGGGGTCGAGGAAGCATCATGAGGGAGGGTGTCCCGGGGTCTGGGGGCTCCTCACTTTGTTGAAGCTTTGGTTTGAAGGTGAGCCAGCCCCTAGACCCCATTCCCGTGCTTTTACCGTCAAGTTCACCCATTCTCTTAATGCCAATAAAAGTACGGCTTGACACTTCCTTCATTCCTGGCATCAATTCTTTGCGAGCCTCTTGCCCGGCCAGTTCCAACATCGGTCCGCCTGAGCCTCCGATTGTAGGATTAGCTGGTAGGAGTTCTTGTAAAACACGCCTGTCTGAGCCTCTGATTGTATTTGTAATTTTTTCTTTTTATCAAATAATGAGAATTGTAATTGTAATCTCTTGTAATCTCTTCTGAATTAATAAAAGACCTTTCTTTTACTTGTTGCTGAATTTTCTTTCGCACTGCCATTCTCCTCTTCTTCTTTTCTTTTGCTTTTTCCCTCTTTTTTTTGCATCGCCAACTTCTGAGTGGTAACTGCCTTAGAACGATCGCCGGTTGCGCCGGCCAGCACACTAACCCTTCCCACAGACGGCGCCAATTGTAGGGGCTCCTTTTTCGGAGGTGGGCCCCCGACAATGAATTTGTAGAGAGTGGGCAAAGGGTTTGGCTCCGGCCGGTCCTTCACCGGTCTTCTTCGAACTTCTCATCATTTGCTCTACGCCTGGGGTTGCTCCTCGGCTGGGGTCCGAGGAGGCCCCCCTTCACCAGGGGGGTTCTTTACCTTATATACCCTCTTTAGCTCGATCCTGGCCTTACAGCTGTTGGCCATCCGGGCTAATGGTTCAGGACTTGTCCCATCAGACCGGTTCTTTCCCATGCCGGGGGTTGCTGCCTCCAAGGCTTTTCAGTGAAGGGTCTTGTCAGCATTGATGGAACCTGGAGGGCCTGACAGAATAGTTAAGTGTGGATGTGACCACCTGCAGTAAGTCTGCCCCCTACCTAGGTTAGGCTAGGTGTGCCGAGGATAGGTGTATCCTCGGCTTGGGCCTTGGAAGAACTGAAGCCTTTGGGCCGCCCATCTGGGGAGACCGCCTTCCTCGGCGTGGGCCCTGGGCCTGCCTAAAGGTGGGCCGGGGATTCTGGGCCCTCGGGCCCCACAATAACAAATCATAATTTTAGTACTTTATAAATACTGTAAACAAAAAATTATTTATTTCATATTTTAATGGCAAATTTCCTTGGAAAAAAACAATTGAAATAGGTCACCAAAGACATCAGATCCTCAATTATTGTATCTATGTTTTTTCAAAATGCCTATTTGAATTTTGTATAATAATTTGGTTGGATGTTATTTTGGTTGTATTTTTTTATATTCCTAATTAGTTTTGAAACTTGAATGGACAATTTAATAAAACCTGATTCTCAAAAAAAAAAAAAAAAAAAAAAAAAACCCGAATTGGGTTAAGTGTAAAACTTCGGAAAACACAAAAACAAAGCATAAATATTATTTTTCCCTTTTTGAAATTCTATTTTTTTGTATTTTTATTGTTGGGGCTCCATTCCCTTCATTGTAAATTCGTTCGTGGGCCACAATGGATACTGAAATTTCTACTGTGTCATGTCAACCGTTTATTGGGCCATTTCACCTTCATCCTTTATCCATAGGAAAATTTTTAATTTCAATCCTACTTTATTAAAAGAAGAAAAAGAAAAAGAAAATTATTTGTAATTAGTATTGTCCTTTTATGAGTTTCAATGATTTTGTGATGACAACTAGATTCTATGGTAAACAGCAACTACCCTTTAACTGTGTATATATATATATATATATATATATTTTATAGTGATTACTCCTTAATTCTTATTTGTGAAAATTATTTGTAACAGATTTGGTTACGGGACAAGATGGACAATCTCAGTTCTTGTCAACTGACCCCCAACTGGCATCTGTCAGCATTATAACTATGTTTTAGGCAGTTTGGAATGTATTGATTGAACAAACGTAGACATTGTGGTTGTCATTTTCACAAAATATATTTGTCAAAACTAAGTAGGATTGCCCTTTTAAGAGTACTCTTTAGATTTCAGTGAATTTGGAGGAAGTGAAGGTATTAACATTAGAGAGGCTACTTGAAATTTAAAGATTGGAGACAATCTGATACTCGCTTTCTTGAATGCAGTTCCATAAAAAGGATTTTAGAACCTCTGAATTATTGTAAAATTTGGACCTATCAAACAGAGGATGTTGAGTTGTAGAGCAATTAGAACATCCTGTTGAGCATTAGCAGAGGGGTCTTCTTTGACCAAGGAGAACATGAACAAGGGCATTTGTGGTTCTTTGGAACCAAAGCATGAAACGTAGTGTAGAAATTTTGGGTCTTCTATACATGAGGGTCATGGAAGAAATACAATGTTGTTTAATGTAATAATTAAGCTAAAATATAGTTAAGGTACCTGGTGTGCCATATAAATTGAAAGCTAATTCTTAAGAAGGGTTTAAGGAGAGTATGTATTACAGCAAATATTTTTTCCTTGATTTTGGAGGATTAGGATTTGAAGAAAAAATTCAGCTGTAAGGTGCTTTTGAAAGGTGTACCCAGATATGCCATGCTTGACTAGTTAATGACACTTCTTCTGCTAGTGGGGCTTTGAGTTGAACAAATTATCATTTTTTTTTTTAATTTTCAAATATTATTTGAGTTGTACATGTTCTTAATTCACTCTCTGCATAAGTTGTTAGCCTTAGAGCTCATTCCTAGGTCTTTTCTTTCCATTAAAACTTTTTAGACTTTGAACTAACAATTTTTTCCTCTGTTTTAGTGTGGAGTGTGGATTGTCATTATGATGGAGGAGGGGTGCTGAGGCAAGTTTCATCAGGGGAAGGTGAGGTGGAGAGAGGTTTGGTTGAACAAGACTGCTAGATCAGAGAGGTTTCAGGAAATTTGGAGGAAGTGAAACCTGGTTTAGGTCATGTCGAGCTCTTGGAATGGTATGTTTGAGATGTGACTTTTGTTTTTGTTTGAATGTTTTTAGAGTTTATGTATATATCTGGTGCTCTATGTGTTCTACTGCTTTATTTTCTATGAGAATGAGCTTAATTTAGTAATGATGTGTCATTTGGAAACTGGCTTTGGGGAATTAGATGGAAGTTACATAATTACATTACTTGGTAACCCAGCTATTGAAGCGGAAAAAAGTTTGGAGATGGAGTCTATGTTAAATGAGATCTTGCTAAATATATTCAATTATTACAAACTCAACAGTCTGATTCCCTCTCTCTCTTTCACACACACAGACACACACACACACACACACACATGCATAGATGTACGTATTTCTATGTATATCTGCCTTTTTGTTTTGGTATATAGCTGAATGTTATTTTCTTAAAGGCAGTTCCATAATAAGGCTTTTAAAACCTCTGAATTACTGTAAAATTAAGACTATCAAATGTAGGATGTTGAGTAGTAGAGAAATTAGGAACATCAAGTTGACTATGTGATGCAGGACAACCTTGGCTTCCCACCTAGATTAGTCCTACCGAAGAACCTTAGGCTTCCCACCTAAGGTGTTTGGAATCACCACCAAACAAATACGCAAATAATCTCAATAAAATTAATAACAGTCTGTAACCTACAAAAAGAACCATCTGGAGCTTTATATACAGCTTCCAGGAATCATAATGATAAGGATAAACTCTCCTAAACAAATCCTAAACAATCTCAAACACTAATATGATAATCCTAAACAATCTCAAATACTAGTCCAATACTAAAGATAAACCCAAATAAAG
This sequence comes from Quercus variabilis, assembly GCA_030445155.1. Classification (NCBI taxonomy): domain Eukaryota; kingdom Viridiplantae; phylum Streptophyta; class Magnoliopsida; order Fagales; family Fagaceae; genus Quercus; species Quercus variabilis. The sequence continues at coordinate 16,317,762 of CP129447.1, read as the reverse complement.
ATAACATAAATGATAAGGATAATCTCCACAAGTGTGCCATCATGTGGTGTTTGCACCAACTCTCCTGGGGTGGGAGAAACTCGACCCCGTCGAGTAAAGCTCAAAGGATCAAGTGACATCAGAATAAGCTCCATCAAGCCATAAGCTCACTGGGTTAGCATGGCGCCTCCGTCGACGCTCATATGTGTGGGTGATAGGAGGTAGAGATGAAGTGGTAGCAAGTGAATCCAAGTAAGCCTCCAAAAGAGCGGGATCAAGCTGCTGCAACTCCTCTCTAGTGATCCATGTACAGTCAGAATCAGGCCGTCCTCGCCAGTGAACCAAGAAGCGCTGAACTGTTCCATCCCTAGTGAAAAGAGACTGCTCATCCAAAATAACATCAACAATATCTTTATGTGCCTTTTGGAAACAAGATGGTGTAGGGCTAGGGACATGGTTAGTCAAAGAAGGAGAGGGTGAAGCATCAAAAGGGTCATAGGGAATAACTGTTGGACCTTTAAAAGCAATTAAATCAGCAATAATAAAAGTAGAACTAATACCATAGTCTGAAGGTATATCAATCACATAAGCATTAGGTCCAAGTTTCTTTAATACCTTGAATGGGCCAGCACTGCGGGCCTGCAATTTCTTAACGGTTCCTAAAGGATACCGTTCAGGCCTGATACGAATCATAACATAATCTCCTACATCAAAGTCTAAATGACGTCGATGTAAATCAGCCTGAGTCTTATACTTAAGATTACTAGCATGAATTCGTTTGTTGATCTCTTTATGCAGCTCATGCATGTGACTAGCAAACTCTACTGCAGACACAGAAACCCTATCATGTGAGGACATTGGGAAAAGGTCTAAAGGTCTCCTAAGTGTATAACCATGAACAACTTCAAATGGGCTCATGCCTATGGACCTATTGACTGAATTATTGTATGCAAATTGGGCTACAGGAAGTATAGATTCCCAAGTCTTACCATTCTCACCTATGAGACACCTCAAGAGATTTCCTAGACTCCTATTGACAACCTCAGTTTGACCATCAGTTTGAGGATGATATGCTGTGGAGAATTTTAACTTTGTTCCCATCATGTGCCAAAGAGTCTTCCAAAAGTAGCTCATGAATTTAACATCCCTATCTGACACAATTGTTTTAGGTAACCCATACAACTTAACAATCTCATCAAAGAAAATCTTGGCTACCTTGGATGCATCAGAAGTCTTAGAGCATGGAAGAAAATGAGCCATTTTGGAGAACCGGTCTACCACGACAAGGATGGAATCAAACTTCCTAAGGGTACGGGGAAGACCTAGTATAAAGTCCATACTAATATCCTCCTAGGGACGATGTGGAACTGGTAGAAGAGTGTAAAGGCCAGTATTTTGCTTGCAATGCTTAGCCAACTGACATTGACGACATTGACCAATTATCCTAGCAACATCCCTCTTAAGACTTGGCCAATAGAACTGCCTCTCTACCTCTTCAATTGTCTTATCACGTCCAAAATGTCCTGAAAGTCCTCCTGCGTGCACTTCCCAAACCAAAAAATCTCTAACTGATGTGCGGGGGATACAAAGCTTATTGGCTTTAAACAAGTAGCCATCTCGGAGGATAAAATCATCAACAACCTAAAAATGCTCAATACTAAGTGTAGTGTACACTTCTCCAAAATTTGGACAAGATTCATACTCCTCTTGCAACTTTTCAAACCCTATGACTTTTGTGCTCATCACAAAAAGTAAGGTAACTCGACAACTCAAAGCATCAGCTACCTTATTCTCAACACCAGATTTGTGTCTCAAAACAAAAGAGAATCTTTGCAAAAACTCAACCCAAGGGACATGTCGAGCATTTAATTTCTTTTGGAAATTGACGTGGCGGAGAGTATCATGGTCAGAATAGATGACAAACTCATAAGGTGTCAAATAATGGCTCCAGTATCTTAAAGCTTGTACCACAGCATAGAGTTCTTTGTCATATGTTGAATACTTCTTCTTAGCCTCATTTAATTTCTCACTAAAGTAAGCTATAGGGTGACAATCTTGGCTAAGAACTCCTCCTATGCCTACACCAGACGCATCACATTCCACTTCAAAGACCTTATCAAAGTCTGGTAGGCGCATCATCGGTGCTTCTGTCATTTTCTTCTTGATTTCTTGAAATGCTTTACCAGCAGCATTTGACCATTGGAATTCGCCTTGCTTCATACAATCAGTGATTGGTGCCATGATTGTACTAAACCCACGTATGAAGCGGCGATAGAAAGTTGCAAGCCCATGAAAACTGCGAACCTCATGAATGTTCTTGGGTTCGAGCCAATCCACTATGGCCTTGACCTTTTGTGGGTCAGCAGAAACTCCTTTGGATGAGACCACAAAACCTAAGAAAATGACACTATCAGTGAAGAAAGAGCATTTCTGTAGGTTGGCATACAAGTTTTCTCTCCTCAAAGTAGAACAAACTTGTTTAAGGTGGTCCAAATGTTGTTCCTTTGATTTACTATAAATGAGGATGTCATCAAAGTACACTACTACAAATTTGCCCATGAAAGGCCTTAGTACTTGTGTCATCATTCTCATAAAAGTGCTAGGAGCATTTGATAAGCCAAAGGGCATCACAAGCCACTTATATAGACCATCCTTTGTCTTAAAAGCAGTCTTCCATTCATCACCAGGGCGAATCCTAATCTGATGGTATCCACTTTTCAAATCAATCTTCGAAAAGATTGTGGCTCCTGACATCATATCAAACATATCATCTAACCTAGGGATGGGAAAACGATACTTCACAGTAATCTTATTGATTGCGTGACTATCCACGCACATTCTCCAAGATCCATCTTTCTTTGGGGTCAAGAGTGCAGGGACTGCACATGGGCTTAAGCTTTCACGCACAAATCCTTTGTGCAAGAGCTCATCCACTTGTCTAACCATCTCATCATGTTGAGGAGGGCTCATTCTATAGTGGGGCAAATTTGGGAGTGCTGCTCCCGGGACAAGATCTATGGCGTGTTGAATATCACGCATAGGGGGCAACTGATTTGGAAGCTCCTTAGGGAAGACATCTTGGAACTCTTGAAGCATTAAGCGTACTTCTTTTCTTGGTTCTTCAACGTTATCTAGTGTAGCTTCTTTAACAACCAAAGCAAAGATGATGGAGTCTTGATTGACAGCTCTTTCAAGTTCTTTTGGACTAATGAGATTCATACTTTGCGTTTTGGGCTCTTCTCTAGTCTTTCTTGCACTAACAAACTTAGTTTTGACTGGGTTAAGCTTAATCCTTTGTCCATTGTGTATGAAGGAACAAGAATTCGAGCGACCATAAAGAGTGACATCTAAATCATAGAGCCATGGTCGTCCCAAAATTATGTGTCCTACATCCATTGGAATCACATCACATGAAATTTGAGCCTTATATGAGAGGATATGAATAAGAACAAGACACCTATCCTTGATGGTGATAGATGAATCATCTACCCAAGAAACCTTATAGGGCTTAGGATGGGCAACTAACTTCAAGCCTAGAAGGGAGACAAGTTTAGACGAAACTGCATTAATGCAACTTCCACTGTCAATGATAACCTTGCAGTTTGTGGCTCCACACTTGACAAAGGTTTGGAAGATAGTATTTCTTTTCCAATCATCACTTTCTTTGGACTGTGCTAGAGTACACCTAACAACACTCATTACAGGAGTATCAAGACTACCCTCACTGAGATTATCAAAAGATGGTAGAGCTCTAATGCAAGCTAATTGGGTGAGATCATCCTCTCCTATTTCTACAATGTCTTCAATATTAGGCTCATAGACTACTTCTTCTACCTCTTCCACTCCATCCAATTCTTCAATCAACAAAGTCTTATTAGGACATTGGGCAGCCATATGACCAAAGCCTTGACACTTAAAGCACTGGATTCTAGAATTGGGCCTAAATGTCTCTCTAACCACACTTTTTCCTTTGTCTTCTGGGCGTAAGGGCCTATTGTTGGGAATGGGTCTAGTTTGAGGAACTTGTTGGTATCTACCCTGAGGATTTTCTTCTATGTGTAAGGGTCTATTGTTGGGATAAAGCCTACTTTGGGTACCTTGGAGGTATCTACCTTGGGGACCATCAAAATTGTTGTGAGACAACATGCGATTGTCAAATCTCCTTCCATCTTGGGGCCTAGGGATCAGCTCTAAATCTTGCACTAAGGTATAAGCATCATCAAGTGTTGAGATTTGTCGGGCCACCAATTCTCTTTGAAGATCATAATTGAGACATTTCCTAAATCTACTCAAGGTAATTGGCTCATCTTCAGTGGCATTGCTACGTATTCTGTACTCTTCAAATTGTTCTACGTACTCAGTAGCAGGCCTATTGTCTTGCCTCAAATCATGCCATTGATCCAACAAGTTGCCTAGATGAGAGACTGGGAAGTACTTTTCATTGAGCTTGGCCTTTATTTCTTCCCAAAGAGTTATGGGTGGTTGGCGGGTCTTACGGAGGTGGTTGACAACACTATCCCAATGGAGTTTGGCTCTTCCTACAAGTTTCATTTTGGCAAATCTAACCTTTCTATCTTTAGATAGGTCATACCACTCAAAGAAATGCTCCATCTCTCGTACCCAATCATTGTAGACCTGGGGGTTCCTAACACCATCAAAGGTAGGGGCCTCTACTTTAATATGCTTAGAAGAGTTGTCTTCATTGTCTCTATGGTCTTGCCTAGGGTGAGGGCCATGTCTATTATTATTTCTTCCATTAGGTGCATTATCCACGTCATACCTAACCTCTAAGTGGCCTAGACGGGCAGTAAGCTCTGCAATGGCTTGTCTTAATTCATCTTGGGGAGGAGGATCATGTTTAGGTGGGATTGGGGACTAGACTGGGATTCAGAACTAGACTTTGATTTGGAATTAAACTGTTCTTCAGAACTAGTTACTAGACGACCACTACGCAAATGCATGCAAAGAGATCAACAAACTAATTCTAACAAGTGAATAATAAGGATAAAACTCAAGTTAAATTATATGTGAAGAGAAGTCATGAATTCCACCGGTTGCATTCAAGCAGTACTAGCTTCAACAAGAATTAAATTAAAAAGGACCAAAGTGTTGCAATGTGATTAGACTAGTTCAACTACTAATATTGAGAATTAATTAATTTAAAGGATTTTTTTTTTGATTTTTTTTTTTGGCTAAAATAAAATACTGAAAGAAACTAAACCAGCAGCTAAAATAATAAATTCATGTGAAAGTTTAAGCAGAACAAAGGGCAAAGGCAGTAGCATGTAACTAAGGTGAAAGTTGAGGCACATAGTAGATATATTGATATTAAATCTGAAAGTGCATTTCAATTCATTAAGTTAGGAAAGTCCACACCTTGGTTGGGCTGACTTAACAACCTGGGCCTCTGAACAGTGGGTCAGCTACTAACAATGAGAAATTGGGCCTCACGTGTAGTGTAGTAGTGTAGTGGAAGTGGAAAGTTAGCTTGGTGGTACTCACGTGTGGTGGTCCTAAAGTCTAGCACAAATGGGGGTTACAGGTTTGGAGGGAGTAGTGGGTTTCTTTGTTGGTTTTGGGATGAAGAATTCGTGGGGATAAACGGGGTATATGGTACGGATTGGTTCAGGTTCGGGTTTGCAGATCTCGTGAGGTAGGAATTTGGGTTGCTTTGGTTTGCAAATCTCGTGGGGTAAGTATTTGAGTAATGGCATGTCTGGGGGTTGATTTGTTTTCTGTTGGTGAATATGGTTGTGGTTTTGTCAGTCGTGAATTTGGGTTGCTGAAAGGATTGATCGGGTTGGGCTCTGATACCAAGTTGATGCAGGACAACCTAGGCTTCCCACCTAGATTAGTCCTACCGAAGAACCTTAGGCTTCCCACCTAAGGTGTTTGGAATCACCACCAAACAAATACGCAAATAATCTCAATAAAATTAATAATAGTTTGTAACCTACAAAAGGAACCATCTGGAGCTTTATATACAGCTTCCAGGAATCATAATGATAAAGATAGACTCTCCTAAACAAATCCTAAACAATCTCAAACACTAATATGATAATCCTAAACAATCTCAAATACTAGTCCAATACTAAAGATAAACCCAAATAAAGATAACATAAATGATAAGGATAATCTCCACAAGTGTGCCATCATGTGGTGTCCGCACCACTATGTAAATGATGCTAATGCAGGGGAAAAAAAGAAGGTTCTTCTTTGACCAAAGAAAATATGAACAAGGGCATATGTGATTCTTTGGAGCCAAAGCATGAAAGATAATTCAATTTTTAGGTCTCTCTCTATACGAGGGTCATGGAAACAACACAATGTTGTTCAATATATTATTTGAGGTAAAACATCATTAAAGTACCTGGTGTGCAATATAAATCGAAGGCTTATTCTTTAGATGGGTTCAAGAAGAGGCAGTTCTATAGTGAAAATATTTTTCTTAATTTTTGAGATTTAGGGTCTGAAGAAAGAATGCAGCTGTAAGGTGATTTTGAAAGGTGTACCTTGATATTTTCTTGCTCCTAGATATGCCAAGCTTGACTAAGTAGATAGAATAAACGTTAATAAGAGAATTTTCACTTGAAATATTAGTTGGCCCCGTGCACTGGATCATGTGGAACATTGTTAATCTGCTCTGATGCTGATGAAACTATTTCTGAATTTTGGATTTTTGTGTACTGAGTCTATGAAAATTGGAATGACATTATGAAGAAGTGTGGAAGGCATTGTGAAATTAATTCAATGGGAGATAAAGGGTAGAATTAAATTTGATAATGGAGGCTATTGTAATTCCATTTAAAACAAGGTGCTTTGTAGCCTGTGGAATATCTCCTATTCTGTTCTCAGATTCAGCTTGTGACTGATTATGTGTTGCAGTTTGACATAACTGCTAAAACTTTAGTCCTACTTTAGTTGTTAACTATAGCTTCTGCTATACCTTGTTACTCATTTATCAGAAGAAGAAAAAACAGATGTAACTCTGTCGTTTGTTGATAATGATCAACAAAGCTAGATACCTATTTGGAACTGCTGGTAGAATACGTGTATGCATCAAATAAACTTCTAGAAATGGTTCTTAAGTGCTTGGTCAATGTATTGGCCTTGAAATGTCAGTGGGGTCTCCTGATTAGACTTCGCTTACTTTGTCTGAGTCATTAAATTTTATTTCGTGCCTTCTTTTGAGTTTGTATATGGGAGCTTGTGGTGATGTATAGACTTATATTAATGAAATGAAGGTTAACAAAACAATAATTTTTTTTTAAATTTTATTTTATTATCTTGATATATTTCACCCTCAGCTAACAATCCCTTCCAAATTCCACCCTAATATTCCCCAAATCAAGCAAGCAACAGAAAACTGATAAAGCAAAATGCTAGCAATTTGGAACTATAACTTTATACATTATTAGTACTTCTCTTTTAATCTCCTTGCATAGGGACATACCATGAAACTCTAGTTCAGAATGTTTTATATTTAGAGGAATCAACTGCAAGTAGCTTTCTTCAAATGATTTTGCTAATTTTTTCTTTAAATTGCATATTCAGATCTTAAAACTTTGGGAGTTCTTTCCTCATTTCTTTTAAAGCTCACAATTCCTCAAGCTGCGCCTTTAGAATGAAGCAAATTATTTATATCAGCCAATATTGCTCTTTGGCCCCTATCCCTTCCATATTCTTGCAAATCATTTGATCATCCTGTTGTTGTCCTCCTTTAATGCACCTGTTTTCCTCTCTGATCTAGGGCAGTCTTTTGCCAGCTCCTCTTGAAGTTGTTCACTTTAGCCCCAAAAAACTGATCAGATGCTTGTACTGTTCATAGCATGTGTTATGAGTTTGTTATGGGCAAATTGGAACAGGCTTTTTGTTGCTGATATGACTCAGCCAACAGTGGCCATGGCTAGCCGCTTTGCTGAGCCAATGTTTGAAGAACTTGTTGGGCTTGGAACAGCTTTGATAATACAAAAACCAATGTTTCTCCAAATGCTTATGGGAATGGTGCCTGCATTGTCTTCCTGTTATTGAGCTTGGTGGGGTCTGTACTGATTTCGAGTTCAATGTTTATCCAAATACAAACAATGGCCGTTGCCAAAGCAAGTCTAAATCTGTATTTTGTTTATACTGAAAAGGTCATAGGTAGAAGGTTGAATATGTAAGACTAGAAGTGGGCTTAAGGAAGAACATGTGTATTGGTTAGTCTACAGATAAGATAACTACAGCACATTAGCTCCACTAAATAACTCCGGACTATATAACCACGTCAAGCGGTAAAAATGATCAACATAAGTTGAAGATCGCAAGCGATATAAAGAGTGTAAACTATTCATAAAATACAAAAATAAAGTGTATAAACATATTCTTTTCATTTGTTTGTAGGGCTGGGCATTAAGTGGGAAAGGCTTTTATACAGATAAATATGTGCTTAAAGTTCCATGCATCAAATCAAGAGTAGTTGCTTTGTTTCTGCTGGAAATTGAAAATAAATCTTATTCTTCTGCACTGTCAATGTGTGTTGCTCTTCTTAGTAGTTTGCTGTTAGGCTATAACCGCTATACAATACTCAAATTAAAAGGAGGGGATTTTTGGATGCTAATGACCTTTGATTATCTGCATCCAGATTGACTAGTGTCTATGTTTCGATTAATTCTGGGATTTGCAGATTCCATTATAATGGTATTTGTGCAACATCAAGAATGTGTCTGATTTTGGTTTAGTACAGGCAAGGCTTATTCGCAAACCACTTACATAAAACGAAAAGAAAAAGTAGCTTCTTATCAAATGACAAGATTGCCAGAGGTACCCATAATATTCTTGTGGCTTTTGTTATTCAGGTGGCACTAAGACTGAAAGACTATTGCTTTGACATATGTACGCATACATGGGCAATTATATGATTAGCTTGTTATATAGATGGAATTTATTAAAACATATTTTGGGCTTTTATTGAATACTTTGCAATCTTAACCTGTCATGTCACTAATATAAAAATAAAAAAGAAAAGAAGTGAAGTATTTTAGATGTAAGACATAAAATGATGCCATTGGAGAGAGAGAGAGAGAGAGAGAGAGAGAGAAGGGGGGGGGGGTGGGGGAATTTAGGACAAACGATGAGACATGATGCAGGACGGTAGAAAATTAAGGATAAACAGAAAGAATCGTCCTTAGTCAAAATGGATTTTCTTGGGATGATACTAAACAAATGGTCCTAGCAAGTGATTGTTCCCCTAGTTTTTTGTTCACATTTTGATTTGATCTCTGCCTTTGGGGTGATAGTAAACTGACATAATATACATGCAGGATCACCTGGAGGTGTAGTTGTACAGAATAAAGCCTTTATGATCTTCAATGAATTGTGCTTGATACATGCAAATACAACATCAGATGAAAGAATCCGCCAAACAAGTCATGATATAGACCTTGATGATGAGTCAAGAAGTAAATATGGGTGTGTTTTTATATCCCGTCATTGATCTGCAGAAATGTTGCATTTGTCATTTGCATTTTATGTATGCTACTGGTATTGTGCTTATATTGAGCTTGTTTTCAGTAGTGATTATCTTGTTTAGACAAAGATCTAATTACTTATTTAGTATTCTAGGTAGTGCATAAAACAGGAAAGAGTTACAGGCAACCAAACTTCCCCCTCCCCACATTTCCTTCTTATTAGTCTATGCAAAGATAGCTGAAGCTCTATCCCCACTAGAATTTCATAAATTTTTTTATAAAAATAACCCTTTACTATCTCCAACATTTATATACCCCTATCTCGCTTTTGGCCACTCTTTGGATCACCAACCATGCTGCTTTCTAAAAGAATCAGTAAAATGGTTGCTGCTGAATGTAAGCAAAGCCAGTTATGACTTAAGTAGCTCCTGTTGATAAGAAATGTTTGCAAACTTGTTCATATTAGAGGAGAAATAAGCACCCCTAACACCATCTCCCCACCCCCAATAGACACACCGATACAATATAAATAAATGTTGCAGAGAAATGAGCACAAGCTACATGGCCTTGTGAATACTTATTTGGACTGGCCTAATGCTTTATTTTTCTGTAAGTGTTTGTAGTTCATTTCACTTCTTACTTCATTAATTAACTAGGAAGTAAATGCAGTAAGGCTGATATAAATTACATATGTTCTATTTTATCTTATAGCAATATTTATTTCAGGAAGTATCATCTGTTTTTATTAAAGTATCATGTATATTTGAGATTGTTTTATTTTTACAGAAATGAAGTACATTTGTTTAATTGATAGGTGTTGATGTTCCCTTTTAATTGCATATGCAATCTCAAGTATGGGTGGTTCCTCTTGTTTCTTTTAAAGCTCACAATTGTGCAAACGGCACTTTCAGAGTGGAGAAAATTGTATGCATGAACCAATATTGCTCTATACCCCCTAGGCTATTTAAATACTTGCAAGTTGCAACTAGTTCATGCCATTTGATCATACCCTTGATTTCCCCCTTCCACACACTTCTCTCACTAGTTGATACTAATCTTGGCCAGCTCCTCTCTTGCAGTTCTTCACTTTATAATAGAAGAGGAGGCCCCCAGAAACTGAGCAGATGCCTGTACTGCTCATGGCATTTGTTATGATTGTGTCCTGGATATCCACTTCTTCTGGGGAACTGCTTAACTGACTGGCATCGCTTGGAGCACTTCTGGAATTGCTGCCTGCACTTGTTGGGCTCACAGCACTAAAAATTGGGAACTTCAGTCAGGGATCTGATTGCTGATATGGAAGTTGCCAAAGCAGGTCAGCAGGAATGTCCATGGCTGACTACTTTGCTAGGGCAATGTTTAACGCCGGTTGGCCTTGGAACTGCTTCGGTCATACAAACATTTAGTTTTTGTCCAAATTCTTATGAACTATAGGAAAAGAAAAAATCCTTCTTTTTCTTCATGTGTGTATAACTCACTGACATGAACATTTAAACGTGAAAAGGAATCTGTTTGCCGACAATTAGAAGGCCGGGGTTATTGGCCTAGACAAGTGCCTTGAAAAGACCAAAGAGGCCTGTTAGGGTGTGCACAGCTATTGATAATTGGCAGCTATTCAATACCCTACTTTTGTGTTGTAATAAGCATTACTTTGTTGCCAACATTGCAAAAAAAGTATTAATTTGATGCAAAAACAACTACTTGACTCAGTTTTCCAGAAAGTTTAATATAAAAGAACTGAATTTACCCATTTCATGTAATGTTTTAATTTAATGTATTTGTTAAATAATATGAAGAAACATTATTATTTCGTTTTTTCTTTGTAACATATGCCTCTAGAACAAATTCTCTCATGTAATGGCAGTTTAGTTTTGAAGTTTTAGGTGAAGAGGATTACCGGTCCCTTGCTAATAATGATCCTTGAGGATAAATTGGACAAGGGAAATGGATCGTTATTTTATTGATCTTATGTTAGAACAGTTGCACAGAGGGAATAAGATTGGTCATAGATACAATGCTCAAGCTTGGACCCGAATGAATGCATCATTCAGGAAAAAAAAAAAATATGGACTCCTTTGTGACAAAGATGTACTAAAAGATCAACATTGGAGCTTGATGAAAGAGTATACTGATATTGCAGATATTCTCAATTATAATGGCTTTGCTTGGAATTAAATTTAGCAAACAGTGATAATTGATGATGATGATAATGTTTGGGAAGCTTATATCAAGGTGCTATGTTTTCTCATTAGTAATGTTGCTAGGTTAAAGGGTTTTACCATTTCATTTCGCACCGAGCATGCCATAGTATGGTAAACAAGTGTGCGCACACACATACACATTCGTTCTTTCTTTCTTTCTGTACTTTTCCCCCTTAATGCATGAAATGATGTTAATATAGTCTTCATGACATAAACTGTGTTGGTGGGTAATGTAGGGTGCAGAACATAGTCTTATAGATATTTGAACATCAAACTGTATAATCTTGAGCAGCTTTCATTTAAAAATGAAATCTTGAAGGAGCATCCAAATGCAGTTGCATACAGAGACAAGATCTTAGACGATTATTCTGATTTGTGCTTAGATTTATGGTATTGAAAGTCGGAAAGAGATACAAGAGGCAGTTGAGGGAAGCCATGTGTAGTAAAGACATATTCTTACAATTGTACTGAGGAGGACAAAGACTATAGCGATACAGAACAACCAATATTTATGGAAATGATTATGGGAGTGGTGACTGCATTTTGTTTTCTTGGTATTGAGCCTGATGGGGTCTGTAGTACTGAGTGAGATGCGACAATGTGAGTATAAGCATTAACTTAATGAAAATAGATCATCCAGCATTCTCAACTCTCATTAGTCATTCCGATATCAGCGAAGAAAGGCGGCGGCAAAACGCTATCGTTTTATTCCAGATATTCTCACTTAAATGAAACGACGTCGGTCAAGTTTTAACGAATAAAAGGAAAAAGTGCAAAACGGTGCCGTTTTGCTTTATGCGATACACGCCAAAGCAAGAAACGAGTTTAATTTTCTGTTATAATAAAGTCTGATTATTTATCGTTGTCTTTGTAGAGGTTGAGTTACTTTTTTTTCTGTTACAGCTATTTTCTTCCCATACTTCTTCATTTTTTCCCTTTTCTTTCTTATTCTACTCTGTTTCACTATATATATAGAGCAGAGGTGTAACCTATTGACTATTGACTTTACAATTACTGCCTCATTTTATTTTCTCATTCATTGAAATAGACCAGTTTCTATTTAGCGAGTGTTTCACTGAGTGAGATAATAGGAATTTAATAAAAATATATATTAATCAAACAAAATAAATAAATAATGTCTATAAACTTTTTGTTGTTTTTTATTTTTAAAAAGAGTTTCAATGATGATTGCCTTTTTGTTATTATATTAAGACAACAATTAATTTTTAGTGTAAACAATGATCAAACTTTAAAAGTCAAATCTCTTACGTTTCTTGTCTTAGTGGGAAAAAAATTATTAATTATCTATTTAAAAAGAAATATTATTATTAATATAATATATCAAAACATCAGTTGGGTCGGCAACCCCATTCCCTTCATTGTACTTACAAATCAGAAAATTTTTATTATTCTCAAAACAACATTCACCTTAAGGTTGAATTAATTAGTCTAAAAGAGCCCCAGGTTAAGCGTGAGGAAATTTCTTAAAATATTTTACAGATTTTTTCTTTTTTCTTTTTTATTGGCTTTATATAGAAACGTCCAAGATCCCACAATGTGAAAAGAAAAAAGGAAAAAAAAAAAATATTTAGTTGCTTTTTCATTCACACAAACTACTGGAAAATTGCTATCTATATTAGTTTATATGTTATGCCAAGGGCATTTCATTAGCTCTATCAATAATTGGTGCCAATTTGCGCAGAAGAAGTGAAATAAAATGGAAAATTGCATTAGATAAGTATAATCACCACAAAAACCCGAACTATGTAGTAGACTATGGGATTATGAGGATGCTTTTGAAGTACTAACGGAAAATAAGGTACAACTTGGTCTAATTCACCTTTCCCTTTTCTTCATAGGGAAAAGTTAATGATTTTTTATTTTTTGTTTTTTCCTTGATATTTTTTTTTTTTTTTTTTTTTTTTTTTTTTGCTTTAGTTATGGAAGAAAATTCAAGTCTGTCAACAAGGTTAAAATTTAATGGTTATTATATTTGATGGTGTAATGAAAATGCACTAGTCTTATCTCGTCCATATGGGTCGTCCGTGAGAAAAGAATGGAAAGATGGGATGCGTGAAGCATGCTCGTCCCCAATGACCTCATCCGTCCTTAATAAAGGATGGATGAGTTCATTAGACCTTGAGCATATTGAGATGCTCGTCCCCAATGACCTTGTCCGTCCTTAATAAAGGATGGACGAGTTCATTAGATCTTGAGCATATTGAGCTTTTGATTACTCAAATTTCCACTAGGCGTAAGGAACGAGTTGCACCATTATGAGCCAAGTCCACTAACCGTTATGGAACAGAGGTCCAAATAAGGTAACTTTTATGGCAGTTATGGAAGTTACCTCTGAATTTTCTGAACTCCTCGACAATAGGAACGGTTATTAAACAAGTAACCATTTCATGTACGCTATATAAGCATCCCTTTGTGAAGAGGTAAGGGATTCTGACACTTCCACAGAAAATTGGAATTCCAGAAATACTAACTTTACCATCGGAGGATTCTTGGCCGGTCTTCCCCAGTCGCCTTTGATTGTGTGTTTGCTTTTTCAGGACTATCAAGTGCTCTTTGATCACTAATGCCCGAGATATTCAGCCTACTGATTTCTGTGATCATCAATATTTTTAGTGAATTCTTTTGTATGATGTAATTCACTAAATGTTTTGTCCAATTAGGGATTAGACAACATTCGAGGCATGATGCTAGTCTCGCCTGAACCAACAAAGTTGCAACTAGAAGCTAAATGTTTCGAAAAGATGAAAAATCTCAAGTTCCTAAGGGTTGGTAATGTAGATATTTTTAGAGGTCTTGAATATATTCCCAATGGATTAAAGGTGCTTGATTGGCTAGGGTTTCCTTTATCTTCCTTGCCATCCAATTTTCATCCTTAAAAACTCATTGCACTCAACATGCCTAAAAGTCGGGTTGTATTGGACAAGCTTTTCAAGGTATAATCGTTTTTATTTATTTATAGATTATTATTATTTTATTAAACTATATTTTAATAACATTTGTTGGAGTTAAAAATTTTTATTTAATTTTTCTACTAAGGATACAATGCAAAAACTTGACATATATGAATTTCAATTCCAATCAATACATTAGGAAATTACTCGACTTATTGAGTGCCACCCCAAACATAAAGAAATTGGATCTCCAAAAGTGTAGAAAATTAGTCAAGATTCATGACTCTGTTGGATGTCTTGATAAGCTTGAAAGCTGGGATCTCTGGGGTTGTGTTGAACTTCAAATTCTTCCAAGTTGTATTGCGATGAAATCTCTTAAATATTTATCTCTTCTTAATTGCAAAAGGGTTAAGAGGTTCCCCGATATTCCACAAGGACTGGAAATTTTATTATCTATGTTTGGAATGCACTGCCATTAGAGAGCTTTCTCCATCAACTAGGAATCTCATTGGGCTTGATCGATTATGTATAGGTTCCTATTTCTATTCGTGTCAGCTTCCAAGTAGCATTTATAAATTGCAACATCTTCGCCAACTCTTGCTTTATGGTAATGTCCAATTTCCAAAGGACGCAAGGATTGGTAGACAAGCAGCAACGTGCAATTCTTATGGTGGTTTTTCAAAATATTGTTTTCCAAGGTTGAATTTTCTTAAAAGGTTGACTTCTTGCTACACCCACTCAGAGAAATGTTTATTATCGAGGAGTGAATATTTGAACCTCCGAGAAAGCATTATCAAATTTGATAGATTAGAATTCTTCGTAATTAAGGATTCCAAGTTCCTTAAGAAAATTCCAAAGCTTCTAGAAAGTATAAGACAAGTCAATGCAACCAACTGCATCTTGTTGAATTCAGAATCTTTAAGAAAATTAATCCTTCAGGTAACTCTCTCTTTCTTAAAGTAATAATAAAAATAATTTTGGTTACCTTTGCAAATGCTTTACTAGATTTGCTAAACTTCAATTTCTCAAAATTCATAATAAATTGCATGCAGTTTGGAAGAAAGTTAGGGCTTCCAAAAAATATGAAATGTTCAGGAGTGAAAAGCAATGTATTAATGGATTCGCATTCACATCGTAGATTATTGCATTAGATGGATTACTCTTCCCACCTCTCCCTCTCCAAGTTCTAGGCAATTCAACATGAGTCCTTTCCCACTCTAGATGCGTATCTGATTGACTTGGGAGAGAGATATAGTATTATAGTACCAAGAAAGAAGATTCCGAATTTGATCAATCATCAAAGCGTTGAAAGATCCATATAATTTTGGGTTGGTCCGAAGTTTCCAAATTGCTGTTTGTGTTGCTTTTCATCTAATGCCCTTGAAGGATAGGTATGCTAATAATGATAAGTACGATTTTATTCATGATGATAAAATCGATTGGGTTTATGATATCAACATTTTTACGAAAAGTTGTAAGCGACATCGCATAGGTAGGACACATTTATATGATTTGAAATGTGATCATCTGTGGTTTTATGGTGTACCTTATAGCCGATTACAGAGGGAATTCGGAAACTTGATGCAAGGTGATTGGAATCATGTTGAGATTTCATGTAAAATCTATCATTGGTCAAGAAGAAATGGAAAATACGCATCTGTGATTGCAAGGATGGGGGTACATGTGGAATGCATATGTCCTCCTCAGAATTTCATTAACATCCAAGACAATTCTCAAAATGTTGATGACAACATAGAGCTCACACCTTTGCTACCTTCTTGCTCCACGTCTCAATGGACTTAGACACAGGAGACCCTTCAACCTCTAATTATATAGCAAATGGGTTAACTTACGTTTGGGTATTGATGGTAATTAAGGGTGTGCAGCCAACCCACCAACCCACCAAAACCGACTTGACCTAACCCAACCTGCCAGGTTGGGTCGGTTTTTAGTGGTTGGTAGGTTGGGTTGGGTTATGAAATTTTTTTTAATAGCGGGTCAGGTTGGGTGTGAGTCATAACAATAACAAACTTGCCTAACCCGACCCGACCCGCCTACATATTTAAAATTTAAATTATATATATATATATATATATATAGAAATATATTATATAATTAATAATGTTTTCTCATATTCGGCTCTTCCTATCTAAAACCCAATTACCTTATAAACCCTAACAATCTTATTTCTCTCTCTGCTGCCTCCCACTCCCACTCTCCCATTCCATTCCAATTTGTTTATAACTGAATTGGGATATTAGTTCATGTATATTTGTTTATCAATTTAGTTGAATATGTTTTGTTTATAATTGGGTTAGAATACTAGTTTATGAATATTTTATTTATCAACTTAGGTGGCAAGTGTGATATATATTTTTCCTACTTAAGTTAATAATAATAGTAATAAAAAAAAAAAAAACTATCCAACCCATGGGTTCAACTCGACCCAACCTGATTCGTGTGGGTTAAGTTGGATTTTTTTAACCCACCATGATGAGTTGGGTCAAAAAAATCCCCTCAACCCGACTCATGCACATCCCTAATGGTAATGGGTTTGATTTGGGTTCTTATTCAATAGCCAATCTCTTTTTAAAAAGATGACACCATTTTCAATGTATATCCACCGTCAAAGAAACTGAGAATCTCTTTATTAAATTTTCGAAGAAATATGCCCAGGTATTATTTTTACATTAAAACTATTTTCTGAGTATTCACATCCCAAAATTCTATCCAATCCTATTTTACTACTCCAAAAAGCTGCTTTATTAATTATACCATATCATTTTACAATACTCTTAGCATCCCAACTTTTATTTTACAATATAACCCATTAAAATAATATTTCTACACAATAAAATAATATATCCCAAAACGCAAATTAAAAAAAAAAAAAAAAAACCCAAAACCCAAAAACCCAGTGAGAGAGATAAAGAGGAATTGATAAAGTATTAGGTTGTTTTTATTTTTATTTTTTTTATTTTTAAGAATTAATCTATAGTGCAATTCTACATTTAAAATTGCACTATAGCACTTTTGTCAATTTTTTTTGCAACATTTGGTTTTTACAAGTCCAGATGTGTGTAGGGTTTTGGACTTTTATGCTAAATTTTTCCTACATATGGCATATGCCATTCCCAATGTCTCTTATGTCATCTTTACATTGAAAATCCACTTCTGTGTTTTGCATTGTTTGAGTTGCATTTTTAGGGGTCTTTCTCACTTCCCATTCTCTTTCCCTTTAGGGTTTTTTTCATACAAGGTACTAATTTAGAGAAAGAGAATGGAAAGTCATATTGTTGTTGAATTCTATTTCTTGTGATGGTAAAAGAGATTTTAATATTATCTAAAAGAAAAAGCATTTAATTTATCAAGTTAATGGACAAATAAAGTCCAAAAGCCTATACTTTTTTAGACTTACAAAGATCAACATCTATTTGGCCATAGTCAGGAGATTACTTGTAGTGATTAGAATTATTGGTTTTAATTAGCTAAGCATTTTAGTTATGGGTTTTTGAAGGGGCTTAGTGGTATTAGTTCTAAAATAGATAGCTTGAATGAATGTTGCTAGGAAGTTAAGGTTTGATTGATGAAATGGACCTAGGAAGCATGGGTTCGGGTGTGTGTGCAGGTATGGTGCGACGACACGGCAATTTTGAAAAAATAGGATATGGGTGTGGCGGGATACGTTTATTAATAAAAATTAATAAATATATTTTTATTTATATTTTCTATATATTACTAAGCAACTTTTTTTCATATAATGGTAAACATATACCAATTTAAAGAGCATTAGTAGATAATAAAGTGAGAGATAGAGGGAGTTTAAGGGAGAGCTAGATTGCTAGAGCCGTGGGTTGGAGAATAAGAGACTTTAGATGATTTTAGGATTATTTCTTTAAGGTAGGTTGTCAAAACTGTGTTTTGATGAAATGTTTTACCTTTTTTTAAACAATTATTTCGACCCATATCGGACTGATTCGAGGCCTGTTTTAGACCGAACCGGCCCAAATCGGGCCGTATCGAGTTGAATCGGAAACCATAAAAAAAAAAAAAAAAAATTCTGCCACGGATGTGAGTGTAGTTGTGTCCACGGCCGCATGACGGCATATCCAAGTGCGCTGGCCCAATCGGCTCACCTGTGCTTCCTTTGATTTTCCTCTAGAAGACTTAATTCAAAACAATGCACTATATATATATATATATATATATTAGAAAAATTCAAAGTTAGATTAGGAGTGGATCATTGAGTTGAAATTTTAGAATTATATAGCTGACTCATAAAGTCATTACCCAATTAATAACTTAATAGTACTTTTCATCTACATAGGCCCTTAGTAGCAAGAAGCTGGATTGAGATCAGGTGCAATACCTATGATGCAATTACTATCAATACTTGAAATTGATAATTGCAAAAATTAACTTTCAAACTTAATCATTGATTAAAAAAATTAAGATAAAAGTTAACAAAAATAAAAAGTAAAAGTAAAAAGTAAAATGTAAAAAAAAATTTCTGAGAGAAAGGGAGGAAGGTGAATGTATTGCCCCGAATCCTAATCCCAAGAAGCTGCTCATGTTTCTGTGGAGCTCAAACCCGTTGCCATTGTTTAAAGGTGGTTTGCTCCACTTATTCAGTGGGGCCATCTTCAGTGCATTCAAGCAATGATGGCTGTGATTTGGTTTTGTCGTCAATTGCCAATCCCTTTGAACGCATTGCATATAATGACTCAGCTGCAACCCAATGTCCACCATGAAACTGCGCACTTCTCTTTGCCAACTGATTCAGGGCTTCAATTAGATGTGAAAAATGGGTCTGACTTGGGTTTGGGATCTGACACAACTGTTGGAGATGGGTTTGATTTAGCTTCCTCTTCAATGGCCTATCCTTCTGTAAACTATGATTCACGCATCAACCCATATCCACAGTTGAAGAAAATGTGAACCTCTTCATCAAATTCCTAGAAAACATTACAAGGTACTGTTATTAAATTGAAACTGTTTTCCTTTGCATTGTTTTAGTTCAATTTTTTTTGCCTTGTTGAATGAACAAAGTATGTCACCCACTTTAGTTGTATTGTTTGATTTGCATCTCTGGGTATCTTTATCACTTGTCGGTCTGTCTCACTAAATTAACGCTCTCATTCATAAAGGGGTACCAACCCAATTTGAAAGGATATGGTAATGCGAAGAAAATAATAGTATTAGTTAAAGGAAATTAGTAATTTGATGAACAAATATCATCTCATGGCTTATAGCTTTGCAGGGTAAGAATACTTGATGTTGGTGATCTGTCACTCTTTCAAGTTTGCCTCTAATTGGGTATTTAGATGAATATGTAGCTATGCTTCTACCAAGTGAGAAATCTTATGCATGGGTCGGTTTTTTAACTAGTTGGACATTTTTTTTAATATATTTTCTGCTTAAGATGTTGCCTTAAGAATCATGGCTCCCCTTCATTTTATTCAAACTTTGCAGACTGAGAATTAACAATTTTGTTATTATTATACTATTTTGTTTTCTCTGCTTTTTTTTTCCCCCTAATTGGACATGTTTTTAGTTTGAATAAAATGTGCTATAAAGTTTCCTCCATTAAGTTAAGGTTTAGTTGCATCTGCTTGTAGTTGAATTTGAAAATAAATCTAGTTCTTTTACGCATTCTCTATTTTTTGCTACACTAGATTGCTCTTCTTTCTCATTCAATAGTAGGCTGTACAACATCGTAATTGAAGGAGCAGAGTTTTGTATATGAATGACCTTTGATTATCAACGCACAGATTGTGACATCTATGTTTGGGTCAAATTATTTGTGGGTTTTGTGTAGTTCTTCTTATCATGGTGCTTTTGCAGCATATAGAAAGTGTCAGATTTTGATTCAGTTAAGACAAGGCTTATTAGCAAATGACTTACCTTCAAAAGAAAAGGAGAGGAGATTACTAGTAAATCATGGGATCAATAGAGGTATGTAGAATATTCTTGTTCTTTTGTCATTCAGGTGGAACTAAGTATGAAAGACAAATGTTGGTACAATATTTTATTTGGTAGTTAATTGATGGCATTTAAATAAAGATATATTGTTTTTTATTTTATTATGACTTTTCAAAATAATTAGTAATTGTATTTGAAGTTTTAGATGTCAAAGAATAAATGGGTTTTTAAATTTTTTTTTTTTTTTAGTGAAGAGAGAGAAGAGGCAGCAGTGCAAAGGTCTTGAAAAGTCATTAACTAATTTGAGTCTATTGGAGTGTTTTTATATCATGTCATTCAATATGTGAATATGGTGTGGGGTGGGGGGGAGGGGTGGGGTACCAAATGTGCTGATTGAACAAATGTGGACACTGTGATAGCTAGAAATTATATTCAGCAAAAGGAAACTGGATTTCTCTTCTTAGAGTAGTTTAGAGTTTGCCAACCCATTTTCCTTATCTCTTGAGTGTGCTGATCCATGTGGTAGATATGTAAGATAAACTGAAGTGCAATTTCCATTTTTTTTTTTTTTTTTATTCATTTGATAGTTATATTTTGTCCTTTCTAAGAATCATATCAAATAGTTGTAAAATCGGAAAAAAAAAAAAAAAAAAAAAATTCGCCATTAGTTTTCCTGTCTTTCCCTGAATTTAAAATCAAATTTGTCATCCCTAGTTATTTTGAAGCTTTAGCT
Source organism: Quercus variabilis (assembly GCA_030445155.1). Taxonomy (NCBI): domain Eukaryota; kingdom Viridiplantae; phylum Streptophyta; class Magnoliopsida; order Fagales; family Fagaceae; genus Quercus; species Quercus variabilis. The sequence goes on along the minus strand of CP129447.1, from coordinate 16,296,566 downwards.
ATTGCTTTGTTGACATATATTTTTGATCATTTTAGTTTGTCAGTGATAAAAACTACTTTTGCCAATTAGGTGTTGCAATGAGTAGCCCTGTCCCAGCAAGTGCATTCTCAAATGCTTTGTTAAATGAATAGTTATCCCCCCATAAATATATTTTATCATTTCTGTTGGTGCATAAAAGAAGGCCATTCCTGTGGCTGACAGTGGATGTCCTAGAATAAATCCTACATAAAAAAATGGATCATTTCCTCATTGAATTGTTATGATACCAATTGCTTAACAGGAATAAAGTTGGTGATGGATTCTTGCGATGGCTTGAATTGAAATGGTGAGACTGTTCAATGGGAAATTTGGTTTCACCATCACAAAGATGCTCCGAGGCATAGATACAAATATTTGAGGAAGCAATGTAATGATAGAAAGGTGAATGGTAACCTCTGAGATTTTGTCTAGGATTCTTATTTTCTCTATTTTGTTGCTTATTTATAAAATATCCAGGTGCATCCTAATTTTTTGTCATAAAGAAATAAATATATGCCAAGCTGTCTGAAATTATTTGTTATAGATGGTGAAGAGGTTACTAACAGAGAAAACATTTCTGTGTGGAGTGCAGATTTCAACAGTGAAGATCCAGATCTGATGATTGGTATGTTTGTTTAGCATCAAGTGCCTTCAAAATAATTCAAGAATGTATTGTCTGCTCATATTGTTTTATTTTCGTGGTATTGTTTCTTAACCTACAATATCAGAGTCCTTTCAGTCGCATTATCTCAGTTTTTTTCATCCAAAATCTGATGTTGTAGAACCCACAATTTTCAGTCTAAATGAAGTTTATTTGTGCTTGATTTATGGAAATCCAACTTCTTATAGAGGCTATAACCAAGTGGGTCAAGATATCAGCTGTAATGTTGTTAAGTGTGAGTTTCTTTTGTCAGCCTTCCACTCCACCAAAAAAAAAAAAGTTTTTTTTGGACTGTAGTTAATGAGCAATTTGGTGAAAGTGCTCAATGTGTCTAAATATATGTGTGCTTGTTGAGATTGCATTGATTACAATAGCATTTTGTCAAGTCACTCTGGACAGTAGTCAGTGAGCAAATACTAAAATCACTCTCAGGACATGGAGGACTATGAGCTAGGAGTAATGATCTTTCTCTCTCTCTCTCTCTCTCTCTCTCACAATACTACATATATAGGTAGACAAGATTAGTACGATCAATTTATGACTCTACATAATTTATGACTACATGCAGATTTATAGATGAAGGCCATGTGAAAACTATACTAGCATGTTTAAAATACAGGTGCATTAGTTGTCCACTTGCTATTATGGCTAGTGTACGAATTTGTCTAAGTAGTGTTGTGATAAGTTTTAACTTCACCATAATGCAATGACTACATTAGGTTTTCCTGAAAGTGTTATGTAAAAGTAGTGATATCTCCCAATTTCTGGCAATGTTCGAGATTATTGATTTTTTTTAAAGCTATATGAAATGAAGACAAGTGTACCATTTTCTCTTTGGTACCTTATACATTAGAATAAATTCTCTCATAATAATGAGAGATATTTTGAAGTTTTAGATGAAGAGGATGACCAATTATTTGCTAATAGTTATTCTCGTGGTCCATTATTTTATTGACCTTATGTTAGAGCAGTTGCACAGAAGAAATAAATTGGACCTGCATAAAGTGCGCAAGATTTGACTTGGATGATTGCATTATTCAGTAAAAAATTTAGACTTCTTGCTGGCAAAATGTACTAGAAGATTAGTATTTAAGCTTAATGAAAGAGTATACATACATCAAGGATCACCTGATTCACCTCAAATAGATTGGCTTTGCTGGGATGAAATTTTCCAAACACTGACAGGAGATTATGATCTTTAGGAAACTTATATCAAGGTATCATTTTTTTTGTTAGAAATCTTGCTAGGATAAAAGGTTTTCCTATGTCATTTCCTCTGGTTATCACTGAATTGTACCCTATGGCATGGCGTGCACACAAACACGCTTTTCTTTCTTTCACTTGTATATTTTCCCTTGATGAAATGATGTTAATACTGTCTTCTTGAAGTAAACTGGGTGTTAGTGGGTAACAACGGGTGCACAACATAATCATATTTGTTGTTCACTGTTCAACATTGATCTGGAAAGTTTTGATTAGCTTTCACTTAAAAATGACATTTTGTTAGAGCATCCAGATGCAATTGCATACAGACATTGCATCTTAGATTTGTGATTTGGGCTTGATTTCTGGTATTGAATGTCAAAATGGTAGGTCAAGTTGATTGGACATAAAATTGGAGATCAACAATGGTGTCCTTCAGATGGGGATTGTGATATTTGGGGATATGCAATATACATCTGCGGAGTTCGAAAATATTATCTGAGGAAAAACAAAAATCTGCAACTTCATAATCCTTAGCATGTTCTCCAAAAGTTCGGAGAACCATCAAGAAAAAGTTACTAGTATTGGAGGAGAAGCCACGTGTAGTCAAAAGGCTCAAAACATATGTGAGTATTGGGGAGGAGTTGGGAAGCTTATTAGTTGGTATAACCCCAGAAGGCAAAATGTTATTGACCTTACTTTCTAATGTAGTGTCTAAAGAGTGAATTACTTAAGCACTCTGCACTTGTAAAAATGACCCAAAGCTCTATGCAATCTGCCCTAATGCTCTCTAAGTCTCTTTTGAAGGTACTCAAGTGCTTTCGAAACAACTCAAGCTTAGCAACCTCAAGAACAAAGACCGGAGAGGCCTATTAGGGTGTGCACAACTATTGAAAAGAAAATGTCTTTCATTTCCAAAGAAAGGTACTTTTTATTGATGGGGTTGGGCTTATGCTTATAAGCTTCAAACCAAAAATATAAAAGTTATCAATTCTCCCTTTTAACACAGTGTTTGACAGTAGTTGACTTTTAGATCACTTAACAATCATAAATTGTGAAATCATCAAAAGATTAATTGTAATACTTTGAGTAATAGTCTGTCCTTCATAATTCACGATGAAGTGGCAATGATGGTGTTGTTTGAGCCCAATACAAATAATTTGCTTGCCCTTTCCAGAATTTTGCATTTTGCATTTAGATTTGGGCCATGAACAACCCAAACGGTCTGGGAGTGGCCCTAAATGTGAAAAATGTTCTAATATGAAAAACGGTATATTGGTGACTTAGCAAGTTTTATTTTATTTTATTTTATTTTAAATGGTAACTTTAGTAAATGTTGTGTTGCACAAAACAATGTTGATTATATTCACAGTTCTTTGATAATAAATAATAAAGAGAGAGTGAACCTCTTAAAAGAGACTTTTATTAATATCGACTTAATAATCCTAAAAAGTATTTATAAGAAGAGACTTTCTCCTATTACTTTTAGAAAAATAAATAATAAAGTCCTATTTTTATTTTCTACTCTAAAAAGGGAAAAAAAAAAAAAAATCCAAATTCAGCCAGGAAAAGGAAAGAGCATCATCTAAATCTTGATTCAACTAGAAAGCAAGCAAAATCCTAATCAACTAAGAAAGGAAAAATAACATAAACTAGTAAAAATTATTTTATGCTCAATCAATTGGCATTCTAAGATAATTTTTGGATGGTCAAGGCTTCCATTGGGTTGGATAGAACTCTATATAAATAGATGTCATTTTTTTAATGACATAGAAGAACTTTACTTTAGATTAGTTACATGTCGCAGAGCATACTGTATAACAATTCTCATTGTTAATTAATCTCCTACGGGCTTTTCACTCCAAAAAAGCTAAGCAGTTTATCCTTATATTCAGGAGGCAATAGATGCCATTTTTTATAAGTCAAAGGAACAAATTACATAACAATTTGAATGATAAAAATATAAAATGACTGATTAACAAAGTCTGGTGATACCACAGCTCACCCTTGGTGCAAATGGTTACTCCACAAATGTAAATGATTTTGGGGTGCAAGGAACAAGGACCATGGTTCAAGTCTTCAGAAGGGAGCTTCACGCATATATACATTTAGATTAGATTAGAGTATAAATTCTATCTTGTATAATAAAAATAAAAATAAAAGTCTGTGGGTATTAATTATTAAAGTTAACTTGTACACTAATGACAAATGACATCCTTCAGCCAAAAAAGAGTGCACTAATGACATGTTAACATAAAATTTGTTTCTCCAAAAAAAAAAAATTTGTAATAAGACAATCAGTACTATTATTTTTTTGAGAAAGAAGACAATCAGTACTAAGTATGTCATATTCAAAAGGTCATATTATCATTTGATGCGACAGTTAGAAACATAAGAAGTGTTAACCAATTGAACTAAATGATATTTTACATATGACCTACTTAATTGACTTTCTTTTAGTATCTTTTATGATAATTAATATATAAATGTTGATAAAGATATTTATTATTAGTTAATTTAACCAGTTTTTTTTTTTTTTAAAGAAAAATAGATCGGTAACTAAAAAATTGGCCACTTGAACCTTTTAGTACATTTAAGACTTTTTCTTTAAAACTAACGCATTTTGTATTAAAGGCAGGACATATACATATACATATAAATTGGCCACTTGAACCTTTTAGTACCTGAAGTTGGTTTTCCCCTTATTTGTTTTTTTTTTTTTTTTTTCCTCCTCCGATTTTCTTTTTCTGTGGAAACACAAGTATTAGATTAAAGTAGAAAAAAAAAAGAGGAAAGAGTATTAGTTTCACCATCGTGATGCTCTCATAAAACTATAATAAGACCATTATTTATTTATTTTTTATTAAAAAACATTAGACAAATAAAAAAGCAAAAGAAAAACCAAGGGAATCTATGGTCTATATTAATTCTTACCATCTCTTCAAATAACCAAGAAAATAAGAAACAACATTGTGACAAAAAAAACTTTAAAAAAGTGCACTTTTTTTTTTGGTTGCATAGAATCTACTTAATCATTTTACAGATTGAACAAGAAACTGAGGTTCATATTGAAGTTCAAGTTTCATTTTACACATAAAAAGCAAGTTGATATCAGCAAAGAGGATAGCTAAGCTTGCTTTCGTGTTTGCTATGGTTAATTCACCATGCACATCTTCACTTAACCTAGGTAATCCAATGCAACTCAAAACAACAAATTCAATCCAACAAAACCTTTAGCTGAAAGTCAATCCAGGCAGGGAAAGCTTAGTTCAAAGCCAAACCAATTTAATCTGAGAAATGCAACAGGGCAGCTTCTTATTTATATGGTTTTAATTGAATAAAGGCCCTACCTCTGTGTCTCTTTCTTTCATTCCATCACTTCCTTAATCAAGACATACTCTGATAGAATAATGACGTAAAGTACTGAGAGTCTGATACAACACACACACACACAAGCAAGGAAATGATAAAAAGATCCATCTCTGCATTTCATTTACAAATGGATTTAACAATTAACACCGTATACAATAAATTTGAGGGTATTTCAGTTTCACCAAATAACATTAAGTACGAAGAATGTCTTCTAGTAAAATACATTATTTTCATATGTGCTCTCTTTTGAAATATTATTACCCTGGCCTTGTCAACCCACACATACAAAAACACAAAAAGAAAATTAGCTATGAGCATACTTGCAAGATTTTTTTTTTTTTGTTAACCTTTTATTTTGTTCTGTCAAAAAGAAAATATCAGTTTTATTTATTGAATTCAAAAGATTTTTCAGGCTCAAATATGTGCTCTATGAAAACACTTCATCAGATATTAAATATTCATTGAATTTCAAAATCCAATCCAAACTCATAGATTACAACTCTTACTAGTGTAGAAATTAGCTCTATAAAATATGTAGCCAGTGCCAGATTCAGCTGGACATGGATTGGTTCTGCAGCACAGCGCCAGCCATAGAAACCTGCTATTTGGTGTAGGAGAGGAGATGATCATAAAATTGACCTCTAAGACTAAGACCATTCCAAGGGTTCTTTGTCTTCCAAATCAGGACACCAGTGTATTTACTCCACATACGAACTGAGTCTTCCCAGTACTCGCCATTTAAGGCAACCGAGTCACGACTCGCTCAGAAATCAGAGAGTGATTATGCGATTCTTTTTGAGTCCTTGTCGGCGCGAGAGTGTTGAGAGAGAGAGAGAGAGAGAGAGAGAGAGAAGGGAAAGGGACAAGGGTATTTTTTGTACTTTGGAAAATAGGAGGTGGGGCCGGACCAGCCACATGTAACTGCGTTAATAAAACTTGTCATTGTGTTAAAAAGACAACTAAAATATTTGAAATTTGCCACTTTCACTGTTGGAATGCGTTTAGGTTCAGACGATTTGTTGTTTTGTTACTTCCTGGCAATGGTATGCGTCCGTTCGAATGACGGTGGAGATTTGAAGAGCTACGCTGAGTGTCCGCTACATTTTGTTGTATTTTTTCAAGATTTCAAACTTTTACTTGTTAAAGTGTCCCAAGTGTTTATTAACAAGTATCCCCAACCAGACCGCTTTTTTAGTTTTTTTTTGGATAGAAGTATTCAAGTTTTTAAAAAGCTTACATAATAAGATTTGAATTTTTCATTAAATTATATAGAAATTCTAACAACAAGAGGTAAAATGCTTATTACCAATCATTATAAAGATGATATTACTCAATTTTAATGTGGGAGCATTGCAACTCTATAGGTGCATTTGTATAAGCCGCTAGAAAACGGTGTTTTAAATTTAAAATGAACATTTTAAAAAAATTTATGAGGAATTGTGATTGCAAAACAAAAATTTGAATTTTAAAAACGTTCTTTTAAGCTCTCAAAACGCCTAACTAAGCAGACCTCATATGAGCTTAAAACAAACCGAGCTTAGGTTGGTTTATGAGCTTAGTAATAAGCTTGAAAAACAAACCTATATCTTACTAAGTCTTTCATTAATTGAGAGTTGGGATCGCATCTCCAAGTTAAATAAGCTTGATAATAAAATTGTATTAGTTGCTAACCCGTGCTATACACGGGAAAGTTCAGCAATTTTATTTTAATATATTATACATATTTGTTTTCTTTATTAAGCGCTAAGAAATAAAATTTTAATTAATTTCATATTAATCATGATATAATATTATATATGTAATCTACAGAGTATATTTGAACAGATAAATCAATGTTTATAGTAATTTGAGGGCTATACCATAGGTTCATATAACAATTTCCATATTAAAATTGCAATAACATAGCATCAAAAACTCATATACAAATAAATACAAAAATAATTAATTTATGCTTGTATGCTTCCATGGTTGAAAATCTTCATTATTGTATACAATTGTATTTTTATATGATATAATCTCATTTTTAACCTCAAAACAAAGTTAAATTGTGGTCCCAAAGAGCAATATAAAGTTGTTTTCAACCCTTGGCAATGTTCTTTCTTTTCCATGGTACCCTAGATCTCCCAAAAATGCAACTTATGCCTTGAAAAAGAAAATAACTTATTAACTTCCTTGACAATAACAAAGACCTCCACATAAAAATGTCCAATCAACAAAATAAAAATCATATTCTTTAGTTTCAATAATCCACAATTGAATTTAGTAACTCAGATTAATGATAACACCAAAAACTTGGACAAAATTGGGAAATGCCCCGTTTGGGTAAAAATAGCAGCATGATGCCCTTTTCTCCAAACTATATAGGGAAATGCCCCTCTTTTGTAACTCGATTTTCTCAAAATCAAGTTAGGCTCTATAGCGGCGTTTTTTAGGAGCCTATAGTGACATTTTTAGGACCTATAGTGGCGTTTTTTAACTCGATTTATAAGAAATCGAGTTATAGGTAAAAAAAATTAAAAAAATTGTCTATAACTCGATTTTATGGAAATCGAGTTACAAAACGTTACTATAGATCTTGAAAATGTCACTATAGGTCCTTAAAAACGTCGCTATAGGGCTCCAGATTTTTTTTTTTTTTTTTTTTTTTTTTATAACTCGATTTTGAGAAAATCGAGTTACAAAAGAAGGGCATTTCCCTATATAGTTTGGAGAAAAGGGCATTATGCTGCTATTTTTACCCAAATGGGGCATTTCCCAATTTTGTCCCCAAAAACTTTAAATTACATACTATCCATCATTCCCATCATGAAAATCAAAAGATATGAGCATGTGTTTTGTAAATCATCATCTAAAACATTGCCATGTCAACTAAGAAAATGAATATATCAAGTATTGAGCACACACTTAACACATAATGTAAAAACCTAGAATTGAATTAGTTTCCCAATATGAATCTCTTTGATCATTTTTTTAATTTGATGAGTACAGCTCTTGATCTAACTTCAAAATTAAAATCTACAAAATAGGAATTTAATATTTTAAAAATTTTTTACATCCCCAAACTTAATGTTTAACTGGCAAAGAGAAAGCAAAAAGTTAAAAAACAAAAAAAAAAAAAAAAGCTTTCAAATCTATCTTAGACATGAATCCTTTCTACAATCCACACAAAGTCAATCACTAAGCTATCATGCATGAAAATGTTTATGGAGTGGTCTCACTTCCATCAAACCCCATTTGTTCTATAGATCATCATGCACAATTCAAATTCCCATTCTCACTACTTTAAACTTTAAAGTAGCACCACATCAACAATAACAATATTAAACAGTTAAGTGTTATTATTATGAATCTTTAGTACTCTTCTCAAATGCTACCAAGATGCATGAGCATTCATTCATCAAATAAAAAATTTAATATGCATTTGAGTAATCAAGTTAGTATGTGGAAACTCAATATGAAAATTTTAATTTGTTACACGCAAAAATGTAAATATGACATTTCAAGTTTAATTTGCATTCAGCAGCATGTGATTTTAGAATCCTTAAAAGTGATGTGCACAACTTTTCTTTTTCCTTTTTCCTCTTTCCAGCTAAATGTGCACTACCCATTCTAGAATTTGTAAAGTATATTAGAAGATACTGTAAAACTAGAGGAAAAAAACCAAAAAGAAATTGAAAGAATTTGGAAACACACACCTAAAAAGAACCATCAATTCGATGAAGCACTCATTATATATTTATAAATTCATGATCAACTGTACATATCAAGAAGCCAACTCTACCTCAAAATGAGAAGTTTGTCTTCGTGAATTTCTATGGGGTTCAAATTAGAGATAAGATTTTTTATTCTTAGATAACATATCTACTTGTTATAATTAGTACATGGCTAAAAAGAAAATCAACTGCAAAAATTTCACAAAATAATGTAAATGATTCCATCAATAAATGTGATTGTGTAGCTAGGTTTGTTAATTTTTAATTACCAAAATATCAGTCATCTTATCAAATACTACCTTAAGAACACCATTGTTTTTTGTCCATCCCTTCAAAGGAATCAATAAAAATAAGTTCTTGTGTTGCTAGGCTTATTAATTGTCATGCTCACATTAATCTTCATCCATGGCTTCTTTGGGATGTTGTTGGTCTAATTTCATCATCTATTAATTTTCTGACTTGTACATGCCAATTAGATTTAGATTAATGTCATGATACCCATTGACAAAACATCAAACAAGCCAAGACCCTTTCACAAATCTTTTCTTTGAAAGTCATAGATAATAGGTCATATATAATGGAATTGTGACAAACTATAATGGAATGAGCTTCAAAGCCCCAAGATTTCTTAGTTACTTAGGTCAAAAAGTAAATTCTCAATGCCATAATCTACTTATTCTAAAGACAACCTTACACAAATACATCTAAATGCTAACATTTTTATATAAACAAAATTATAACTTAAAGAAATTAATAGAGACATATAAAGAATATATAAGACAACTTAGCTTTGATAATTATCAATTACTTAAATATTAGTCATTTTGATCACAAATTCACATAGAAAGGATTATATAAATAAATTTACAGGCTAAAACTTATAGAATAATAACATATTCTCAGTAATTTTATTTATAATAAGAATTTTTCAACCAACCCAAACATTATCCACTTAAAGCCCTTTTTTTTTGTCTTCTTGTAGCAAATCTAAGTCATGGATGTTAATGGGGATAGAACAACATACTACCACTTTAAAAAGGTGTAAACACAGATACTTACCCCAAGATAATAAACTTTTGATGGAATCATCGATTTGAGAACTACTTTTAAGAACCCCTTCAGCAAGAAGAAGAGTTCTGACATTTTGTCTTTGGAGGATAAATTGACCCAAAGCTATAATCTCTTTGAGTTTCTCTTCTTGTAGGCATTTCAAGGTGGATAATTCCTCTACCTGTTGTCATCCACTACACAAAAAAATATATGAAACAAAGAGGAATAAGTTTCATGTAATAAAGCTTTGACATAATTTTCCTAATTCCTATTGATCAACAACAAGTCAGCAATTGATATGTCTTACCTGGACATCACAGGGTCCAATTGTACACTTATGGCCTACACAATCTTGATGAGTAATGCCTCCCTAAAATCCAAAAAACTCAACTTCAGTTTCTTTACAATTTAACCCGATAATAATCAAGTAATTGAATTGCTTTAAGACAAAGTATACCTGTAACATGTGCGTGACAGTCTCAAAACCTGTAAAACAAAAATCACATTAGAATATACTAAATTAATATACACAATGAGTCACGATTAATGAATGTACATGACATCAAAAACAATAATGAATGCAGATCCTTTGTGTGGATGATTTGGAAATCCATTGGGAGGAGTCAAGGCAATCCATACCAATCAAAGAAAATTCAAACTTTATAGAAGATAAGATTGGAATTTTTCATACATGAAAAATCGTCCAACATCAGAAAAGGATCCAAATTCTTCAAGTCAATTCTGAAAATTTAATACCCAAAAGATAGAAAGTCAAGAACAAAATAACCATGAATAAAATTGACACCAAACAACTAATAAAACAAATAAAACAGCTATATAAAGATTCTTGAATCCCAAACACACTAAATAAAACCCCAAAATTATTCATTATTTGATACCTACAATTTCTTAGTAACCAAACAAAAATCATTATTATTATGAAAAAATTTTAAAAAACCAAAGCAATGACACGAAAAGAGAGAGATGGACATCAAGGAATTTAGGATTTTGAACATAATGTTGTAAGTTGTAACAATGTACATAAAAGAGAAATCACGAAAATAAGATAACCTCATCCTGCGCAATTAGCTAACATTTCAGCAACCCTATTTAGCTTGGCTGGAATGAAATTGAATTTCCACTAATGCAATCCTAGCAATAGAGCATAAAATATTAAAATAGGAGCAACTAAAAGTCCATAGCTTAAAAATTTTGAGTTAGAAAGAGCATAAAATATTAAAATAGCAGCAACTAAAAGTCCATAGCTTAAAAGTTTGGAGTTAGAAGATTGCATAGCAAAGATCACCTGTTGAACATTTGTTTTGAAAATAACAGAAAAATGCCAACATAAAGACCAAATTGGGACACGACTAATAGTTCTTATATTATTAGAAGAACCTACAGTTATTTGCACAAAGCTACCCTTTATAAATATTCTGAAGCCAACAACGTCAATATTTTGTAGAAAATGAATAACCCAATATACTTTAAACCATATAACAGTTGGTGAATTCCATCTACTCATGCCCAACACAGTGAACATCCTAAAAAAAATCAAGTAGAAAGAAAAGACAACATAACAATCATCCACACCACAGCACTACACGAAGAAATCAGAGTCAAACATAGTCGTTGAAATCACAAAGGATAAGATTCACCCTAAATACTAAAAACCAACAAACCCATACATGACCCACAACACAAAATTGATAGTAATAATAATAATAATAATAATAATAATAATAATAATAATATATATTAGGCAATCTAAAGAAACAATATTACTAATCTAATCCTCACATTGAATTATTATGCAGAACAGTCAGAAGAATAGAAGTCAAGAGCAATTGGGATTTAAAGATACCTAAACTAAATAGAGATGAGGGTGGGAAGAGAGAGAGGTTGACGTTAGAAAGCCAAAGTCTGAAGATTTGAAGCTGTCTTTGGAAGAGAGAGGGCTTGGCATTAACAATCTGAAGTGCTATTTTTCTGAAACCGTGAGAGTAGGGAGAGAAAGGGTCTACATTAAAAATTAAAGACCATTTTTTTAAAAAATGGTAAAACTAGGAAGGGACAAAGGTTTTTGCATGAGAAAATAAATGTGAGGAAGGGGGAGGAATTTGAAATGTGGGAAGGGGAGAGGAAAAATAGTAAGTTTGAAAGTTTGAAACCGTGAATATAAAGGGTTTAAGAAAGGGTTTAGGTTGAAAAGGATTTGGGTTTGGGCTTGGAATTAACTGCATAAGAAGTGGGCTTTGTATGAATAAAGGGTTGAGATTTATTTTATATTTATTAGGATTTTATAATCTATAAAAATTATTTTAAAATTTTTGGACAAATAAATAAAAAAAGATAGAAATGACATGACTGCTGGCGTGGCTCAACGTGAGCATAGTAACATTAAATTTTACAGTTTAACTTTTAGTAATATATAGATAGATTTAGTGTGGGTGTGGATAAAAATAAATAAATAAAGGGGGGCATTATTTTCTTTTGAAATAAAGCAGAAACATCGAAACTGTCCTATATACTAATGGGTTAGTACAATTTAGCCCACTAAAAAAAAATGTTAGAGAAAGCCCAAAGAAAGTGTGGAGATAAGGCACAAAATGGTGGGTCCTCTCTTCCACGGATCCAAATCTTTACTGTTTTAGTTGAAATTAAGAGTGTCTAGTTAAGGGTTAGGATTTGTCTAAAATAAATCTAAGGTCTACAACATTCCACCTCATTTAAAGGCTTTAACCTAACCAAATAGCAAATTTAACTGTGGTAACCAAAGTTAATGCTAATCCTAATGGTGGTGGTTATGTAAGTACTGATATGCATTTAAGTTGAAATGGGAATGCTTTTACTCAAATTGATCCGTTTGTCTGGTTTCTTTCAATTTCAGCTGTATCAAACACTGATTTGGCTTGCTCTAAATTTTTTGTTTGATTATTCTATTTCATGGATAGAATAATCACCACTTTTTTTGATGTCTTAGAAGGCTAATAATACAAAATTTTCGTAACTTTCCTATGTAAATAATGACAGTAGGCACCTTTTTTAGCAATCTGATTCAGGGCTTCTAATGGATATGGCAGATAGGTCTGACTTAAGTTTGGGTTGGCTGAATTTGGGTATTGACTCAAAGGGATGATGATGGGTTTAATTTGGGCTTTTCTTCAGTGGCCCATCACTTTGTAGACAATGACTAATTTATCTCTTACCTAAAATTTGAAGAAATATTTACCCAGGTACATTTATTATTTATTACATTGAAACTTTAAAAATAATAATCACCACCTCATTCTAAAAAGTATTTATAAGAAGAGACTTTCTCCTACTACTTTTAGAAAAATATATAATAGTCCTATTTCTATTTTCTACTAGAGGAAGGAAAAAAAAAATCCAAATTCAACAAGGAAAAATGAAAGAGCATAATCTAAATCTTGATTCAACTAGAAAGCTAGCAAAATCCTAATTCAACTAAGAAACGAAAAATAACATAAATTATTAAAAATTATTTTATACACAATCAATCATTGTTCTAAGATTATTTTTGGATGGTCAAGTCTTCTGTTGAGTTGGATAGAACTCTATATAAATAGATGTCATTTTTTTTTTATGACATAGAAGAACTCTACTCAGATTAGATACATGTCGCATGGTATACCATATAACAATCTTCATTGTTAATCAAACTCCTATAGGCAATTGATCGCCAAAACTAGTTATCAGATAATCTAGGGGCTTTTTACCCCTATGAGCTAAGCAATTTATCCTTATATCAAGAGGCAGTAAATGTCATTTTTTATAAGTCAAAAGAACAAATTACATAAAAATTTGAATAATAAAAATATAAAATAACTAATTAACAAATTCTCATGGGTATTAACTATTAAGGTTAATTTAGTGTGGCTTTAGATACAATATAAACAAATAAAATTTAAAAATAAATAAATAAATAAAAGGGGGCATTATTTTCTTTTAAAATAGAGCATAAACATTGAAACTATCTTATATACTAATGGGTCAGTACAATTTAGCCCGACCAAAAACAAATTGTTAGAGAAAGCCCAAAGAAAGTGTGGAGAGAAGGCACAAAATTGACGTACCCACATTACTAAATTAAAAAAATAAAATAAAATAAAAAATAAAACAAAGAGAGACATTTGTGGGAATTCGTGGCCAAGGCTTTGATTGAAATGGCCAGACTGTTCAACAGTGGCGGCTCTAGGATATATTTTTAGGGGGGTCAATAAGAAGAAGTATTTTGGGTAAAAACAAAAAAAGTGAATCTTGCGGTTTACATGATTTCTTTATTACAAATTTTTTTCATAATATGTACTAGCAAGAGAATAAAAGATGAGAAGTGCTACATCTAAAACATTTTACAACACTTTTCCAACAAATTTTAGGTTATAAATTGTTATTAGTTCTAATTTAAACTCACTACTAAAATTACTTTTTTCTCTCATTAGTAACAACCAGTAACAATTTACTAATTAGACTTTATTATGAGCGTATTTTGATTATAGCGTTCCTCATATAAGATAAACTATAAGTTCATTGCATATTGTTTATTAATATGATGAAGATAATAATTATTGTTGCTAAGATTAAATCTTAGAAATCATCTATTGTTTTTAAATACAATCAACATATGACTTATTGTTGTTAAGTGAACTCCAAGTGAGATCTAAATACAATAAACTTTTATGTATTAGTTTATTTCAAATTTGTTAAGATGTAAATGATGTTTTTTAGATTTAAGATGAAAAAATTTATATTTTTGTTGTTAAGCTTACTATTCCCCCCCCCCCCCCCCCCATATTTTAGATCATATTAGTTTTTTTTTTTTTAATTAAAAAGACCAAGATATTTTTAAGACAATCATATTCAAATTCATTTAAGCTAAGCTTAAAAAAAATTTAGGTCTAGAGGGTTCAAAATTTATTTTAGTAGAGTAAAATTAAAAAATATATATACAATTTTTTTTTTTTTGGCCCAGCTCAGGGGGTTCATTTGAACCCCCTGGGCTGCACCTAGAGCCGCCCATGCTGTTCAATGGGAAATTTGGTCTCACCATCACAAAGATGCATTGAGGCATAGATACAAACATTTGAGGAAGCCATGTAATAATACAAAGGTTCTTCTTGAACGTAGTGGGTTGTCTTTAGGTCAGGAGAAATGGTAACCTCTGAGATTATGTCTATGATTCTTATACCTAGGTGAATTGCCATTTATTCATTCTAGTATCTTTAGACAATTATTTTCTCTATTTTGTTGCTTATTTACAAAATATCCAGGTGCATCCTAATTTTTTCATATATTAATAGATATATGTCAAGCTGTATGAAATGATTTGTTATAGATGGTGAAGAGGTTACTAACAGAGAGAAAACATTTCTATATGTAATGCAGATTTCAACAGTGAAAACCCAGATCTGATGATTGGTATGTTTGTTCAGCATTGAGCGCTTTCAAAATAATTCAGGAATGTATTGTCCACTTTATATTGTTGTGTTTTCATGGTATTGTTTCTTAACTTGCAATATCAGAGTCCTTTCAGTTGCATTCTCTCAGTTTTTGTCACCCAAAATCTGATGTGTCTAAATTAAATTTATTTGTGTTTGATTTATGGAAATCCAACTTCTGATGGAGGGTATAACCAAGTGGGTCAAGATATTGGCTATAATAGTCTTCGTGTGAGTTTCTTTTGTCTGGCCTTCCACTCCACCAAAAAAATTATTATTATTTGGATGGTAGTCAATGAGCAATTTGGTGAAAGTGTTCAATGTGTTTAATTATGTGTGTTTGTTCAGATTGCATTGATTACAATAGCATTTTGGCAAGTAAGTCACTCTGGGCAGTAGTCAGTGAGCAATTACTAAAGTCACTCTATTTCTTGTCTGAGTAGTGTTGTGATAAGTTTTAACTTCACTATGACGCAATTGCTACATTAGTTCTTCTTGAAAGTGTCATGTAAATGTAGTGAAATCTCTCAATTTCTGGTAATGTTCAAGATTATTGTATTTTTTAAAGCTAATGAAATGAAATTAAGTGTACCATATTTTCTTTGGTACCTTATACATTTAGAATAAAGTCTCTCATAATAATGAGAGTTATTTTGAAGTTGTAGGTGAAGAGGACGACCAATTATTTGCTAATAGAGTCATTCTCATGGTCCATTATTTCTCTGGTTTGCAGGTTGTAAGTCTGCCAGAGGGGTTGGCTCTGTTTTTATCAGAGTGTGAAGACTTATTGTCTTTTTGTTATATGAAATTACTGAATTCTCAACAAAATAATAATAATAATAATAATAATAATAATAATAATAATAATAATAAAAAAGAGTAGTTGCACAGAAGAAATAAATTGGTCCTGCATATAATGCACAAACTTTGAATTGGATGAAAAATTTATAATTATTGCTGGCAAAGATGTACTAGAAGAATAGTATTTAAGCTTGATGAAAAAGTATAAATACATCAAGGATCACCTCAAATAGATTGGATTTGCTGGGATGACATTTTCCAAACACTGACAGAAGATTATGATCTTTAGGGAACTTATATCAAGGTATCATTCTTTTTTATTAGTAATCTTGCTAAGACAAAAGGTTTTCCTATTTCATTTCCTCTGGTTATCACTAAAGAGTAGCCCACAGCATGGCATACGCGTGCACACACACTTTTCCTTCTTTCACTTGTATTTTTCCCTCAAAGAAATGATGTTAATACTGTCTTCTTGAAGTAAACTGGGTGTTAGTGGGTAACAATGGTTGCACATCATAGTCATATTTATTGTTGAACATTTAAAAATGACATTTTGTTGGAGCACCAGATGCAATTGCATACAGACATAGGATCTTAGATTTGTGATTTGAGCTCAATTTCTGGTATTGAATGTCAAAATGATAGGTCAATTTGTTTGGACATAAAATTGGAGATCAACAATGGTGTCCTTCAGATGGAGATTGATGATATTTGGGGATATGCAATATGCATCTGTGGAGTTCAAAGATATTATCTGAGGAAAAACAAAAATTTGCAATTTCATAATCCTCAGCATGTTCTCAAAAAGTTCAGAGAACCGTCAAGGAAGAGATACTAGTATTTGAGGAGAATCCACTTGTAGTCAAAACTCAAAAGACTCAACATATGTGAGTATTGGGGTGGAGTTGGGAAGCCTATTAGTTGGTATAACCCATGACTCCATGAGGCAAAATGTTATTGACCTTACTTTCTAATGTAGTGTCTAAAGCGTGAATTACTTAAGCACTCTGCTCTTGTAAAAAAATGACCCTAACTTCTATGCAATTTGTCCTAATGCTCTCTAAGTTTCTTTTGAAGGTACTCGAGTGCTTTTGAAACAACTCAAGCTTGGCAACCTCAACAACGAAGATCGGAGAAGCCTATTAGGGTGTGCGCAACTGTTGAAAAAGAAAAAGTAAAAAAAAAAAAAAAAATTGTCTTATCTTTCCAAATAAAAGTACTTCTTTTCAATAGGTTTGGGCTTATGCTAATAAACTTCAAACAAAGAATATAAAAGTTACATATTCTCCCTTTTTAACACATTATGTGACAATAATTGACTTTTAGAGCACCTTACAATTATTAATTGTGAAAACATCAAAAGATTAATTGTATGTCATTTCCTATAAGACTACTCATTCGAAGGTAAATTTGGATTTACATTAATGTTAACTTTATCTACACAATCCCCTGCCCCTCAGGCAGGATTAGGCAAGAGAAAGAGCATGAAATAGTTACGTTAATCTAGGGTTTCATTAAGTAATATAACTTTTGAGGGAATGCTTTAAGTAATAGTCTCTCCTTCATTCAAATTTACCATTTGGAATTATCATAATTCATGCTTGAGTGTTAAAGAGAGTGTATATCATGCTAAATCATATATCATAATGGGTGGGAGAAATTGTAACATTTTTATCCTGATGCAAATCTTATGTGATATATAAAAATTGTGTCTGTTTCAATCCAAACTCAAGTAGTACACATGATAATAGTGAATTGGGTGCTAGAATTACTAATTACTAGTAAGTCAGTAAGTTTTTGGCTTTTTGCTTTTCTTTTTTAAAGGTAACTTTAGCAAGTGTAGTGCTGCACAAAACAATGTTGATTGTATTCATTGTTATTAGATAATCCATGCTGGTGGAAGGTGGTATTTCATGTGGTGCATACGTGTTGTGAGCAAGTGGTTTCATGAAATTGTATCATGTAGGGTAGTGTGAGTCTAATACCAACTAGTAAATTTCACAAGAAAACTAGGCTAGTAGGCAAAATAAGAGAGAACCTATCAAAATGAACTTTTATTAATAACAACTTAGTAGTCACCACCTCTTTCTACAGAGTCTTTATAGGAAGAAATTTTCTCCTACTCCTTTTAGAGAAAAGAAATAATAAAGTCTAACTGCGGTTAGAGAAAGGAAAACAACTTAACTAGGAAAAGAAAAATAAAAAGACAATCATAATATAACTAGGAAAAAGGAAATGACATAATCTAAAATAAAATCTCAAATCAATTAGGAAAAGGGAAATAATATAAATAATTAAAAACTATTTTCGGTTAAACCAATCAAACTGCATAATATAATTTTTTAATGGTCGGTCAAGGCTTTTTTCTTGAGATGGATGGAAGAATATATATAAATAGATGTCATTTTTTATAGGTCAAAACATAATCTGAATAATTAAATATAAAATAGACTTTGACATTTGTACTTCTCAACAAAGTGTGGGCTTGAATACAAAATATTTTAAAAATATATGTTTTTGTCCATTTTACAAAAGATATTAATGAGGACAAAATGGTTATTGCAACAAATTAAAGGGGGCATTATTAATTTTTTTTTTTAAATTTTATGTGGGGCATATTAACTTTTAAAATTACGCAGAAATATTATTATTGTTTTTTTTTAACAGAAGAAACGTTGTAATTGTCCTATACTAATGGGAAAGTAAAGTTTTTAAATAAAATAAAAAATTTTGGGAAAGTGAAATTTACAAAATTAAAATTAAAAAAAAAAAAAAAGTTAGTGAAAACCCAAAGAAAGTGTGGATATAAGGCCCAAAATTGTCGTAGTCCATCGCTCAATCAAAAAACAGAGAAGGGGGGGGCGGGGGGGGGGAGAGAAAGAGCACTTAACAAAGGAAGGTCTGATGGGAAGCTATAATATATATATATATATATATATCTGAAAAACTGAGTGATGTGAGTTGGGGATGAGAGAGAAATTGAAGTAGATGAAATAAAATGAGAGTGAAAGTTTTGTCTCTGTTCTCTAAATCCTATACCCAGAAATGAATGCCATTGCACAAGGAACAGTAATAACCTGAATTATGAAACAGAATATCTTCCTAACTAACTCTACAAATATCCAATATAAGTGTGACACGTGTCAGACTTAACAAAACTACTCCTAAACAAATAAATATTGGGCGACATGTAGTTTCATAATAATAACACCCAGCTTGGGAGAATAAGAGTGAAACTTGATTTTGTTTCCATTTCTATGTTTAGGTAATCGATGTAACTCCCTGGATATTTTCCAAGATTTAATGAAAGTGTTATTTCCATTAAAAAAAAGGGACAATATTGAACAAATCTGAAACAGAAAGCATCAATCACATAATTTTGCAAACTTTAGAGTTTCAGTTCTTTCCATGTTACAGTTTGCATTCCCTATGTCATTAATTACTTGTTAGACAATCACCCACGTTTCTAGGTACGCCAGAAATGTTCTTTGATCTTCTCCTGCATTATAGACATGTTTTTCAAGGTGAGTTTTTCATGTCTCTTGATTTCTTATATTTTCGCCTAGTGCTTGTTTAAGACTTGATTCCACGGTAGGGGTTAGTGGTTTTAATAGTGGTTATATTGGAATTTCAGGATGGGTTTTGAGGATTTGGTAATGCAGTATTTGGAGGATCCATTCAATTCTAGGTAGCTCAACTGTTAGCATCTGTGCGAATTCTAATAAGTTTTTGCTTAAGATTGTTAGTTATTTTTGTTGGAGGTTGGGCTTTTGGAATTTGTAGGCTCATAGATTTGTTAGACCTAGATTTTTCCATCCTGCTTACATATCCTTATGGTTTCGAATAAGAGCACAATGGTAGCCAGTAATATGGAATTCTTTGGAAGAGTAACGTAATGGAACTTGAGATACATGAATGTTGTTTGGATTTGGAGTCTGGATGTTCTCCCTTTTTCTTCCTTTCCTTTCTATATGTGTAGGTGGCGTAACACTTTCATACATTTCTTTTTGTTTAAATAACAGATTTGTGTATGGATCAAGATGGACTTGAGCTTGTGTCTCAGCTGTGATATTTGTTATTCCTGTCCACAGATTCCCAGCTTACTTCTTCAACATTAACGAGGTTTAAGAAAGGGAGATCCTTTAACCCCTCGCATGTGTTTTTTGGCAGTGAAGATGTTGAAAAGAGTGATTGCAAGAGCAGCCGGAGGTTTTCTAATTTGGTTTCAGGCAGTAAAGAGAATCAAGATTTCACACCTCTTTGTAGATGACCCCCTCATCTTCTATTTGAGATAAACGACTGAGCTAAGCTATCTTAATTTTCTGCTTCTTAGCTTTGAGATGTTTCTGAGTTAAAATAATCTGGGTTTAAGTGAATTGGTTAGGGCAGGAGATGATTTGGCTGGTGTTCTAGGTTGTAAGGTGAGTTCTCTTCCCATGCCAAATTTTTTTATGTGGTTGCAAGTTGCAACTATGATCTTTGTTTTCGCCAGTTCAGAATTTGATGATTGAAAAAAAGTGGACATGCGAGAAATTGTATCTATCAAAAGGGGACAGTATTCTCTTTTAATATTACTCTTTGGAGTTTGGCAACCTATTGTATTTTTCTCTTCAGTCTTTACCATGTTAATCCACCTTGTTCAGCAGTAGGAGCTCTCAAAATAATTCAAGAATGTGTTGTCTGCTTATATTGTTATATTTTCCTAGTGTTGTTCCTTAGCCTACAACATCAGTGTCCTCTCAGTTGATTTATCTCAGTTTTTATTGCTGCCATCCAAAATCTGATGCTGTAGATCCCTCAAATTTCTGTTCAAATTTAGTTTATTTGTGCTTGATTAATGGAAAGCTAGCTTCTGAGGGTTTAGGCAAGCAGGTCTAGATGTTGGCTGTAGGTGTTGGTGTGAGTTTCTTCTGCAGCATTTGTTCCCCCCACTCCTGGCGTGCGAAAAAAATTATTATTATTTGGACTGTAGTTAATAAGCAATTTGGTTAAGGCGTTCAATGTGTCTTACTATATGCGTGCTTCCTCAGATTGCATTGATAACGATAGCATGTTGTCAAGAAAGTAACTCTCCAGACAGTAGTTAGTGAGCAATTACTAAAGTCACTCTCTGGATGTCGAGGGCTATGTGCTGGGGGTAATGATCTCTCTCTCTCTCTCTCTCTCTCTCTCTCTCTCTCTCAATACTACAAATTGGTAGACCAGATTGGTATGACCAATTTAGGGCTTTATTTAATGTGAAAACTGTATTAGCATGTTTAAAATACAGGTGCATTAGTTGTCCATTTTCTATTATAGTTAGTGTAAAATATTTGTCTAAATTGTGTTGTGAAGTTTTAACTTCACAATGATAAAATGAAAGTGTCGTAAAACCAGTTAAATCTCCCAATTTCTGATAATGTTGGAGGTTATTGATTTTGTTAAACAATATGAAATGAGAAGTGTTCCATTTTTTCATTGGTACCTTGCAGGTTTAGAATAAATTCTCTCATAATAAAGAGAATTTATTTTGAAGTGTAGTGAAGAGTATGACTGATCTTTTGCTAATAGTTATTCTCATGGTCCATTATTCTATTGAGCTTATGTTAAAGCAGTTGCATAGAAGGAATTAATAAAGAGAATTTATTTTGAAGTGTAGTGAAGAGTATGACTGATCTTTTGCTAATAGTTATTCTCATGGTCCATTATTCTATTGAGCTTATGTTAAAGCAGTTGCGTAGAAGGAATTAATAGTACCATCATACATTACGCAAGCTTTGACCTGTTAGATTGCATCATTCAGTAAAAAATTGGACTTCTTGGTAGCAAAGATGTACTAGAAGAATGAAAGAGTATACATACATCAAGGATCTCCTCAAATAGATTGGCTAACATTTCCATTATCTTAGTGATGTTGCTAGGATAATTTTTGAGTAGCTTTCATTTAGAAATGACATTTGTTGGATATATTTCAATAATTTATTTTTGTGATATAGTAAAAGGAACAATACACAAATCAAAGAATAAGCAATAACAAATATATGTGATAGGCAAAAGCAATAAACAAATACTAAATATATATAAAGAGAAATTTGCAAATAATTAAAAGACTCACAGACCAAATGTGTGAAAGGATGAACAATTCAGATCAAGTCTTGTGTTTGACACAATCTCCTTAAAGCAGATTTCGCCCCTCACACAATCACTGTGGTGCTTTGAGACTCACAGACATTTGCCTCCTAGGATAAAATTATTTACAGCACGAAAAAGAAGCACACAAGGTCGTGCTCTGCGAACTACTTAATGTCTCTTTTTCTCTCTTTGACACAAAATTGTTTGGAAATATAGACCCCGGTTGATAGAATTAACAAGTTTTAAACCCAAGTTGTTAATTAGATTTATTATGAACAAACCTTGTTAAAACAAACAAACATCAATATCATGTCAATAATGAATGCAGCGGAAAAGTAAATAAGATAAGATATGATGACCTAGGAAAACCAATGAAACCAACCAGTTTCACAGTAAAAAACCTGAGGGGAAACCTTCCTGAAAAGAAATCTACTATAGAAAAGAGAAGTTTCAGATCTAGTACAAAACCTTTGTCCCTAAACTCTACAATCTCCGTAGATGAACTCACAGCAAAAACCTTCTACCGCTTCAGAACCTCTGAACTCTTCAATATATGAACGCCACCATTTTTGTTGCACAGATCCCAATATGTGACTAACTCCTTTGCACGAATCCTAGTATGTGACTCACTTACCAACTTGAGAAAGAAGAATGTTGGCTGCAAAGTTCTTCACTTCATCAACAATGAAGATCAAGAAGCACTTGGTTACAAAACCCTAAGACGCAAAAACGCAGTAGCTTCTTTCAGAGAGAATAAGGCATCAATCACCTTTTTGCATATGTTCTCCTTTTATTCTCTTATGTGACGGCCTTTAAAATAAGTCTTATATAAGTCTAGGGTTGTGAGAAAAGAAACCCTACTCAAATACATAAGCCTGGCCCAAAAATAAAAAAGCTGAAAATTCTGATTTCCCGTAACCTCGATCGATTGAGAGGTGTCAAGGAGGTGTCAAGATTTAATGAATCTTGACAGATAGCAGCTATCGAGGAGGTGTCGAGAAGGTGTCGAGGAGACAGAAACTTTCTTGATCGATCGACCAGCTATCGAGAAGCTATCGAGATTGCGATAAGAATCAGCTGAAGATCTCGACAAATAGCCAGGTGTCGAGGTAGCTATCGAGAAGGTGTCGAGCTTTAAAAACTTTGCACTTCAGTTTGCTTTTTCTTGGACAGACTTGATGACTTCAACACTTGACCTTGAAACATTGTTTCTTAAACTATTAAAAACACCTAGAACTACCCGATTACAAGTAGAGTGTGTTTTGTTAAAGGATTAGTCAATTTACATAAATAAGTGACATATGTTCTTAATCAAGTTAAAACATATATGTCCTAACAAAAATGAATGCACAAAATATTCTCATTGGGAGAGTTTTCTGAAAAATTTATTTTTATAAATGAGGGACTATGAATTATTATACGTTACTAAACAGGCACTCTGTTTTAGTAATAACTACTGTGCACAAACTAACTGCCTCAAAAATTAAAATAATAAAATATTATTACTTGGACAAGTAGGCCCGGTCCACATATGCCAAAGGCCCAACCCAATGTCTAACTCATAAGCATATAAACTCATATATTATCTATTTTCTTTCCTATGTGGGACTTAGGATTTTTACCACTTTTAATAACATCTAAGTGAACAAAGAAAACATCAATTTCTTATTTACTCCATGCTATTTTTCCAACAATCCCCCACATGAATAGAAATTGATAAACACAATGCAAATGATGATGCAGACATAGAGAGAGTAAAAGAAAAGTTACTATATCAGGAGAAGTAGCTTGTGGCTTTGAACTTTCTTTTGTGAAAGACTATCAAATATACTGGTTAACTAGTGAACATGATGTCTTGAACTATTCAGTCGTTTGTGTATACCAAGACAATAGAATTCACACAACTCCTTTTCGAACATTTTTCATTCTTATAGTTGTGTTCATTTCAGCCCTAAACATATCCTAGTAAATTCATTAAAGAGCACCCTAAACCATGGCGCATGCACAATTGTATTTTTTTTTCCCCTTCAATGAAATAACATTACTACTTTCTTCATCAAGTAAATTGAGTGTTTTGGGTAACATGGAATGAAGCACGCTCATATTAATTCCATAATAATTAATTAATTGTATAATTTTGAGTAGCTTTCATTCATTTGAAAGTGACATTTTGCAAGATCATCTGGATGCAATTGCATAGAGAGACAGGATCTCATATTTGTGAATTGTGCTTGATTAATGTTAATGAAAGTCAAAATGGAAGATCAAGTTGTTTGGACATGAAAATGGAGATCAACAATAATGCCCTTCCAATGGGATCAATGATATCTTTTGGGATATGCAATATCCAACTAGGGAGTTTGAAATATCTTATCAATGGAAATAACAGAAAATTTGTAACTTCTTAAGCCTTTGCATGTTTTCAAAAAGTTTAGAGAACATCTAGGAAGAGATAGTTGAGCAAATTCCATGAGTAGTCAAAATTGTTCCTAACATAGATGAGAAGCTCTTTTTGGAGGCTTGTGAACTTTTAAAAGATGAGAGAATGGCCAAGAAATATTTTTGGGAATTCATTCTTCAAATGTTTAGAATATGGTACCGGCATGTCTTATGTGGTTAACTTGGAAGGAACGCAATGCCCAAACATTTTGAGGAAATTGAGAGACCCATAGATCGGTTGAAGTCTTTGTTACTTAAGACTTTGTTTGAGTGGTCTCGTATTTGGGGTTTTTGCATTGTTTTCTTTGTTTGATTTCCTTAATTCTATTAGCTTATCCTTTTGATTATTTTGTATTTCGTTTCTTTGCAATGGTTTACTATTGTACACTCATTGTACTTTTCTTATCAATAAAGATTTTATTACCTATAAGAAAAAAAGGGCCAAGAAATTTGCAGTGAGTAAATGGTTATCGAGAGAGCTTTGATGGTACATATATTTTGTTTGTCAATTTGGAGTTTAATTTAGGTGTGGTTCATTTCATAAAAATTAAGGGAAAAAAAAATAGTTATGGTTCCTAAGTTTTGTCAGTGTAAATAAGATCTAATTTTAATTTGAAGTTATTTTATCAGTACAATTTTCTACATGATTTCATTTGATATACTCCAATTATTTTAAGTGCTGAACGTTTTGATGGAAGTCAATTTGATTTTGTTGGGAGCACTTACATGGTGATGTTTACTTTCTCTACTCTTTAAAGAAAAAAAATGACCAAATTTTATATTAGTTATCACAATCCTTCTCTAGCCTTGGGAGTTGAGATAACCCTACAAGACATAAGTTATTGAACATACTTTCAATTACACTTAAGGGCATTTGGTTCGCTGTGATGTGCCTTTGATGTGATGCACATTACAATTATATGACATTAAGATATTTGGTTTATTTTATTTTTTCTAACATTTCCATAATCTAAAATTACAAAATATGTCATATCATCTTACTTTAATTCTTCCTAAATAATGTAATGTTGTATTCTTGTATTAAGATTGCATTAATGTAATATTACAATAATGTAATATTATGATATAATATAACATCACGGCGAACCAAACGCCCTAATTTACTTTTGGAGCATCTTGTATTTATATATTTTAAAATTAAAAATTAGTTGTATGCCTTTTCTAGTTAAAATCACCCTTTTTAGGTGGTTTGGGCTTATGCTTATAAACTTTAACTACCAAGATATAAATTTCTTCTTTTCTTACACACTGTTTCATAGGTGGGTTTGGATTTATGTTTGTAAATTTCATCTACTTATCTCCTTTATTATAAGCAAAATTCATGCTGAAATGGCGAAAAGGGTGTTGTTTGCACCCAATACAGATATATAACCTATTTGGGATTTCTGCCATTTAGATTTGGGCTAAGAACAACCAAAGAATTTATCCTTACGACCGAATATGTCAAAAGTTACCCTATTTGTTAAACGGTATATCGTTTATGATCAAGGATGTGAAAAATTGTGTTGAATCATGTCATTTAGATCTAAGTTCAATAAACAGTATGCTGCTTGCACTATATACTTGAGTAGTAGATGTGATGACTTTGGATTGGATGCTAGATCCTAGAAGCATTAGCATTGTACTAGTTAATCGACTATGGAATTGGTAGTAGTTGGTTCCAGGTGTGGGTAGCGACATTAGCAAAGGTGCGCGATGCAGTGTAGCATAGCGGGGTTGAAGTGTGCATTGGCAAAGACAAAGTGAGAGAAAAATGTAAAGAGAAAGATTAAAAAAAATCAAGAAAATAATATTTTGATAGATGGAGAAAATAAATATTGAGTCTAGCGAATGGATATATTTAAAAATGATTAGTTAAATACAAAAGAGTGGAGGCTAATTGGATACTTTTAGTAAATATTAATTATGTTGCATAAAACCAACGTTGTCCTATTCACAGTGTCCTTAATCCTTACTTCTTAGATAATGGTCGGTGGCCAAGACTTCTCTCAAAATTTAGGGGTGGCAAAGTAAGTCCAAAACTATTTGTCCACCCAAAGCCACTCACTCTAATTAAACCCAAACCCACCTAATTATTAGTTGAGTTAAATAGGCATCAACCTAATTAGACCCAGTAATTATTAGGTTTTAAATAAAAATCCATTGAGCCCCATTTAGCCCAAAAACAATATACCCAAATTCAACTTGGCCATTCCCATTAGAAAAAAAAAAAAACCCTCAAAGGTTTTAGTGTTTCAGGTTTTCATTTTCTTTCATTTTCTCAGCCTCCAGACACTTTTCTCTCTCTCTCTCTCTCTCTCTCTCTCTCTCTCAACAAATAAAAAACCCACGACCATGTTTTCGCAAGCCGACCGAACCTTCTCTCGGCTCAATACCTCTCTTTCAATTGCTCAAATTTCACTTTCTCACCCCATGGCCCTTATTGGTGCCAAGCCAGGAAGATCTGCATCACCGATCGAGTTGCTCAGCTCCAAACGAGTCAACTTGCTCCAACTCGTTAGAGACGAGGAGGTGAATCGGTTGCTGGGCTCCATGTCGGCTAAGTTTGGGTCTGAACTTGACCTGGGTAAGATGTTTTTCGCTCTGGCAAACGATGTGCTGTGTTGTGTGGCATTTGGGAAGAGGTTTAAAGAGGAGAGTGGGGACGACGAAGGGCAGAAGAGTCATTAGGTTGGGGTTTTGATCGAGACATAGGCTTTGTTTGCTATGATTTGTTTGGGCGACTTTTTTCCGGTTGGGACTAGGTTGACTCATTGAGTGGGTACACGAAAAGGTTGAGCAAGAACTTGGAGGATTTGCGGGCTGTTTGTGAAGAAATTATAGAACCAAGCAATTGAAAATTTCATATAAACTAATACTGATTTCTATTTGTTCATAGGACAGTTGCTTTCGAAATTCCAAGAAAGTTTTGAGCTTGAAATGACATTTCTTTGTATTTGTTGCACTGTTTGGTTGCCAAGAAAGTGAGAGGAAATAGAAAAGAAAAGAAAATATTTTTTTATTTGAGAAGGATTTGGATTTTTAATATAATTGTTGATTTAGATGTGCTTATGTGGAATTTTTTAATCCCAAGAATGGAAACTAGAGAGAATTATAAAGGGAATTCAAGAAAGTGTTGGGGTTTTCACTTTAATGGCATTTTGATAATTTTAATAATTGAGTAATTGGGTAAGTTGGGGTTTACCCATAATAATTGGGTTGGGTTGAATTTGAGTTAAAAAAAATTAGTTAAATGGGTTTTAATGGGTAAATGAGTTTTATATACCCAACCTAATTATGCCTACTTCAAACCCATCCATTTGACATCTCTACTCAAAATGATTAGATTATTAAATATATAGATAAAACAATAAAAAGCTAATAAAGTACATTTTGGCTATTAAAAATCGGAGTTGTTTTCATTTTGTTCCTCTACGACTAAAAATTTTATTTTGGGCTTTCGTGTTTAATTTCATTTTCAAATTGGCCATTTACGTTTTAAAATTTTATTTTGGCTCTTCATGTTTGATTCAATTTTTTGTTTGCTCTTTCAAGTTTTGAATTTTCATTTTGACATTTTATTGTAGCTCTTCGTGAAAATGAAATTATGGCCAAAGACTAAAGTAGCTCGTTTTTTTTGGCTATCACTTTCAGTACCTCTTCTTCTTCTTTTTTATTTTTTTTTTAAATCCTCTCTGAATGTGGCTGTAACAAAATCTTTCAAACGCTACAAGAATAATGTTCCAAAAGTCCCGTGGAACACTTTTTTTTATTATTAATTTTTTATCCATTTGGAATTTGACAACTATGGCTTTGCAGAAATGGCTATATTTTTAGACAATCCATCGTGCCTATGCAGGAGCTCACAGCCTCACACGCGAAACAATCCACTTAACACGGATGGTAGTAGAGTAGGAAATCCAGGAAGTGTCCTTAGGAATGTGAAGGGAATCTAGATATGTGGCTTTTCCCTCTAAGGGAATCTTTGTTTCTTTTTCTTTTCTTTTCTTTTTTTTGGTAGAATCTAAGGGAACCTTTCATATGTGCTTTTCAGTTGCTTTTTTCGCGGGGGGGGGGGGCGGGGGGGGCGCTGGGCTTTCTAGTTTCTAAGGACTTTAATAAACTAATGTACTTACCTTTTGGGGAAAATGTACTTTACTTATTTCCTTTACTTATTTCCTGAATTATATTTCTCTATTTATTAAAAAAAATTGTGAAAAAGTATATTAAAATAAATAAAATATCTTTTACCAAAGAGAGTGCTCAACAGACCCAAAATTGTCATAACATTTCATCATAATAAAACATTTGAGAGAGAGAGAGAGAGAGAGAGAGAGAGAGAGAGAGAGAGAGAGAGAGAGAGAGAGAGAGAGAGAGAGAGAGAGAGAGAGAGTTACTCGACAAAACCAACCAACCACACCACCAGATTTACCACCTTACTCCAAATCCCACTTCACCTTCGGATTCTATGCCAACTAAAAGCTCACAACCAATTTTCTTAATTTTTAGCTTCTCAAAAAAAAATTTCTTAATTTTTAAAAGAGATACTTTTTTTTTTTTTTTTGGGTTAGAAATTTGAAAAACATATTTTAATAACACTTAAAAAAAAAAAACTTAACTTTCTTTAAAAAAAAACTCAACAATTTTTCTTCTCGGAGAATAAGAAGAGCAATTTTTAAACCAACCAAAAAAAAAATGTAATATAAAATGTTAAAAAAATTATTTAATTACTATTTAAGTATCTTAAAAAAAAAAAATTCACTTAATCATTTGTAAAAATTCTACTAATCTGTAAGAAATTTTGAGCAATTCTATATAAATGTAACTCTATATATATAGATGTATTTTTTATAAGTCAAAGTAGCAAAAATTACATAACAATTTGAATAGTAAAATATAAAATGACTGACATTTGTACTTCTTAACAAATTTTGGCGGGTATTAAGGTCAATTTATTTATTTTGATAAAAGTATTAAGGTCAATTTAGTTTGGGTTTAGATACAAAATAAATAAGTAAAAATGTATATATTTTTTTCTCCCTTCTTACAAAATACTAACGGAGGTAAAGTAGTGCTTATTACAAAAAATTAAAAGGAGGGCATTATTATTTTTTAAAATAAAGCAGAAACATTGGAACTGTCTTATATTCTAATGGGTTTTTGCAATTTAGGCCCACCAAAAAAAATGATAAGAGAAAGGCTAAATAAAATGTGGAGATAAGGCCCAAAATGGTCGCAGCACAGTGCTTAGTCAAAAAAACAAAGAGAGAGAGAGAGGAAGTGATGAGTGTGGCATGTTGAACAGTTATAACAGATATATGAAACTGAATCTGTTTTTAACTTACTCTACTAATATCAGAACAAATACTAATCTCTATATGCAGCCGACACGCATCATATAGGAAGTGATGAGTGTGGCATGTAGTTTGATAATAACACCCTGGAGATATTGGGGATTGATTATATAATAATTGGAGATATCACAAACCTCATTTCTTCAGGCTTGGGACATGTTTTTCATAAAATATAGGATACTAAGTTTATAGCATAGGCAGGGTTGATTTCAACGGGACTTATGGTTTTCATTGTTGATGAAATGCATTTTCAATCGATATTTTTGCCAAAACAAAACTAGATTGAAGCTATAACATTGCATTTCATGTGTTGTACCCTTACATCTTTCAACGCATATATGATAGCAAGTGGACTTATTTGTGTCTATGTTAGCTAGGAAGCATAAGATTTTGAGTAATACTACCAAAATTTTAACAATAAATTTTAGAACCGTTGAGTTAGTGGAATATTTATTATTAATTCTTACATGAGTTCATTACTCATCTTATTTTATTATTCATTATCAATAACTTGTTATTATTCATTATCAATAACTTGTTATTTCAATATTTGTGAAATTTATCATGAAATATTTTGTAACTAAACTTATTGTAAAATTTTATTTACATGGAAAAAAGGATCAAAGTCTACTTTTTCTTTTAGTTAGCATATTGTTATACAATAAATTAATGGACAAAATGGGTTTTTGCCCTTTTCAGCCAAATTAATTAGCTATATGCCCCCTTCCCAAACTAAGTAGGAAAATGCCTCTCTTTTAAAACTCGATTTATGATAAATCGAGTTTTTTTTTTTTTTTGAATTCCTATAGTGGCGTTTTAAGGAGCTTATAATGACGTTTTAAGGACTTATAGTGACGTTTTAAGGACTTATAATGACATTTTTTAACTCGACTTCATTGAAATCAAGTTATAGGTAAAAAAATGCCACAATAGGTCGATTTCATTGCCTATAACTCAATTTCACTGAAGTCAAGTTAAAAAACGTCACTATAGATCATTAAAACGTCACTATAGGCTCCTTAAAGACACCACTATAAGGCCTAACTCGATTTATCATAAATCGAGTTTTAAAAGAGAGGCATTTTCTTACTTAGTTTGGGAAGATGGCATAAAACTAATTAATTTGGCTGAAAGGGGCAAAAGCCCATTTTGTCCTAAATTAATAGACACCAAATTTATTAATAGTTTTTTCACACATTCTCTTCTTCCTTTTAAGATTGTAAATGAGCTGAGCCAAGTGTTTAAAATTCAAGCTCTGTTCATTCAATTTTTTTTTTTTTGAACACAAGCCGAGCTTGAAGTCATCACCAAAAAAATTATATGTTTAAGCTTGACTCATTTTCTTGTTGAGCAAGCTTGAGCCTGTTCACGAGTTACTTGATTAACTTATTATTTAATTATATATTATGAAACTATGACTAAATTTTTTTTTATCTCTTCATAATTCTATAAATTTTTAATATGAATAGACCATTTATATTATCAATAAGTTACAAATAATAGTGTATGTCATATGAACTTGTGTGCGCCAAAAGCGAGACTACTGGGCTGGGACTCACTTGGGCTCACAACTTATTTGTGTAGTGGGTTTGAGGATTTCCTACTGTGGGTAATTCTCAAGCATGAGACTCAATACAGCCCTCTCTCCCTTCTCTTTTTCTGTCACTCCTTTCTCCATATTCTCCCAATTTTCCCAGCTTCCTTCAACAACCCCTACCTTCTTCCCCTCTTCTCATATTTATAGCTCCAAGTCAATGGAGAGGTCATCATTGCTCCCACGGTTAGTGCGATGGGAGGTCCAGTACTGTTGATTCTAAGTGGGTGGTTAGGTGTGGGTGGCTTTGGAACTTGGTTCCCACCTCCGTAGACAGCTTGGCAGTGATGTTTCGTGGTTAGTGCAATGGGAGGTCCAATATTGTTGATTCTAAGTGGGTGGTTAGGTGTGGGTGGCTTTGGAACTTGGTTCCCACCTTCATAGACAACTCAGTAGCGATGTCTCGTAAAGCACTGTCGGACATGCAAGCGATGGTGTGTTTGCACGTCAACCCTTCTTCGATGTCCAGGAATGTATTGCCAAGCAAGGGCCTTTATAGCAAAACTTGGGCCCTTGGCTCGTGTGGGTATGAATTGGGTCTTTAGGCAAGTAGAGGCTGGGCCCATGGGTTGCGCCTCCTCATCAGAGTTTCAAGCTCAAATGGGCTCGGACATTGGATGTTGAATAAAACCTATTGACAAACTTGTACAATTCAATTTTAAGTCTATATAAAAATGGTTTTGGACTAGTGTGTATATAAAATTATAATATTATATATAGTTAAATCGAGTCTTTATGTTCACATGTTTGTTCATGAACATATTATTATGTATTTGTTTTATAATCAAACCTAAACTTAAAGCTTGAACTTGACTTTTTTTTTAAACAAACGAACATAAACAAGTTTTTTATCAAGCCGTGCTCAAGCTGATTACAAACAACTTGGTTTATTTACAGTTTTATTTCATTTTTTTTTTTTTTTTTTGGTTATGGTAGGCTCAATTGAGTTGAAAGATAGTAAAAATTCTTATTACTCAAAAAAATTCTTTAATTTCATTTTTAACATAAAATTCTTATTTCATTTTTTCATATTTCTTTCTTTCCCTCTGTTTTGTTTGGTTGGTGTTATTTTCCCATTAATTTCATGAAAGTTGAAAATCTATATAAACACTGAATGCCAATTCATATTAATGGAATTGCTTGAATATAATTGACTCTTCAATGAGGTTCCTGCCAATTATTCTTTTATACTAATATTAATTAAGTTCAAAGCTGATTTAGAATTTTTATCCACTGTATCTTTTCAGGTTTTCGTATTTCTAGCTGCCGAGTATGAAACCTCAAAGGATTCCTTATTCCTTAAATCAGGTAAGCTTTGGCATTTGGCTGCATTTTTATTTTTGAGTCCTCCGTATCTTGTCGTGTTGAGTATTTATGGTTTAGTATTCATTTCTAGGGATGTATTGGACTAGAAGTTGTTGGTCTTTTACAAGTATCGTTTTATTGATCAGGAATGCTGCCTTTATGTGGTAGTCTTACTCAATTCTCTCATCCTTTTTCTTGCCTTATGAGAAAATTAATTTCACCTTTCATTTGTGCAGGGAAGCAACCTTCGTGGTACAGAGTTTAACTTGACATTGCATTGGCATGTCATGCCCAAGACTGGCAAGATGTTTGCGGACAAACTAGTCATGTCCGGATACCGCTTGCCGAAGGAATATAGATGAGATTTCTTGTGTATGTTGTTGCTGTAACTTCAGCCTTTTTTATATGGGGATACAAAAGGTCAGCTGAATTAGGTCATAAACAGGCAAAGTTACATGTTTTAGAGACAGAAAATGAATATTGCTTGCAATTTTAGACCCACAAAATATTGTTGCCAGTTTTTAAGTTTCTTCCTCCTGCCCCACAACCTTTCGCCCCATTCTCACATAAGGCATACCTATAAAACTCAGTTACTGAATAGACTTACCTATCAAAACACACACACATGTTTATTTTTATAGGCCTTTCTAGGCTGACTAGTCAAAGCATGGAATTAATTGCCAATAATTTTGTTTTGTATGTGCATTTCATCGTCAGTGGGATTTTCATGATGGCTTGTCTTGCCACTCGTAGTCATAGGCTTTTGCCAAGGAGAGCTTTATTCTTCCTTATGTATGAGATGGAGCATAGACGAGGTTGCAACTTGCAATTCAATGGGAGATACATGCAACGATTGTAACATGGATGTTATACTGACAAAATTTTGCAACAATGTTATCCTAATGATTGGTGGTTTAAAATTCTGAAATTGGGTTCAAGTGATAGGCGATAGCCCAATAGTAACTTTTATAATGTTTCATGTTTGTGGTTCGATTCCTATCTTTCACTTCTCTACTATGTCTATCTACCTTTCTTTTTTCTACTTATTAAGATAGGAATTATAAAATTAGAGTATGGGGTCCTCTAAAATCAAATTAACAAATTTTATGTGGACAAATTTTCAAGTATTGCTTATTCTTTTAAGTTTGATTCTTTCACAATTTGGTCCCATAATTTTTTTTAAATGCTAAATTTTTACCTTCTAAAGTTTTGGATTAAAATAAAACTATTAATAAATCTTTAAATGATAGCATAACAATTTCAATTTAAATTCAAATCTTAGGGGTTGAAATGTAACAATCAAGCTGAAAGTTGTGTAGCATTGTCCTGTTCTCCCATGAAGGAGAATTTGGATTCAATTCCTCTTCCCTACTTAAAGAAAGCAAAAAAAAAAAAAAAAAAAAAAAAAGGGTGTCACGATTAAAGCTTGTGAACAAATTTTCATAAGCAAACATGAGATGAAGTTTCCCCTCCGGTGGATAAATTGGCAACTTTATTTAATTAGAGACAAAGTTTGGCTATAAACTTTGTTGTAATCTAAGCCTATAATTCCTCTCTATATCTTGTTAAGGACAAAATTTGGTTACAACTCCAATCAATAATTTTTTAATGGATGTGAATTTTGACAAATTTATCATTGGATTACATTTTCTTTTTGTATCCTCTAAACTTGTAAAATTTCTAAAAGATCGAAAATAAAAAACTATGTCATTAATCAAATGTTTAAAATTTAAATTTTTGTAGTATAAAATTATACATAAAAAATGAGTTTATATATTGAATAATAAATAATATCCGATTAGCATGGAATTTAATATGTGTGTTAAGAATATAAAGAAAATGTAATTCAAAATATTTTCAAAATATGTAATCATATTAATTTTTTTAGTAGAATTTGTAGTCTTGGGTTACAATTAAATTTGTAGCCAAACTTTGTCATCTTATTATTGAATATGAATTTTGACAAAACCACTATTGGATTACATTTCTTCTTATATCTTCCATATTTGTAAATTTTACAAAAAAATAAAAATTAATAACTATGTTATCAATCAAATATTTAAATTTCAAGTTTTTGTACTTTAAAATTATTTTTCTAAAGTTTATTGATCAAATGGTAAAAGAAATCTAATTGACATGAAATTTTACTAATTAAAAAAATTAAGGACACATATTCCAATAGTTAGAATTTCAAAATATATAATCATGTTAATCTTTAAAATAGAAATTGTAGTATTAAATTACAATAAAATTTGTAGCCAAACATTATTCTTTAACTAAAAGGAATTCTTAAGAGTATTTACATTATGAGTGGCCAAGGGCATATTTTTATCATTTTATGCCCCTTTGGTCATTAATTAAGAAGTTTGTTACAAACAATCAAACATAGGACAATGTCAATGTTCTTCCAAGGGGATTCCTCTCACCTTAACCTCTCGGTGGGCGTAGTCTTATCGTGCAAAATATATGTTTTTTGTAAAACATAATGCATTTGTCCAACGCCAATCGCTAAGATAAATCGTTATCTTTATAAGAGGACACATTTTAACCTTACTATATGGACAAAATTTAAATGCACAGTCTTAGGTGCAAATGAATATACTAACTTCCTTAATTAAATTCAAATTTTCAATCACTTAGTTGCATTAAATTTAATTAGAAAGTGTAATATACTGCATCTAAAGACATAATGATTTATAAAATTCGGATAAAGTTTAGTTATAAAATTGGTTATAGTCTAAGGCAACAACCTTTCTTAATATCTTTTTTTTTTAGGTGAATTTTGAGAATTCCACTATTGAATTACATCATTTTCTTATATTTTCCATGTTTGCAAAATTTCTAGAAAATTAAAGATCAATAGTTATGCTATCAATAAATTGTTTAAATTGCTAATTTTTGTAGTTTAAAATTATGCATAAAATATGAGCATGTAGATCATATAGTATGTAATATCCAATTGACATAAAATTTGACACGTGTATTAAGAGTGTAAAGAACATGCAATCCAATTGTTAGATTTTCAAAATATGTAGTAATGATTATTTTATTGAGTAAGATTTATAGTCTTAGATTACAACTAATTTTGTAGTTAAACTTTGTCCATAAGATTTTAAAAAATATCTCATGCATGAGATATATATGTATGGACAAAATTTTGTTTCAAACTTGGTTGTAGTCTAAATTAATATGATTATATATTTTAAAAATCCAATCATTGAATTGCATATTCTTAATGTTCTTAATAAACATATAAATTTATGTGTCAATCGAATTTTATTTTCTATTCGATCTATAAACTTATATTTGATGCACAATTTTAGACTACAAAAATTTAAAATTTAAACATTTTATTAATGACATAGTTATTGATTTTTGATCTTCTAAAAATTTTACAAACATAGAGGATATTAGAAAATAATATAATCTAAAGGACAAAATTTAGCTACAAAATTGGTTGTAGTCTAAGGTTATAACCTTACTCAATATATTTTAACAAATTCACCATTGAATTATATTTTCTTCTTATATTCTCTATGCTTGCGAAATTTCTAGAAAATTAAAGATCAATAGCTATGTCATCAATAAATTGTTTAAATTGCAAGTTTTTGTAGTTTAAAATTATACATAACATATAAGCTTATAGATCAAATAATAAATAATATCTGATTGATATAAAATTTGATGTATGTATTAAGAGTGTAAAAAACGTACAATTCAACGGTTAGATTTTTAAAATCTACAGTAATGTTTATTTTATTGAGTAAGGTTGTAGCCTTAAATTACAACTAATTTTGTAGCTAAACCTAATCTAAATGTGGATTTGTTAAAATTCACATCCAATAAAAAGATATTGAGTGGAGTTGTAGGCTTAAGCTACTACCAAGTTTGTTGCAAAAATTTTTCCTATATGTATTCTCCATTTCACAACATGTATTGCAAAAATAAAAAAAATTTATAAATCTGACTCATAAGATAATGGAAAATTTTTGAAACTCCTAAAACTTCTCTAATATATTTTCATTGGATGTAAATTTTGAAATCTAATAATTAGATTGCATTTTCTTATTAGTTACTAGTCTCTGAGTACGCACTCATGCGCGTGCTTAGAGGCTCTTTTATATTTATTTTTTTTGGTAAAGATTAATAATTTACATCTATTATAATTTAGAATTTTTTTTTATGTTTTAAACAAATAAAAAGGATAAATTTTAGAGATAAGCAATAACTGTAATTTTTTTTTTTGAACGTGAAGGGAAAAAAATCCTAAATTTTAGGAGTTTTCTTTTTGAATTAAAAATGAATTTTTTTATTTGACATTTATGACATTATTTCTAAATGAAGTTACCTTTTATTGCAAAGACAAGAAAAGAAATAATAACGATAAGTAATGAGATCAAAGAAGGAAAAGATTAGTCTGCCGTGTTTAGTTGTGTTACAAGACTAAGACCAAGGAGGGAACTATTTCCTCAAAGTGGATAACCTCGCAGGAGAATCCTGCTATAGAAATTATCCACTTTGAGGGAATGAGCCTGAATGACTTATGCCTAAAAAAATCCTTTATCCTTAACAAAGGGTAGACTTTTAGAGGGAGAAAAGGAATTAGCCTATTAGTGCATGTCTGCCATTCTACACACTCTATTTTTCTTCATGATTCTCTTTCTCTTTTTCTTGGCTTTGTTACTTTGATTCTTTTCCACTCTTTTCTTTTCTTTCTTAGTGCTTGCTTATGTAGTGTTATGGTGATGGTGGTGCTGTAATTCTCTCCCAGTGGTTGTTACTATTTGGATAACGCCACTATGCACAGCGAGGGCCCTTTATGTACTGTCTGTTGTGACAGGTTTTTACCATTTTACCTTTTAACTACTTTTGTTTGGGTGTGGGTGTCCTTCCTAACCACTCACTGGTTTGTTAGCTGTCCATCCACCGCCACTTACCTGTGCTGGCTGTGCCACTCTCCATTACCAAACAAAGAAAACTATTTTGTTTGTTTGTCCACCGTGGCATTCTTATCCACAGCAGGGTGGGTATACTCTCTTACTATCCCTTATGGTATGAACCTAGTGGTTCCAACTCATCATTTTATTTTTTGGGTGATATGTTATCCCAGTAGAACATTTCCCCCAAAAGGGTTTAAGCTGGAACTCCATAATAGGCTCTCCCTTCTCCCCACTGCCAGACCATACCCTTTCTTACCTTTGACCCATGACCCACCACTTCTGTACTGGTTAGGTACAAGTTGGTAGTGCCTGGGCCTTGTGTGTGCTCCACTTCCGTGTATATCCAAGGCTTGTTTGCTGCTCATGGGTTTGCCATGGTCTAGAGGCTCGTCTGTGCATTTTGCCGCTCATTCTTGACTTCTTATAGCGTGAATTGTTTTATGATCCTCCATTTTTTATAGCTTGCTTTATTCAAGGGCTAGGCCTTGCTTGATTGCGGGCTTTTCTTCCCTTTAGCTCACCTTTTGCTCATTCTGTTGGCTTACTAGTATTCTTGCCACACCATCTTGTTGTGGTGTTATTTGATTCGTGCTTGCTGGGCCTCTTTTGGGCTTGCTGTATGCTCTTCTTTTACTTGATTATGGTGACCCATCATTGCTATTGGGTCTTCATTCATACTACTTGGGCTTCCTTGACCCATTACATTGCTTGGGGGCTCTCTTGGCCTATTTCTCTCATTGGGCATCCTTGACCCATTTTCAATTCCGCATTCCTATGAGTTTTTACTAACTCTTTTAGGCTTCCCTTGCCTAGATACCATATCTTTCATCTTTAGGGTTCATGGGTTTCCATCAACCCCTCGGCCCTGCAGTGGCTTACTCTTACTTTTCTACATCACATAATACCCATGGGTTTACTACTTTTTTCTCTGCGCTTCTTTAGGCCCATTTACTTTCCTCAAGGCCAATTTATTTACTTTATGGGCCCATAAGAGTTTTTCTCCAAATTAGTGTTTTTTTTTTTATAGATAATATAGCACTGATATATCATTGAACTGGTGCAAGATATAGCTATCCACGGAAAGGAGTATGTCTGTCAAAACATCCAAACAGCCATCATAGTGTTCTTCGTAAATCCATTCTCGCAAGTCACACCTCAAAGTTTCTCTTTTTCACTCTCTCTCTCTCTCTCTCTCTCTGGGATTTCTCTCCACAAATCAAAGGTACCAAACCCTAATCTCTAACTATCTCTCCATATCAACACACACACACATATGTTACATAATAAAAGTATGAAATTAGCTTATGTTTTGTTTGGTTACTGAGAAACAGTAGGAAATGAAAAAAGAATAAGAAAACAAGGAACTTAAAAAGAAAAAATAAAAAAGAAAAAACTTTGAATCAGAAATTTTTTATTTCATCTTTGTTATACTATTCGTCTTGTTCAATTTTAGCTTTGCTCTTATTCCAGTTCTCTAATTAGCTTCACTTATTCTGGATTTATTTTTTATTTTTAGAATTGGAACTCGAAATTTTAAATCTAGCAGTAGATAAACGAATCAGTTCACGAATTTTGTTACTGGAATCTCTAATTTTATTTTATTTTTTGTTTGTAAAATTAAATTTTTGAAAAAAAAAATCTTTTTGTTTTCGTTTTGGTTTTCTTGGCAACCAAACAGAGGGCTAATGTTGGAATTGTAGCTTGGATTAGTATATTCTGGGTGCATTGGCTTCTTTTGATCGGCTAATTTGAGTTGTAATGTTGTGATTTTTTACATGCTAGAGAGGGTTAGTGTTAGAATTTTAGTTAATATCTTTATTTGATTGAACTAGTTAGGATTTTAAGTTGTAATTAGATGTAATCTTGCAATTTTGGATTGGTACGTTTTCGGTGTATTCACTTATTTGATAGACTAATTGGAGTTGTAAATTGTAGTCTTATAATATAGGGTGAATTCCATTAACCCACCCTAAGGTTTGGGCTAAATACTAAAGACAGGTCCAAGACATTTCAAACTAACTAATTTGGTCCTTCAGAGAGAAGAGAAAAATGACAAATGAACCTAACAATGTTTA
Organism: Quercus variabilis; assembly: GCA_030445155.1. Taxonomy (NCBI): domain Eukaryota; kingdom Viridiplantae; phylum Streptophyta; class Magnoliopsida; order Fagales; family Fagaceae; genus Quercus; species Quercus variabilis. Next base: position 16,256,471 of record CP129447.1, on the reverse strand, counting down.
TTGGTTTAGGCACCAAATTGGTCAGTTTTGAAATGTCTTGGACCCAGTTGACATTAACTCAAACCTCAGGGTAAGTTAATGAAATTTACGCTATAATATATTTGAAATTGATATTTGAAACCAAATGTTAGAGCGGGTTTAGTGTTTTGAATATTAGCTTGGATTAGTGCCTTTTTTTAGTGTAGTTTCTTCCTTTAATCAACTAAGTAATATTTAAATTGGGAAAACACTAAAGCTACTGCTAAATTTACTATAAAGGCTTGCAAATGGACACGATAATGAATGTGTTTAGTGCCACAACAACATAATAAGTGAATTTCTGAACTTTTTTTGTGTGTGTGTTTGTTTAAAAGGTGACATATCCATTTGTAAGACTTATGTTGTAAAATTTGTAGCATCACTCATTTAAAATGTACTCTTGATTTTTGAAAGAGTTAAGCATGTTGAAACAGTGTGCAGACCTTTGGCATACTTGTATTGGAATTTTGTCTTAATTCATCCTTTTGTGTACCACATATAATTGAATCAAGGTAGTCAAAGGCGAAAGGCGCCCTTAAGGCGCCAAGGCCTTGTATCGCCCGAGGCGACGAGGCGCCAAAAAGGCGCTAGCCCAAGTGAAGCGAGGCGCCAAATTCTAAAAAATTAGTCTCCATCCAAATATCAACAATCAACTAAGTCCAAATAATTATCAAACATCAACTAAGTCTGAATACAAACATAAATAACTATTTAAAAATTAGTCTCCATCCAAATATCAACTAAATCTAAATATTAAACCAAAATATTGTTCATAACTTTATATTAGAAAGAAGAAAACTCCTAACAGAACATTGAAGATTGAACTTCATAACTATCCATGACAAAACAAAAGCATTTGAAGATTAAACATTCTGTTCTGCCTATATTAGATTGAACATTCTGCCTATTAGCCTATTTAATAGCCTAAATGTGGTTGTTATTTTTAATCTAAAGGTCATCATCAGAGTCTTCACTCAAGTTTCCATCACTTTCAAAGCCACTTGAACCAGATTTATAACCATCAACATTCTCTTCCTCAGTCTCATCAGAATTGTTAGGTTCTAAGGTCTTAGGATTTTATGTATTTAGAACTCTAATTTGTAATGTTGGCAAACCATGATCAAAACATTGTATTTAGTCTTGTTTAGAATTGCTCAAAGTTGGTTTAATATTGTAAAGTTGGAATCGAGTGGCTGTAGAAGTACTTGGGACTTTCGGCCTGGCTCGATCGATCGAAGAATAGACTCGATCGATTGAAAATCGCACAGGTTGAGTTTTTTGCAGAATTTCCAACTCAGCCCTACTTCATTAAACGTTTAGGGTACTACAAGAAAATGTATTTTTAGTGACGAAAAAATTCGTCACTAAAAGTCCAGTTTTTCGTCACTAAGAACCTTTAGTGACGAAATTAGACTTTTAGGGACGAAATTCGTTTCGTCGCTGTAGCCTCGTCGCTAAAAGTCTTGGCGACTTTTAGTGACGAAAAATTTCGTCACTAAAAGTCCAATTCATTAAAAAAAAAAAAAAACCTTTTAGCGACGAAAACGTTTCGTCACTAAATGTTTTCCTCGCTAAAAACAGTATTTAGTGACGAAAATATTTCGTCACTAAAACCATTTCAATTTATTAAATCATATTTAGTGACGAAAAATTCCGTCACTAAAACCATTTCAGTTTATTAAATCATATTTAGTGACGAAAAATTTCGTCACTAAAACTATTTTCAGGTACATATAGTGATGAAAAAATTCGTCACTAAAAATATTTTTAAGAAAATCCATGCACATATAGCGACGAAAATGTTCGTACTAAAACCATTTCTTACAAAATTCCACTGCATTTAGTGATGAAATATTTCGTCATTAAAACAATTTTTTGTTGCCATATTTGTGACGAAAAAATTCGTCACTAAAACTTATTTCCTATTTTTATTATTTTCATGACATTGATATTAACATGTAACCTGTCATTACATTATTAAAACCTCACATTTGATTAACACATTTATTTCAACAATACATTCATAAAAAATCGATCCATACATTCCAAAGTTAAAATTAAAACAAGTATCAAATTCAAACTCATTCCATACAATAATTGTTTGCAACATATACAATAACTTAAGATGTTTTATAACAATACAAAAAATGTAACATAATATAATTAGAACCCCCTAAAGCCAAAAGATGTCCTCATATGTCTTCAAATAATGTCAAAAGTAAATTCCCTAAAGCCACCAATAAGAAATCTGCACAAATATAAAAACATTACTACATTAAAATCGTAAAGTAAAAACATTAACTATGTTATAAACAACAAGTTTCATTCACCAATCAATAAGTTTCATTCACATTTGCAAGAAATTAAAAATACTCCCAATGTGAATTTAAACCACCTTATAACACCATGCAAGCCACCCGCTTGCTCCAACACAACAACCCACCACAAAACAAATTTTCAACATCACAAGTATAATGCTTACAAGTATTGAAATTGAATAAAGGAACACAATTGCTACTAATCAACAAGTTTCATTCACATTCGCAAAAAATTAAAAACACTCCCAATATGAATTTAAGCTACCTTATAACACCATGCAAGCCACCTGCTTGCTCCAACACAACAACCCACCACAAAACAAATTTCCAACATCACAAGTATAATGCTTACAAGTATTGAAATTGAATAAAGGAACACAGTTGCTACTAATTAACAAGTTTCATTCACATTTGCAAGAAATTAAAAATACTCCCAATATGAATTTAAACCACCTTATAACACCATGCAAGCCACCCGTCTGCTTCAACACAACAACGCACCACAAAACAAATTTCCAACATCACAAATATATATAGAGTTTTATAAGTTTTTAATTAGAATACACTTAGTTTTCTCAAGCTAAGTTTACAACTTTTAGAAAAAATCCAAAGTTATTGCAAACAATGTGTATTTAGCTTGCAAAAGAAAAGTTAAATTTATAAGTAGTTCAGTCTTTCTAACGAATAGCTATTATGGAATCCTTATGAAAGGGCCCGGTGGTATCATCCACCAAAGAAACTGCACTAACCCACTTTTATTAACTTTCTCTCACATTTCTCGGCAACCAAATAAACAACAAATAAAGTGCTAAGAGAATGAGGAGAAGGAGATCTGAATATCATCAAATCCCACTTCATTTTGTAACTTTGTTCACCTGTAGGGGCAGTAGACAATAACTGCTAAGAGAGTGAATTCAAGATATAAAAACCTCACCCTTACCTTAGGGCATATAGCTATTTACTTTCATTATGTAATAATAACACTACATTGTTTTATCCTCAATGTTCAAAATAACATGAATTTCTAAACTCAAAATACTGTACATTGGAAAATGTACTCAAAAAACTAAACCTACAGTATCCACAACATGGCATTGCAACAAAATACTATAACTATTGAGTTTCTGACATAACATTACAATTTTGTCATTACCAGACCAATTAATAACACTGCTCAACGACTGTAGCACACCTCAATTACTTAAGGGGGAAAGCAAATAAGAAAGTAAACGAAACTAATTGTGGTTCAATAACTTACTTGTTCTTCACTGTAGAAGACCAAACTTTTATCATGCAATCCAATGAACCAAAGAACAAATACTTATCCAATGAACCAGTATCATAAAACACTGCAAATTTTCATGATCCCAAACCTGAAACAAAATCAACTTCATGCTTGAGCAAACACCAACACATTATTAAACAATAAACACATACAAAAAGATTCTAGACTAAGGAAATAGCCTAGTCTAGAATAATTGTTATCTTGAATGGCTTTTAATCTATAAATCTATATAATAGGAAGATTAGTAATATAGGCATATAAGAGTAGTAAAACAAAGATTAATATACCATTCCCACCACAATGGACAATTCACATGGTGAATATGACAAAACTTCCAAAACATAAAAACAAAAACAGTAAAAACTGTTTTTAATACCAATACGCCAAAGTCTGTAACAAAGCTCAGCCGAATCTCTCAGCTGCAACGCTGTTTCCTATACTCATTTTATTTGTTACCTGAAAAATAAAAAGCCAAACATGGAAACCCATCTCACAGTTTACACACATGGAAATTAGTCCAAACCCAAAAAAACACAATAAGCACATTAACACAATTTGCACAACTATTATATATATTTCAATTGCAATAGACTCTGTCAATTCACTCAATTGTCACGTAGCATTAACCAAAAGAGAGAAAGAGGAAAAAAAATAAAGAAAGATCTTTAAACAAGAAATCACAGAAAGTACTGCATAACACAGCAATATCATCTTTAAAATATGTAACAATTACATATAAAAAAACTCAATCACAACAATGAGAGTATTTGAGTCATTCTCAACAAAAATAAAAATACCCATTCTCAACAAACATGAGCCAAAGGGAATGAAAGAAAAAAAAAACAAAAAATAAAATAAAATAAAATAAAACCTTACTAATTCAACAGTGAAGACTTCATCGCGAATGGTCCGAATCAGCAGTGAAGACTTCGTCGCGAAGGGTTCGAATCGGCAACGAATGGGCTGAAATAACACTTCAAAACCGTCGAGAATCGGCGACGAATGGATCGAGATTCGGCAACGAATGGGGATCGTCGAGAATCGACGATGAATGGCTTGAGAATCGCGACGGTAGGAGCTGAAATGACACTTCAAAGCGTCGCCGATGCAGAGGATGGTGAAGTGTCTCCGATGCGGAGGACGGCGAAGCGTCGCTGGTTCGAAGAAGGTGAAGTGTCGCCGGTGATTTGGTGTGGCTTATTGGCGATGGTAGCTGCTTATCGACGACAGTAGGATGCTTATCAGTGACGGATCTGCTCATCGACGACGGTAGCAGCTTATCAGTGACGGTAGGCGGCTTATTGGCGACGGTAGGCTGCTTATCGGCGATGGTAGCTGCTCATCGGCGAAGGTAGCGACTCATCGGCGACGGTAGCTACTCATTGGCGACGATAGCGGCTCATCGACGACAGTTCATCAGCGACGGTTCATCGGCGACGGTAGCGGCTCATCGGCGACGGTAGCTACTCATTGGCGACGGTAGCGGCTCATCAACGACGGTTCATCGGCTTTGGGTTTCTCTGTTTTTTTTGTTTGGGTATCTCTGTTTTTTGACCGAAAATTTGAGTGGGTGAGTGTTTTTTGTTTTGCTGAGTGGGTAAGTGTTTTTTTTTTTTTTTTTTTTTTTTTTTTTTTTGTTTGAAGTATTTATAGTGATACTTAGCGACGAAAAAATTTTGTCGCTATTGCCCACTTCTAGTGACGAATTTCTGTTTCGTCACTAAAAGTGGGCAATAGCGATGAAAACAATTTTGCCACTAAAAGTGGTCTTTAGCGACGAAATGTTTTCGTCGCTATTGCCCACTTTTAGTGACGAATTTTTGTTTCGTCACAAAAATACCCAGAATTTGTTACACTTTTAGCAACGAATTTTATTTTCGTCACTAAAGAAACCATATTTTGTTAAGATTTTTAGCGACGAAATTTAACTTTCGTCGCTGTAGCATACTTTTAGTGACGAATTGTGATTTCGTCACTAAAAACAAATAAGTGCAAAACTATTATTATTTTTAGTGACGAATATTTTTCGTCGCTAATTCTTCCTTATAGCGACGAAAGGATTTTCGTCACTAATACTATCCTAGCAATATCTACAGTGACGAAATATTTCGTCACTAAAAATTTTAACTTTTAGTGACGAAATATTTCGTCACTATAGCTTAATTAAAGTTGCGCCAAAAATTCCCTCCACTGGCGCCTATTTTTCAAATCACAATAGTAACGAAATTTATTTTTCGTCGCTAAATGTTATAATTTTTTTAACTTTTAGTGACGAAATTCATATTTCGTCACTAAAGCTGTATTTTTAGCGACGAAAAATATTTCCTTACTAATTTTCGTCGCTAAAAATACATTTTGTTGTAGTGGGTTTTGTGTTTTTACCCTAGGTATATAAACTAAACCCTAGCCACGCTTTTGAAGGTTGTCCATATTGCTTTGTTGCTCATACATTGCTGTTTTGTGTGAATCTCTTGTGAGATCTTTGAGGAGACTTCCTTTACACAAAACTTAGGGTTTTCAAGGTAGAGATGATTTCAACATCTTGAAGATCATTATAGTTGCAACCATTGGAACTTAAAAGAAAAGCAAGCGGGGAGCTTGTAGCTGATTGAAGAATTCAAGAAAGAAGTAGTCTGTGGATTCGGAGCCTGCGCGTGGTCGTGTCAGGAAGTTTTACTGGTTGGTAGCATTAGGAAGTCCAGCGGGGAGCTTGTAGTCCTTCTGTAAGAACTTCAATTCTTTCATAGTGAATTTTGTTATGCCTTGAGGATCGGTGGGTCAAATCCTCCCCAGGTTTTTACCGAGTGGTTTCCTGGGTGATCATATTTTGTGTTATTTATTATTCCGCTACTTTATATCTTGATATGATTATTTGATTGCTTTAACCTAGAATTGCATAATTTGACTAAGCAACAACTTGGCTAATTAATCTAGGCTACGCAATCTGTGTGTTTAAGGGGTCTAAATTCCTAACAAGTGGTATCAGAGCGTGGTAGCTCTTTTTGCTTGAGATTTCTATCTCTGAGCTGATCCTTGACCCCAGTTGTCATGGAGCATGGACACTCTTTGTTTGTTCCTCCTCATTTTGATGGGAACAACTATACTTACTGGAAAGTAAGGATGAAAGCATTCCTGAAATCCATTGATGAAAGGGTGTGGAATTCTGTTGAATACGGATGGGAGAAGCCCACTACTCCTGTGAGTGAGTGGCAAACTTCTGAAAAAGAAGCAGCAGGCTTGAATAGCAAAGCTATGAATGCCATCTTCAATGCTGTTTTTATGGAGGAATTTAAGAGGATCTCTAATGTTGAGGTTGCTCATATTGCTTGGAAAATCCTCCAAACTGTGCATGAAGTCACGAAGGCAGTTAAAATTAATAAATTGCAACAATTGACTTCTAGGTTTGAGAGTATTAGGATGTCTGATGATGAATCCTTTGATGAATTTTATGCCAAACTGAATGATATTGTCAATTCTGCTTTTAATTTGGGTGAAATCTATGATCAACCTAAAATTGTTAGGAAGATTCTTAGATCTTTAACTGAAGATTTTAGACCCAAAGTGACTGCCATTACTGAAAGCAAGGATGTGGACTCCATCCCTGTAGATGAACTTGTAGGATCTCTCCAATCCTATGAGTCTGACCTACCTAAAGTAAACAAATCCAAATCAATGGCTCTTAAGTCAGTTGATGATGTTGATGGTGGTGGATTTGATGATGAGCTCTCTGCTACAGAGATTGCCTATCTTGCCAAAAACTTTAAGAATTTTCTTAGGAATACAAATAGAAAGGCAAGAGGTACCAACACTGCTGAACCTAGAAATTTTAGGAAGAATGATCCCACTAAGATAAATAATTTTGAAAAATCAAATGATAGAGGTGGTCAATCTTCTAATAATTTTTTGGGTCCTCAATGTTTTGGTTGTTAAGGGTATAGTCATATGAAATCTGAATGTCCTACATTCTTGAAGACTAAGGGTAAAGCTATGACTGTAACCCTTAGTGATAATAAGGTTTCTAATGATGAGTCCGGGTGTGACGAGGATGGAAACTTCATTGCTTTCACAGCTACTGCTATGGTCAGTGAAAGCATATCTGCTGAAAAGAACCCTTCTGATGGGGAACTCTCTGAAGATGCAGATCTTCAAGAGGCCTATAACAAACTTTGCAAAATTGCTGCAAAGGATGCTATGAAAGTTGATCTTGGCCTAAAGAAAATTGACTCTCTGGAGCTTGAAAAGAAAAATTTGCTTGTTAAACTGTTTGATGCTAATGAGCTTCTGAATAATGTTAAATTTGAGAACATGCTTTTACTTGATAAAATTAGAACTTTAGAACATGATTTATCTATTGCTAGATCTGCTAGTTCTAAACTTGATCACATGTTGAATGTTCAAAAGTATCCTTCGGATAAATCTGGTTTGGGATATGTTGAAAGCATCTTTGACTCTACTCCACATTCCACAAATTTTGTTCCTACTTCTTCTTCTGAACCTTCTGCTAGTGAGGTTGTGAGTGAAACTGTCAAACCACCTGTGAGTGAGGTAGTCAAACCTGTAGAAGTTTCACCACCTAAGAAGATTAGGGTAGACTTAAGAGAATCTAAACCTAGGGAACCTACCAAATCTAAGGACAAGATGCATGGTAAACCTGCTTGGGTTTGTCATTATTGTGGTAAGTCTGGACATATTCGTCCTAATTGTTACAAGCGTCAAGCTGATAAGAGAGCAACTAAACCAAAAGTGCCTGTGCCTCAAGCACAAGACCCTATGACACTAATTGGTGAATTGGTAAAGGTGTTAAACCTTTATTCCAATCCTGGAGTTGGGAATCACTCAAATGTGAATATGAACTCCAATGCTCGTGGTGCATCCAAAAGGTCTTGGATGCAAAAGACTTGAACTAACTGAGTCTTTTTGACATGGTCCTTGTGCTTAATTGCCTTTTCCTTTAGTGACCATTGTTCTTTTGTTTCTTTTGTCTTTTTGTTGTTTTTGTTCTAGGACTTGCATTGCATTACATTCATGCATTTCATTCTAGGATGTATGTGTTTTCTCTTTTAATAAAAAAAAAAAAAGGAGAAAGCAAACATTATGTTAGACACTATTTGTCTTGATTTTTGAAAAACAAGGTTGGTCTATCTTGTGACACATATCATGGTCTGTGTACCTTGTTTAACTTTGATGAACTTTTTCATTGCACTTGACTAGTTAAAACTTTGTAGTGCATGTTGTGTGGGAAAGATGTGTTTGGTTTTTATTCCCCTTGTCTTAATCATGAAGTCATATGTTATTTAACTGTCGGACTTGATTCTTTTGAGAAAGGCATAAATAACCATCTCACCACTGTTCACTAGCCAATCATGAACACCTTAGTGCATATCATAAGATTCTGTGCTCGAGAAAGTGTAGCACATGCACAAAAAGAACATAAGGTGTAGTCTCAAAATAAATTAAATCTGGTGTGTACTATTAGGCTTAATGCCAATTTACTTAATTCAAACCGGTGTGTACTATTAGGCTGAATGCCATCTCATACAAATAAGAGGCAAAAATACAAGAAACTTACATGATTGCAAGCTTTTGTTCTAGGAGATGTGGGAGTTATAGGATGTAACTCTTTAGGTGATAGTCTCTTTTAAATTCTATGTGATGAATTGTGTAGACTTTGTGTTTGATTGCCATTCACATATCACCTCACATGTATCTCAAGTTTTTGCTAGTATCACACACTACACAAGTTACTCTTTGTTAAACACTGTACATACGAGTGTGTGTGTTTATGGTCTGACCAACCAAGTTTGAAAATATCTTGAGATTTGTGCACAACATTTTTGTTGCTTAAGAAAATTCAATGGGGGAATGATTGTAACGTGTTTTTGACACAATTTGGGTTTAAAAAGTTTGGGTTTTTGAAAAATCATTTCATCTCATACTCATGCATTTTGTTTTTACAATTTAATGCTTTGAGGAGTTGTTTTACAAATTTTGGGTTGTGTTTTTCAAAACTGGATTTTTAAAAAAAAATATTTTTGAGCCTCTGCCCATTTCGATCGATCCAGCTTGTTTTTCGATCGATCGAAAAAGTGTCTTAGTTTGTTCTAAAACGACTGTCACATTCGATCGATCGAATGTAATTTTCGATCGATCGAATATCGTGAAAAAGGTTTTTAAAAGGCACTTTTCTGACTTTTTCAAAGATTCTATTCAAAACTTTTTTTCAAACCGTTCTCTCTCTCCGAGTTGGCTGGCTCCACATCCAGATTTTTTTGTCGTTTTGCTCCGTTGTTTTTGCAAAATCTCTCTCTCCTCAAGCCGGTAAGACCCTTTTGCCCTTCCTTTTGATTTATTTTTCATCATTTCATGCATAAATACATGCTTTTAGGGGTGATTTTCGCACTTTGCTTTTTTGGTTTTTTCTTTTGATTCAAGCCATAATTGATGCAATTGATCATTGGGTTTTTGTGGGGACATGTTATAGACATGATTTAAATAGTTTAATTTGATCAATTTTGAGTTTGATGTGAAATTGAAAAATCTAGGGTTTACTAATTGATCCGATTTGGGGATTTTGTGAAATTGAGAAGAATTTGATGCAATTGGCTTGTTGGATTGATGAAATTAAGCATTATAATCTATGTGTTGTGTTTTGTGATGCTCAATTCATCATTTGGTTTTAAAAATTTTCAATTTGTGTTAAATTTTTTGGGGTTTTTGTTAAGAAAATTCCTTGCTCAAGCCAATTTTGTCAAATTAATCTCAATTGAACTTAATAGCTCACTGCATTAGTACATGCATCATGGCATTTTATCTGCTCATGCATCATATAGATTTTAATTCTATTGTTTTTTGTGCTAACTTGCAGTCTGCCTTTGGTTTTGTTCTTTTTTTGTTTTGTTCTTGTGGTTTTCTCTTTGTGTCTCTGTCCTTTCCTTAGCATCATGCCTAGGAAAACTAGAGCCCATAGGTCTCGTCCCTTTTCCTCTCCATCCCCTCCCGCCTTTGACCGTGGGAGGTTTCCGAGTGAGAAAAACCAAGATCTTTTTGAGAAGCTTAACCTTAAGAGGAAGATTTGGGCTGAGCGTTCTGTTGTGTTAGATGAGCTAGATCCGGCCATTAGGGCTAACTTTGAGCGTCGGGGCTGGTTACCTTTGTTAGACATCTCTGATCCTCCTCCACCGTCTGCCTTGATTAGAGAGTTCTATTCGAACATCTCTATCCACGTCTATGATTCCAACACTTTGGTAAAGAGTTGGATACAAGGTATTGGGTACACCATTACTCCTCAGGTAGTGGCTGCTGCTCTAGGGGTACCGATGGTTAGGGATCCTGTCTATCCTTATGCTGAGTCTCCCGAGCTGAGCGATGTTTTGTCTTACATCACTGGTACTTCTGTCCAGTTGGCTTCTGATCCTAAGATCACTTCTGCTGAGCTCTCCGGGTTACATTATCTTTTCTTTAGGCTAGCCTGTCATTCCATCTGGCCTATTTCTCATATGCACACCATTCCTCTTGAGAGGTGTGTATTTTTATACGCTCTTGTTACTGATGCTCCTATCAGTTTTCCCCATCTATTTCTTCATTCTTTGAATGAGGTTTATAAGAGTTCATCTTCTTCACATGCTCTTGTTCATCCTATTTTCATTCATAGGATTTTACTCCATCTTAAGCTTCGTGGCTTTCCTTCCTCTGAGCCTGTTCATGTGATTGCTCCTATCGGTGCGTCTTTTCTTAGACAAAGGGCCGCTCATCTTCGAGCTGGTTCTAAACATCCTAGGTCTGAGCCCTTTAGTAGCGTACCTCCTCCTCCCTCTTCTTCTGCAGGTCTTGCTGGTGAGGACATTCCTGATCCGGTTGGTGCTGGTACTGCTGCTGCTGATGTTCCTTCATCTCCTTCGGCCGACTTCGATGTTCGTCGTACTTTGGCGACTGTCATGACTGTTCAGCAGGCTCATGGTCAGATTTTGGTGGACTTGCTGGATGAGATTCGTGCTCTTCGAGCTGATTTAGCTCGTCTTCATTCTTCCTTACCACCTCCTTTTGATGGCGACTCATGATTGCTCTTTGGTATTCCGTCACAAAAAGGGGGAGTGGATTTTTGACTTGTAGAGGGTTTCTTGTTGATAGGGGGAGACTTTTGTAGTTAGGGGGAGATATTGTTTTAGATTGTATCTAGGTGCTTCACTTTGTATATCATTTTTGGGATATTCGTGTTAGGGGGAGTAACATTGTTTGATATACATTTATTTTTATTGAGTCTTGTTGCTTTATGATTCACTGCGTATTGATTTATATTTATGACTTGTTCATTTTTATATGTCTTTATTTTGGATTGTGTGAATCTTACAAGAATGTTATACCTGTTGTTTTTACTCTTTTCTGTCACACATGCGTTTATGCATTTGTTGAGTATTTCAGGAATATACAGGTTGATTCAACTAAGCTGCTGTCTACACTTGCAACTGATGGATAGTAGTTAGGCTGAATTTGATTTTATGAGCATTACCTTTGTAAAGGGCTTTTTATTTGTAAAACTTTAAGCTGTTAATTAGGGTTTTGTCACGGATTGCCAAAGGGGGAGTTTGTTAGGTTCTAAGGTCTTAGGATTTTATGTATTTAGAACTCTAATTTGTAATGTTGGCAAACCATAATCAAAACATTGTATTTAGTCTTGTTTAGAATTGCTCAAAGTTGGTTTAATATTGTAAAGTTGGAATCGAGTGGCTGCAGAAGTACTTGGGACTTTCGGCCTGGCTCGATCGATCGAAGAATAGACTCGATCGATCAAAAATCGCACAGGTTGAGTTTTCTGCAGAATTTCCAACTCAGCCCCACTTCATTAAACATTTAGGGTTTTGTGTTTTTACCCTAGGTATATAAACTAAACCCTAGCCACGCTTTTGAAGGTTGTCCATATTGCTTTGTTGCTCATACATTGCTGTTTTGTGTGAATCTCTTGTGAGATCTTTGAGGAGACTTCCTTTACACAAAACTTAGGGTTTTCAAGGTAGAGATGATTTCAACATCTTGAAGATCATTATAGTTGCAACCATTGGAACTTAAAAGAAAAGCAAGCGGGGAGCTTGTAGCTGATTAAAGAATTCAAGAAAGAAGTAGTCCGTAGATTTGGAGCCTGCGCGTGGTCGTGTCAGGAAGTTTTACTGGTTGGTAGCATTAGGAAGTCAAGCGGGGAGCTTGTAGTCCTTCTGTAAGAACTTCAATTCTTTCATAGTGAATTCTGTTATGCCTTGAGGATCGGTGGGTCAAATCCTCCCCAGGTTTTTACCGAGTGGTTTCTTGGGTGATCATATCTTGTGTTATTTATTATTCCGCTGCTTTATATCTTGATATGATTATTTGATTGCTTTAACCTAGAATTGCATAATTTGACTAAGTAACAACTTGGCTAATTAATCTAGGCTACGCAATCTGTGTGTTTAAGGGGTCTAAATTCCTAACAAGAATCAACATTTTCCTCTTCAATATTTGGCTGTGATGTTGAGGCCTTTGAGCTTGCCCTTGATTTTGTTTGAAATCTAGTATTCTTCCTTGGTTCTCCAACACCAGCAAGATGGGATCAATAACATCACGCTTATCATATCGTGCCTTCATCTTTTGGTTATACTTCACAAAGACCAAATCATTTAGTCGTTTTTGTGCAAGTCTATTCCTTCTTTTTGTGTGAATCTACAACCATTTATGAAAACTAAGTATTAGACTATAGTGAATAATTAAACCATTGGAATTTTCTATGAAATAAAGTAGCTCATCAAAGGATAAAATCTACTTATCATACTTAAAACTCACCTGCTCAAACACACTCCAATTACGCTCACAACCACATGCACTACAAGTCAAGCTCAAGATTCTTATAGCTAACTGTTGCAAATTCGGAGTTGAGCTCCCATACAAACTCCACCATTCAGCTATGTTAAAAAAAATAAAAAAATAAGTATGAGTAATGATATATGATATATTAGAAGTCAGATTTTTTTTTTTTTTTTGGGTGTAAAAAGTGCCACTATTCTAGTCATTATAAGTTAGATATAAATGCTTTCTTACCTGGAGCCCTTGTATTTCTTGATCTTTTAGCCAATTCAATGCCAAAGAGTCCTTTAGCTTTCTTATAGATGGATAGTTCAGCCATGATCTTGTCTTGAATTTCAGCACTAGGAACTAATCTTTGTATACAAGCATACAATCTTGCTGTAATTTCATGATTTGTTGCTATGTTATCATCAAAATAGAAGTACTCAGGATTCAAGAAGTGACCCGCTGCATGCAAAGGCCGATGTAATTGATATTCCCATCTCTCATCAATGATTTTAAAAATATTTGAATACCTTTCTTCATTCTCATTAAAAGCTTTTATAATAGCTTCTTTGGCCCTATCCATTGCCTCATATATATAACCCATAGCTGGTTTTCTCTCATTATCAACAAGGCGAAGAACTCGAATAAGAGGGCCTATAACTTTAAGAATGTAAACTATAGTATTCCAAAAAGAAGGCATTAAAATTGTTTCTACTACTCGTTTAGCATTTGCTTCCTTTGCCCATCTACTACGAACCCACTCCTCAGAAGTAAACATGGCCCTTAGGTTATGCTTTTGCTTATAAATGGATTTTATTGTAAGATATGAAGTGCAAAACCTAGTTTTCCCAGCCCTAACCAACTCTCTTTGTTTTGTGTATTCTCTCATCATATTTAAGACCCCCCCATGGTTGTAGATATATCCAATCAATTGAATGGCTCTTTCCAAAGTTTTTGCAATTCTAGGAATTTTTCCAATGTCCTCCAATATAAGGTTAATGCAGTGTGCAGCACATGGAGTCCAATACAAATTTGGTCTTTTTGCTTCCAACAACTTCCCAGCCAACACATAATTAGATCCATTATCCGATACTACTTGGACTAAATTAGGCTCCCCAATCTCTTCTACAAATGCATCAAGTAATTCAAAAGTTTTTTCCCCAGTTTTCATAAAAGATGATGCATCAATTGACTTCACAAACATGGTTCCAGATGGGCAATTCACCAAAAAGTTAATCAAGGTCCTACTGGTTCTACTAGTCCACCCATTAGACATAATAGAACAGCCATATTTCTTCCAATCTTGCTTGTGACCACTCAATAGCTCATTTGTGTAAGCCACCTCCTTTTTGAGAATTGGAACTCTTAACTCATGGTAACTAGGAGGCTTCATATTTGGACAATACTGCCCAATAGCTTCAACTGCCCATTTAAATTCATCTAAGCAAGCAACATTGAATGGTATACCGGCTAGATAAAATAGCCGGCCAATATACTGACAAGCTTGTGCTCTTTTCTCTTTGTCAAGTTTATCATTGATGTTAGTTTGCTTCATCTTATCCTGTTTCCTAAGTGCAACTACTTTTTCTGGCTTTAACGTTACAAAAGAATCCATGGGACCTTTCAACTTCTTAGACTTTGGCATTAATTTCACAGCTTTCACTTGGGTGCTACTGCCAACCCCTCTCTTACTAGAGCATAATTTTTTCCCTTTTTGGATAACTTCTACTTCCTCTACCTCATCATCATCTACATCCTCAATTTCAATCATATTATCTATATCATCAAAATCAGGCATCTTGTCATAGTTCTCCTTGTCACTCTTCGTCTCTGCCATATACTGTGCAAGCTCTTCTCTAACATGATCAGGACATTTTAAACACTTTGCACTATTTTTAAAATTCCCTACTTGATGCTGCTTAGCTCTATGTATCCCTCCCTTTGTGACTTTATTACAAAAGAGGCAAGTCACTGCATTTTTGTCTTCCACATTAGCTAAATAGTTATATTTCCATCCCGGATCTTTTCTCCTCCCATTATCTGAAGCCATTCTACATATAAAAAAAAAAAAAAAAAAAAAAAAACCCAACACAATACATTTAATAGGATTCTATATTAAGCTAGCTATGTATCATTTACTATGGTTTAAGCTCTAAAAATTGAGTGAAGTAATGAGTTCAAGAAAAGGGAAAGTTGTTGGAGACAGAGAGGAGAAAGTTGCTGGAGACTGAGGGTCCAACAGAGAAGAGAAAAGGGGGGAAAAATAGAGAAAAAATAGAAAGGAGAGAGTTTTATATGCTCTGAAAAGGGGGAAAAAAACAGAGGGTCCAACAGAGAAGAGAAAAGGCCGAAAAAACAGAGAAAAAACAGAGAGGAAAAAGTTTTATATGCTCTGAAAAGGGGGGGGGGGGGGAAATAGTGTTCAACACAGAAGAGAAAAGGGGGGAAAAAGTAGAGAGCAAAGAGTTTTATATGCATTGAAAGTGTGGACAACGACATTGCAGTGAGAGAACACTCAGTAAAAGAAAAAGTGTAAAAAAAAAAACTAAAAGAATAGGAAAATGTTACCTGATGTTGGTTGATTGCCAGCAACAACTGGCCCACTCTCTTCCAAACCCTAGAAGAAGACGAAATGCCTTTGTTGAGTTTGCTCTGATGTTTATTTTTTTTTTTTTTTGGAGAAAGTGCTTTGATGTGGGTTGACTGTTGCTTTGCTCTGATGTGCCTGAAACTTCTTTGATTTCTCTATTGTTTTATCTTTTGCTTTATGCTTTTTTTTTTTTTTTATATATTAATTTATTTGATATAGTGGGTGACAGCTCATCCCCCACTGAGGTAATAGTTTTAAATCAACCATACACCTCTTTAAATTTACAAAATATGCCATCACAGCCCTTAAAAGCCCAAATCAGCCTCAGGCGCTCGCCTCTAGCCTAACAAAATACATCTGGGCGAGCGCCTAGGCTCCAGAGGCGAGCGCCTCACTAAAGGCGCCTCGCCTCAGTGCCTCTGAGGCGCTTTTCTGGTGCCTCGCCTTGCCTGGGTTCCTAGGCAAGCACCCGGAATGCCTTTGACTACACTGAATTGAATATTTTCCCCCTCTTTCATTTTCTATTGGTTTTCTCGAGAATTAAACAAGGTGTTATTATGTATAATTTGAGTTGGAATTTTACGGTATTATCTCTTTATTATCTTCATTTTGATAGCTGATTTGGGTTTGAATTTTTATTTTGCAATTATAGAGTTCCTAAAATATTTTACATTCATTTTTAAATGAGTGGATTAGATTTATGACGTACATTTTAAGAAAATATTGACTATCACCATTTTGGTATCTATTTAAATTATTGATGATGTGCCATAAGCAATCCACTCAATTCAGAAAAAATAGATAAGATTTTAGGAATTCCATGATGAAGTTAGCCTAAGAACTCTAGAGGATTCTAAACATTGGTATAATCAGTGTGTTAGCTTCAGTGATCAATATTTTGTGTTTGAATTGTTAAGTGAATTGAAACAGGTATGCAATCTTATTAATGGGTTTCAGATATTTCTGGTGAATTTGAATTTTCCACATCTACAGCTAAGGACTAGGTTGACTTATTGTTTATGTATAGGAAGCTTAGCATGTAAAAGGACTTTATCACTAGAATGATAGTCTCAATGTTGTAGGGGAAGAAATGGGCACCCAAATGCCTGCATGTAGCGATCGTACAAGGACAAACTGGACACCAGCAATGGAGTGCTATTTTATTGATCTTTTATTAGATCAAGTGCATAGGGGGAATAGGATGGGCCATACATTCAACAAACAAGCTTGGACTGATATGCTGACCATGTTCAATGCCTATTTTGGATCCCCATATGATGAAAAGGTCTTGAAAAGTCATTACACTAATTTGTGGACTCAATTCAATGATGTAAAGAGTCTACTTGATCAGAATGGATTTTCAAGGGACGATACTAAACAAATGGTGGTTGCCAGTCATCATGTTTGGGATGCTTACATCAAGGTGCATTATTTTTGTTAATGTTTAGATTTAATCTACACCTTTGGTGTCATAGTGAGTGGTGACTTGACATTATATACATGCAGGCTCACCCAGAGGCACAGTTTTATAGAAACAAAGCCTTGATGAACTTCAATGATTTGTGCTTGATATATGCACATACAACAGCAGATGGAAGATACAGCCTATCAAGTCGTGATATAGACTTTGATGATGACATTCAAGGAGTGAATACTGGTGTGTTTTTATATCCTGTCATAGATCAGCAGAAATGATGCATATGCCATTGGCATTGGAATGTATGCTATTGGGTTTTTTTTGCTTAAATTACTATTTTTCATTGTGATTGATTTGGTTATACTATCTAATTCTTTATTATTTATTATCACTGTTATTTTATTCTAGAGAGTATGCATAAAACAAGAAAGGGCCATAAGCAACAACCCCCTTCCTTTTTTTCTCATGAGTCTATCCAGAGATAGATGGGACTCTATGCCCCTTAGAATTTAATAAATTTTGAAGTAATAATGGCCTTTTACCATCTTTGAAATTTGTACACTGCAATCTCTCTTTTAGCCAATCCTTGGGCAGACAACAATGGTCTGCTTTCCACAAGGATCAGAATTGTGGTTACTGCTGATTTTGAGCTTAGCCAATTATGACCTAAGTAGTACCTAATGATAAGACTTGTAGTTGCTGTTGTATTGCAAACATGTCTGTATTATGGGGAAACAAGCACATTTATTCCTATCCACAGAAAAGAGAAAAAAATGTTGCAGAGAAATGAGCACATTGTGCTTGGCTTTGTGCGAACACTTGACTGAACTGGTCCTGATGGTTTATTTTTTGGGAAGTTGCATATCTTACTTCATTTGATAGCTAGGAACTGGGTGCAGCAAGATTGATTGAAATTACAAATGTTCTATGTTAGCTTATAGTAATGAGTATTCAAGAAGTATAATCTGTTTTTAATGAATAAAAACTGCTTTTACTGATTAGGTGTTGCAATGAATAGCCTTGTACCGGCAAGTAAAGAGCATTCAAAAATAGATTAGACACTAGCCATGGACCGATATTTTGTCAAACTTTTGCTGGACCAACTTAAAAAAGGCAATAAGATCTGTAATACATTCAAGAAACAAGCATGGAATGATATGCTCACCTTGTTCAATGGAAAATTTGGCTCTAAATATGGAAAGAGTTTCTTAAAACACCGTTTTAAGAAATTATTGAAATATTATACTGATGTGAAGAGTCTACTTGAGGTAAAGGGATTTTCTTGGGATGAAATTCAACAAAAGATATCAGCAGATGATTATCTATGGGATAATTACATCAAGGTACACGATCATATATATTTGGTTATTGGTACTCATTTTTACTGTATTTCATGTGTACAATTGCTGATGTAGGCACACCCAGATGCGCATCCATACCGTAGGAAGACCTTGCTAAACTATTGCGATTTGAAATTGATATTTGGAAATGCAGTAAGCAATGGACATTGCAGTCATTTATTGCAAGGGAGAAACTTTGAAGATGATATCATACAGATCAAGATGGGTGAGGTTCATTTCTTGAATTAAAAGGAGGACCTTTAGAGGGAACCTGTATTCTCGAGGACACTCCTCTCCAATTTATTAGTATAATTCTGTTTACTTATTGAAATAAAAAATCTGGTTTCGCCTTTATACATGCCACTTGGGATTTATTGATAATCATATTTAAGATTTTGGTTAATATTTGGGTGTCCAATAGGTCTTTAAGCTTCACAAAATGAAATTTTATCGGATATGTTTAATTAGAGAGATTTGTATTCTGTATAACGGTTATTTTTTTTCTCATGTTTGCATTCCTTAAATGGAAATTTGATTTATAGGTTCTAGTTTTTTCATTACGTGCCTGTAGGCATGCCCAGTTCATTAAGATCCATGAGATTTTAATTCATTTTAATAATTTCTTTAAATTTTCTCTTAGGGTTAGGACAAATTTACTGGGCTGTGGATATTGTTCTGTACCCCATCTTATTGCTATTTAATGATGTTGAATTATATGTATTACTGTTTGTCAATGGATGGCAAGTATAATGTTCTTCTAGCTTAATTTATGTTTGAAAGTCTGAAACGTTTTGATGAATGAGAAGTTATCTATTATCCTTATAAATCAGTCAATTTTACCTATCCTGTAGCTGAAGAAAAGGAGGGCCATGCCTCTTCTGATAGTGAATGTCGAAGAACAAATTGGACATCAACAATGGATCGTTACCTTATTGAATTGTTACAAGACCAGGTGCTTAGAGGGAATAAAATTGGTCATGGATTTGTGGCCGAGGCATGGATTGAAATGGTTAGACTGTTCAATGCAAAATTTGGATCTCACCATGACAAAGATGGTCTGAGGAATAGATACAAACATTTAAGGGGACAATATAATGATATAAAGGTTCTTCTTGATCAGAGTGGGTTTTCTTGGGATGAACCAGGAGAAATGGTAACTGCTGAGGATTATGTCTGGGATTCTTATACCAAGGTGAATTTCTAGTTACTCATTCTTGTATCCTTTAGATATTTGTAGTTTTATTATGTGACTTATGTATAAAATATGCAGGTGCATCCTGATGCTGAGTCATATAGAAATAAATCTGTTCCCAGCTATCACAAATTATGTGTTATATATGGTGAAGAAGTTTGTAATGGAAGATACAGCATTTCGACATGCAATGCAGATCTTGACAGTGAAGAACCAGATTTGAGAATTGGTAGGTTTCTTGTTTCCGCAGCAAGAGCTTCCCAAATAATTTAAGGAAGTTATTATCTGCTTATTTATTGTCTTATTTTCTTTTTTGTGTTCTTCACCTACTATATCAGTCTCCTTTCAGTTGCATTATTTCCTTTTCTTTCATTGCTATCCTAATTCTGATGTACCTGAACCCATGCAATTATCATTCTAAATATTTCTACATGGTTGTTGACCGGGGTTGACAATGCTGATCTATCTAACTTTGCCTAAAACGAGAGTGTTACCACATCATTTAATTAAAAAAAATGAAGTATAAGTTGTCTCATTGGACTTGTCATCTTTGAAATACATATTTCTTATTGCATGAATTAACAAAATCTTTGCTTTATAATAGGGGAGGATATGAATATCCAATGCTATGCAAACAGTGGTTGTTCGACAACAGATTGGACACCTTCAATGGACCGTTATCTCATAGATGTAATGCTAGAGGAAGTGCATAAGGGGAAGAAGATTGACTACACTTTCAACAATCAAGCATGGATAGATATGTTTATGTTGTTCAAGGAACAATTCTCATTACAACATGACAAAGATTTTCTGAAAAGTCGTTATAGAAGTTTGGTAAAGCAGTACTTTGATATGAAAAATCTTCTTGAACAGAGATGATTTTCATGGGATGAAACACAGCAAATGGTCACAGCTTTTGATGATGTTTGGGATGCACATGTGAAGGTGCTTTGTCAACTTATTTTAGTCTTAAATGTCAGTTCGTGTATACATAGCTATTGGCTAAGACTTTGTTTATGTAGGAACACCCAGATGCAAAACCATACCGAATCATGCCGATGCCATATTATAATGACTTGTGCTTGATTTATGGAAATCCAGCTTCTGATGAACGGTGTAATGAAGCGCGTCAACATCTAGGATGTAATGGTTTTTGTGAGATTTTGGTTCGACAAGCTTATAAGCAATCTCAGCATTTGCCTATTTTTTCCCGCTTCAAGTATTTGGTCTTTAGTCAATGAGCAATTAGATGTTTGTGTTCAGTGTGTCTGGATACATATACCTGTGCTATTTCATATTGCATTGATTGCAATAGCATTTTGTCAAGATATGTTTAAATGCTTTCTTGAACCAAGGGAAAAAAACAGAAAGAGAACAAGTCCCTACTCCCTCTTTAATATGAAACACAGTGATCATTGAAGTTAAAAGAAAATTTTTGTTTTTCTAAAATGAGCAAATAAAGATTACTTTTCCCCATATTTACGTTATTTTAGAATTTTCTGAAGGTGCCAGACTTAACAATAGCTATCACCAAAGAACTGATTGGACACTATCGATGGACCGATATTTTATTGATCTAATGTTAGAGCAAGTTCGTAATGGAAGTATGGTTGATCAAAAATTCAACAAGCTAGGCTGGAGTGATATGATTGCAAAGTTTAGTGCAGAATTTGGGTCTCAGCATGACAAAGATGTCCTAAAAAGTCGTTTTATGAATTTGAGGAAGCGGTTTAATGATATGAAAACTCTACTTGACCAGAGTGGTTTTTCTTGGAATGAAATGCAACAAATGATTTGTGCTGAAGATGATGTCTGGGATGCTTATGTCAAGGTGATATTTTCTTCTGAATTTCCATTACACAAATATTCTTTTTGGTCCCAACAACTTATAGATAATTTTTGTAGGTACATCCTGATGCAAGAACATACCGCAATAGAACTCTCCCAAATGTCAACGATTTGTTTTTGATATATGGAAATGACAACACTGAGCAAAGGCAAAATTACTCTGATCACTTTATGGATGTTGAGGACTATGAGCTGGGAGTAAATATTGGTCTCTCTCTCTCTCTCGTATTTCAATATTACCTTTAGGTAGACAAGATTGGTACAATCAGTTAAGGACTTCTCTGAAAATGTTTGAACTACACGTGTGATATTAGAGGAGGACCATCTGAAAATTGCACTAGCATGTTTAATTTACAGGTGCAATAGTTGTCCATTTGCTAGTATAATTACTATAAATAATTTGTCAACTTTGTTGTTGTAATAAGTATTAATTTGTCACTATCCATGCAAAAAGGAAGTTTTAATTTGATGCTAATACAACTACTTGACTCAGTTTTCCTGAAAGTTTAATACAAAAGAACTGAAATTTGCCCATTTCAAGTAATTTTTGAAGCTATTAATTTTGTTAAACAGTATGAAACAACATTATTATTACTTTTTTTTGGTACTGTATGCCTCCAGAATAAATCCTCTCATGTAATGACAGTTATTTTTAAAGTTGTAGGTGAAGAGGATTACCAGTCCCCTGCTAATAATGATCCTCTGAGGATAAATTGGACAAGGGAAATGGACCATTATTTTATTGTCCTTATGTTTGAACAGTTGCACAGAGGGAATAAGATTGGTCGTACATACAATGCTAAAGCTTGGACCTGGATGAATGCGTCATTTAGTAAAAAATTTGGATTCCTTTGTGACAAAGATGTACTAGAAGATCAGTATTGGAGCTTGAGGAAAGAGTATATGGACATCACAGATATCATCAATCATAATGGCTTTGCTTGGGATGGAATTTGCCAAACAATGACAGCTGATGATGATGTTTGGGAAGCTTATATCAAGGTGCTATTTTTTCTTATTTGTAATGTTGCTAGGATAAAGGGTTATCCCTTTTTGTTTCCCTTGGTTATCACTAAAGAGCACTGCGCATGCCACAGTATGGTAAACATGTGTGCGCGCACACACATTCTTTCTTTCTCTCCCGCTTGCTGAAATGATAAACAGTCTTCATGAAGTAAACTCTATGTTGTGTGTAACGTAGGGTGCAGAACTTAATCTTATCGATAGTTGAACATTGAACTGTATAATTTTTATCAGCTTTTATTTAAAAATGGCATTTTGCAGGATCATCCAGATGCAGTTACATACAGAGATACGATCTTGGGTGATTATTGTGATTTGTGCTTGATTTATGGTAATGAAAGTCAGCATAGTAGATCAAGTTATTTCGACGTAAAAATGGAGATCAACACCAACACCCTAGGGATGGGGATTGACGATATAATTGGAGAGGCGCTATCTCCAGCTACTGAGTTTGAAATATCTCATCAGAAAAGAAAGCGAAAATCTGCTCCTTTGTCAACCTCAGCATGTATCCAAAAGGTTAGGAGAACCATCAAGAAAGAGACACAAGAGGCAGTTGAGGGGAAGCCATGTGTAGTAAAAACATATTTGGGTACTGAGGAAGACAAAGACTACAGCTCAATAAAATGTATAGTTACAGCACTTCAAACTGTTCCTGACATGGATGATGAGATTTTCTTGGAGGCTTGTGAACTTTTAGAAGATGAGAGAAAGGCCAAAATGTTCGTGGCCATGGATGTCACAGCACGGAGGAAGTGGTTATTGAAAAAGCTTCGACGGTAGCATCTATTTTTCTTGTTAATGTCAGATATAATTTTGGTACTTTTTTATCGGGTAGTTTTTCCAATGTAATTCAGATCCTATATTAATGTAAAGGCATTTTTCAATGCAATTTCCTGTTTGATTTCCTTATTGAAATTGGAAAAAAAAGGGAATTGAATTTGCTTTTGCTGGGAGGTCCTGCGCATGGTGATGGTTGATTGTAGCTGGATTTATGGTTGATTGCCTGGAATGTTGATGAAAAATACATTCTCAATCGATATTTTTCCCAAAACAAAAATAGATTGAAGCTTTGACATGTGTTGCACGTTTATATTTTTTAATGCATATATGACAGTAAATGGACTTGTGTCCATGTTAGGGCATAAAATTTTATCTAGAAGTGAAAAGGATTTTTTGCCATTTAGCTAGCATATTGATATACAATAAATCTATATGCACTAAATCTTTTAATGGACTTTTCACACATCCCCTTTCCCTTTTTGAGTGTGAGATTTTTGATAAAAAATTATTGTGCTGAGTGGATTCTACTTTCTTCACTTTTTCATTTTTCTCCTCTCCAAATAACCAAACAAAGGAAAGTTCCCTTCCCTTCTCTCTTCATTACACAATCGGTGTCGTCGACAAAGAGGGGAAGTTTGTAGGAAAATGAGAAATGCGTGGACAAAAGATAGCTACTTTTCCAGAAAGTCAAAAACACGTGGCCCTCTCTTTGAACTTTGTTGGACGGATTGCATGGAAGATGGCTACCTACTTTTATTACCACTAGCGGGTTGCCCGCACGATGCGCGGATAATGTTGTAAGTTTCTTTGAAAGAAGGTTGTGGAAAATGTTGAACATATATTAGAGTAATAATATGAATTATTGTTGCGATAACATAAAGGTTTTTGTTGAATTAAAGTAGTACAAATTAAGGTGATAAAAAAATATAGACTATAGCATAATTGTTATTGTGGGTGCATTTTTGGAAATAGGCAGGGTGTGGCCCTTGCTCCCATTTCTTAGCATCCCACATCGAAGAGAACTCCCTCCCCCCCATACCTTATAATTGATGGCTACTTCTTCCTTTTATTGTGGGTGCATTTTTGGGGAGAAAATTGCTTTTTGCCCCTTTTTGAAAAAAAAAAAAAAAATCCAGCATTTTGCCCTCTTTCTCAAACTAATTAAGGAAATGCCCCTCTTTTGAAAATCGAGTTTCTGAAAATCGATTTAGGCCCTATAGCGGCGTTTTTAAGGACCTTATAGTGACGTTTTAAGGACCTATAGTGATGTTTTGTAACTCGATTTTCATAAAGTCGAGTTACATGCAATTTTTTTTTCTTTTCTTTACCTATAACTCGACTTTATGAAAATCAAGTTACAAAACGTCACTATAGGTCCTTAAAACGTTACTATAGGGTTCTTAAAAACACCGTTATAGGGCCTAAATCGATTTTCAGAAACTCGATTTTCAAAATAGGGGCATTTCCTTAATTAGTTTGAGAAATAGGGCAAAATCCTAGATTTTTTTTCAGAAAGGGGCAAAAAGCAATTTTGTCCCATTTTTGGAGATAGGCTTAACTGATGGCTACTCCCTCCTTTCATGCTTCAGCTTATAAGGTATGGGGGTGAGGGAGTTCTCTTCGATGTGGGATGTTAAGGAATGGGAGCTAGGGCCGCACCCTGCCTATCTCCAAAAATGCACCCACAGTTATAAAAATTAGAAATTAGATGAAATTAATTGTTTTTCATAAAAAGCGAGAATTTTAAGTTGCACGCATATATCCATTACAATTATTATTTATTTTTTTATTTTTTTGGGTGCTAAATTGATATGAAGCCTCTTAATTTGGAAATACACTTCAATGACCATGGAGTGCATTTTTATAAGAAAACAAAACAATACAAAACAACACAAAATTCAATTTTGGTTGTAATCCTTTTCGAGTTCTTTCTCAATTGGATACCTCAAAGTTACATGCTTTAGGGGCTGAATGCCAATCATTCAAAGTTACGTGCAAATATGAGATTAAAGGTTAAATACAAAATTACTATGATAAGGCACCGTATAACAGAACCTCATGTTTTAAAATAATATATATGAAGTTATTTTTATGGCTGCACATTTCCTTTGTGACAGAATCATTATTACAAATAGTTTAACAATGGAAGAACACCAAATGATCAAATACGGTGCCATGGAACTTAAGAGAAGATACCAGATTGAATTTTAATATATTGCACATATAGTAATACATGGTGCCAAGAGTGAATTGTCACAAATTCCAAATAATTTGTAAATAAAAAAAGAAAAAGGAAAAAGAAAAAGAAATCAGGTGAACTTTTAAAGCCATATGGTTACCAACTTACCACTATAATTCCATTTAAATAAAATTGTACATGTTTAAGGCCAGGTGACTCAATAGTGTATCTTTGAAAGAAATCTAAATTGGCACAAGACCAAATGGGGTCCAGTTGTGTGTGTTGGTCACCACCAGCAACCATCACCATATTCACCCTTAATTGGCATCAGCAAGTAGCCAAGCACCTAAGGTGAATTTGTTTTTGTAGATATGAAATCATTTGTTGAAATAATATCTGTAGACACATGCCACGTTAGATTTATCTAGCTAATATCAATTCTCCAATCTTATACTAATCCTTGATGTGATTTTTTTATTGTACAATGAGTAAATTGATCTTAACACAACCAAAAATTTCAAGGAATATAGAAATAACACTATAGGCTACCAATTCATGTACTCCATAATTAACCCAAATAAAGAACAATTACCATGTGATATCACCATGACCGATCTTGGATTATTCCATCCATGACATTCACTTTCTTCTTCAATGCAAGCTTCAAATCCTCGATTGTTGTGATTCAACAATGTTGTATCTTCACACACAAAGAGAAAGAAAGAAGGAAAAGAAATATTTTCTTGTCAAAATGAGTATAAGCTTTCAATATAATTTTAGTTACAGCCATATGCTTGTCAACATCTAGAGAGAGAGAGAGAGAGTACTAGAGGAAGTATCATCCAGCAAATTGAGGACAGAGATACGAATGGTGATTCCCAACGTCATCACAACCCACAAGGTTCAACATACTTTTAACCCTGCCTTCTTCACATTAATGCTTTTGCATTTGTATTCTAGTTCTAGTACTTATATAAGAAGATTGGGAATAGGAGAAGTTAGGCAATGCAAGAGTTACATCTGAAGGTGGAAACGAAAAGCCCAAATCTGATATCAAGGCTGGATAAATGAAAAGCATTATAATTCCTTTTAAGATAAGGATATCCACCCCTTTAAATGAGAGAGAAAGAGAAATGACCACATGCACTCATTAAACATTTAGGTAAGGTGGAAGGTCAAATGGAAAAATACTCAAAGGCAGATGTTCAAGTATGTTGATTCTAAAAAAAAAAAAAAGATGTTCAAGTATGCTAAAAGACATGAAGAGAAGAGAGATGTGGAGGGAGTAAACTCTTCAAAGGGAGTGCCACATGGCAGAACCTCGTGCTCTCCCGCAAGAGGTCTCTGCTTTTATATATATATTGATTTGTTTGACCACAATGACCAGTATGTTGCTTAGAAAGTTCCAAGATTTATTTTAGGTTTCACACGGAAACTTGCATGATATTGCAATCAAAAAAGCATCTGTGGTTCTTGGAAAGTTCAGAGAGTCACACCAAAAGCAATGTAAAAAGCATCAATATGGGACTTTAAAGTTCAAAGAGTTGCTGGACACACCGAAAGCAAGCCACCTTTAAAAGCTCCTCTTGCTTGCATTCACCCTCTTACTAATTTGGCTTTCACTTTCCTGAGTTATATTGCAATACCTTCACAGTTTTCTTTCTCCTCATTTAAGATCTTTACAACTGTTTGCTCATAAATCTCGATGGCTCTTGTGACCTACAAAGGAGCCTCATCTTCTTCTTTCACCCACCAACTCAAGAAGTTTGATGTCTTCTTGAGTTTTAGAGGTGAAGATACCCGTTTTGGTTTTATAAGCCATTTGTATGACACTTTGCGTTTGAAGGGTATTCACACCTTCATTGATGATAAGCTTCCAAGGGGAGAAGAAATTTCTACAGAGCTTCTCAAAACCATTGAAAACTCAATGATGTCAATAATTGTATTTCCTGAAAACTATGCATCTTCCACTTGGTGTTTGGATGAGCTTGCCAAGATTGTTGAGTGTAAAAAGAATGACCAATTGGTGCGACCGGTTTTTTACAAGGTTGATCCATCTGAAATTCGTAACCAAAATGGAAAGTTCGGAGAAGCCCTAGCTAAACTTGAAAGAAAACTTAAGGATAGCAAGAAAGTAGAAAGATGGAGAAAAGCTCTCCATGAAACCGCTAATATATCTGGTTGGCATTACAAGCATAGGTATGTATTTAATGACAACTATTGTACTTTTTATAACTTTCAGTGGTCTGATCACTAATTTTATTGTTAAACAACAATTACTGCTAATTTATCAATGTCTTTTGGCCAAATTATGTACGTATTTTTTTTTCTTCATATCTATGACTGTAGAGGTTATTAGCTAGCAATGTTGAAATAGAAGGATTAAAAAAAATAATAATAAAACTTACTGATTAAATAGGAGTGTCCTATATATATATATATATATAGGAGTTTCTTTCTCCCACATATTATTTATTTAAAAATTTTCCCAAATCTATCCTTAATAATTTAGTTCTAGTATTAAAAGTGAGTTTTAACAAGTTTTTTTTTTTTTTTTTTTTTTGAGAAGTTTCAATTATCAGTAACTTAGATTTTCCATGCAACTTCATTCTAGACATATTAATACTCAAAATTGCACCGAATCAAGGGTTGAACCGTCAAACTGGTAAACCATATGAAAATCTGGATTGTACTGACAGAAACTTAAGCTTTAGTTTCACAACCAAAAAAAAAAAACCTGATTCAATCATGAAAATTTGACTTAAAAAAAAAAAAAATCAAAACACATGGCTTTGCTCGAACGGTTTTGTTTTAAATGTTAAGTCATTTTGATCAAATTACCATACTTTCCTTCAATTTTACACTTTCATTTATTGTCTTTTAAGTCTTTAACTTTCAAACTTGAAATAAGTAGGCAAATGATCAATTCAGGTATCTTATTATTTAGTCATTTTTTTAAATATAAACACATATAAATTCTATATATGAATAAATTTTCTAAACAATAATATCCTATTAATTTCAAATTATGTTATGCCCGCATTTTTATGTTTAAATTGAATGTCATATATATGGGAATTAATACAAGCCACTTACTTTAATTCTCAATATTTAAAATTTTTATGCACAAGCCGAACATCTTAAATTTACTTGATCTTCACATTTCTATTTTCTAGTCTAACTCGTTATATATATTTTTTAATGTTATGTGAATGACAGATGCAATGAGTTCAAATTTATCCAAGGAATTGTTGAAGAGATCTCAAATTCTAAATTTAATCGCACACCATTATTTGTTGCTCGATACCCTGTTGGAATAAATTATCGTGTAAAGACCATTATTTTAGATATTAAGTCAAATGATGGTCATATAATAGGTATTTATGGCCCTGGTGGAATAGGTAAGACAACAATCGCAAAAGTTATTTTTAATAGAATTTGTGATCATTTTGATGGATTTTGTTATCTAGAAAATTTAAGAGAAAGATCGAAGACAGATGCTAGTGTAATAGAACTACAAGAGGCACTTCTTTTTGAGATCTTAAGGGATACAAACTTAAAGGTGGGTAACAAATCTAGGGGAATCAATATGATAAAGGAAAGACTTTCATTTATGAGGATCCTTTTAGTTCTTAATGATGTGGATAAATGGATCCAAATAGAAAATTTGCTTGGAGGATGTGATTGGTTTGCTTCTGGAAGCAAAATCATTATAACAACAAGAGACAAACACTTGGTAGCTACTCTTGGAAATTGTTGTTCAACCTACTCGGTTAAGGAATTAGATCAAGATGAAGCTCTTGAACTTTTTAGTATGCACGCCTTCCAAAGCAACAAACCCAAAGATGATTATTTGGAACTTGCAAATAGAGTTATACAATATGCCAAGGGATTTCCATTGGCTCTAGTAATAATTGGTGCTGATTTGTATGGAAGAACTAAACTTGAATGGAGAAGTGCAGTAGAAAAGTATGAAAGAATTCCCAATGAAGAAATCAAAAAAATACTCGAAATAAGTTATGAAGGATTGGATAAAACTGAAAAAGATATTTTCCTCGATATTGCATGCTTCTTTGAGGGATTTCCTAAGGAGTATGTCATTGATATACTGGGTGCTTGCAATTTATATCCAATTTATGGAATTCGAAGACTTATCGATAAGTGCCTAATAATCGTTGGTCAATATGATAAATTGTTGATGCATGACTTGCTAAAACAAATGGGTAGGGACATTGTTCAACGGGAATCACCAGACTTGCCTGGAGAGCGTGGTAGGCTATGGTGTTATGAGGATGTTCATAAAGTACTAATACAAAATACGGTATGCATTATCTTGGTTCATTTTCTACTTTTTTTTCAAATGGCAAATGTAGTGATTATTTTCCATTTAATGTTGAATAAAATTTAAGTTTATTAGTTTAGTTCTTGTTTAGTTTTAACTGTCATTATACTTTTAATGAATTTTAATGTATAGTATGATTGACTTGATGCTTTGTCTAATTAGGGATCGGAAAAAATTCGTAGCATAATGATATGCTCACCTGAAGCATCAAAGATGAAGTTAGAACCTAAATGTTTTGAGAAGATGAAAAATCTCAAGTTCCTTATGGTTAGTAATGTAGATATTTGTAGAGATCTCAAATATCTTCCTAAGGAATTAAGGGTTCTTGATTGGTCCAAATTTCCTCTGTCTTCCCTACCATCCAATTTTGATCCACAAAAACTCATTGCACTTAACACGCCAGAAAGTTGGGTTACATTGGACAAGCTTTTCAAGGTATAATCATTTTTATTTATTTATAAATTATTATTACTTTATTAAACTATATTTTAATAACATTTGTTGGAATTAGATATTTTGATTTTCTTTTTTGTACAGAGGATACAATGCAAAAACTTGACATATATGAATTTCGATTCCAATCAATACATTAGGGAATTACCCGACTTATTGAGTGCCACCCCAAACATAAAGAAATTGGATCTCCAAAATTGTGAAAAATTAGTCAAGATTCATGACTCTATTGGATATCTTGATAAGCTTGAAAGCTGGGACCTCTGTGGTTGCGATGAACTTCAAATTCTTCCAAGTTGTATCGTGATGAAATCTCTTAAATATTTACATCTTTATAATTGTGAAAGGGTTAAAAGGTTCCCCGATATTCCACAAGAAATGAAAATTTTAAAGTATTTAAGTGTGGCACACACTGCCATTAGAGAGTTTCCTCCATCAATTGGGAATCTCACTGGGCTTGAGCGATTAGATATAGGTTCTGATTTCTATTCGTGTCATCTTCCAAGTAGCATTTATAAATTGCAACAACTTCACATGCTCTTACTTTACAGTAATGTCAAATTTCCAAAGGACGTAAGGATTGATAGACAAGTAGCAGGGTGCAATTCTTACAATGGCTTTTCAAAATATTGTTTTCCAAAGTTGAATTTTCTAAAAAAGTTGACTTCTTGCTTCACCCACTCAGAGAAATGTTTATTATCAGGGAGTAAAGATTTGAACCTCAGAGAAAGCATTATCAGATTCAATAGATTAAATTGGCTTCTAATTCGGGATTCCAAGTTCCTAAAGAAAATTCCAAAGCTTCTAGAAAGTATAAGACATGTAGATGCACGAAACTACATCTCTTTGAATTCAGAATCATTAAGAAAATTAATCCTTCAGGTACCCCTCTCTCTCTCTCTCTCTCTCTCTCTTAAAGTAATAATAGTAAAATTTTGGTTATCTTTGCAAATACATTTACTAGATTTGCTAAACTTCAATTTCTTAAAATTCCTAATTTCATGCAGTTTGGAAGAAATTTAGTGCTTTCACCAAATATGAAATGTTCAGGTGTGAAACACAAAGTATTAATGGATTCGCATTCACATCTCAAATTATCGAATCAGATTGATTGCTCTTCCCGGGTCTCCCTCTCCAAGCTCAACGCAATTACAAATGAGTCCTTTCCCACTCTAGATTCATATCTGGTTAATTTTGGAGAGAAATATGATATTACAGTACCAGGAAAGAAGATTCCGAATTGGATCAATCATCAAAGCATTGAAAGTTCCATATCATTCTGGGTTGGTCCTGAGCTTCCATCAATTGCTGTTTGTGTTGCTCTTCATCTAGTTCCGTTGAAGGATAGTTACGCTAATAATGATAAGTATGGTTCTATTCGTGATGATATAATCGATTGTGTTTGTGATATCCACATTTTTACCGATAGTCGTAAGCGACGTCGTATTTTTATGGGGTATTTTTATGCTTTGAAGTGTGATCATTTGTGGTTTCACGGAGAACCTCACAGCCAATTACAGAGGGATGTCGGAGACTTGATACAAGGTGATCGGAATCATGTTGAGATTACATGTAAAATCACTCATTGGGTAAGTAGAAACGGAAACTACGCTCCTGTGATTGCAAGGATGGGAGTACATGTGGAATGCATATGTCCTCCTCAGAATTCCGTTATCATCCAACACAATTCTCAAAATGTTGCAGACGACACAGAGCTGCTTGCACCTTTGCTATCTCAAAATGGTTCACATACAAACTCAGACGCAGGAGGCCCTTCAAGCTCCTCTAGTCCCTGATGACATCTGATTCAAGGCGTCCAATGGATATAGCAAATGGGCTTGACTTATGTTTGGGTATTGACTCAATAGATAGTAATGGGTTTGATTTGGGTTCTTCTTCAATAGTCAATCCCTTTATAAAAAGATGATTCTATTTTCAATCTATATCCACCGTCAAAGAAACTGAGTCCCATGCGAAGAAATATGCCCAGGTATTATTTTTACATTGAAACTATTTTCCGCTAGAAGACTTAATTCAAAACAATGCACTTATATATATATATATATATAAGAAAAATTTAGAAGTAGGAGTAGGAGTGGATCGCTGAGTTGAAATTTTAGAATTATATAGTCTGCTCATAAAGTCATCGCCCTGTTAAATTTGGTACAATTTCAAAGTCATTTGAGGGTTAAGCATTTGGTAGAACTAAGCATTTCATAAGGAGTGAATTAAAATCTTAGGAATAGATTTTGCTCCCTTCAAAAAGAGGAAAATCAGGTTTCTTATTTTATTGAATAGCTTATGATTTTAATTGTCTTCAATGCTTAGGCTGTACAATACCGAGTGGCCAAATTAGAGTACTTTTCATATAATGACTCAGCTGTAACACAATGTCAACCTCCTCTAGTCTCTCACGAAACTGGGCACCTCTCTCTTTGCCAATTGATTCAAGGCTTCAAGTAGATGTAACAAATGGGTCTGACTTGGGTTTGGGATTTGACTCAACTGTTGGAGATGGGTTTGATTTAGCTCCCTCTTCAATGGCCTATTCCTCTGTAAACTATGATTCAGTCTTTAATCCATATCCACAGTTGAAGAAAATGAGAACCTCTTGACCAAATTCCTAGAAAACATGACAAGGTACTGTTATTGAATTGAAACTATATTCCTTTGCATCATTTTAGTTCAATTTCTTTGGCCTTGTTGAATGACAAAGTACGTCACCCACTATAGTTGTATTAAGCGATCTGCATCTTTGGGTATCTTTATCATTTTTCGGTCTGTCACACTAAATTAACACCCTCATTCATAAAGGGGTATTGACCCAATTTGAAAGGATATGGTAATGCGAAGAAAATAATAGTATTAATGAAAGGAAATTAGTAATTTGATCAATCATCTCATGGCTTATAGCTTTGCGGGGTAAGAATACTTGGCATTGGTGATCTGTCACTCTTTGAAGTTAGCCTCTAATTGGGTTTTTAAATAAACTAGCCGCAAACCCGTGCGTTGCGCATGATAATTATTTTTATGGTGATTTTATTAAAAAAAATTTACAATTTAAACTAATCTAATAATGAGTAATGTATTTCGTAATTATATTTTTATTTATTATAAGAACAATCATAAATGTAATATAGGATCAATCCAAAATACCAAAAAAACATAAACTAAAAAAAATTAATAAAACTTAACAATGATTAATTGAACCAATATTAGGATAAAATTTTGTTTTTGATAATCTATTAAGGTTATTTTCTTTGTAGAAATTATAATTTCGGCCGCCCAAAACATATTATCAAATAAACAATTATTAGCAAAATCTAAGAATTAAATTTCTATACATGCATTGTTATAAAATAATAATAATTAAAATAAAATTGCAAAAGTTAAAATTTGTCACCTATCCTATTAGTTTTGTTTGGCTAACCTTTGCTTTTCTTTTGTTTGGCTAACCTTTGCTTTTCTTTAAATAAATGGCACTATAAAGTACTTCTAGTACAACTATTAAGAGTACTTTGTCCACCACAAAGGATTAGAAAATAAACAAAAATTAGTAAAGTCTCATAATTTAACATCTAAATTGAGCACTATAAAAAATCATGCTATGTAATAAAATAAATACCAAATTATCCAAATCATACTATGTAATAGAATAATATTATATTTTTATATGCTATATTTAATTCTTTAGAACGCAATAGGATAACATTTAACATTCAAAGAGAATAAAAAATAAATAAACAACAACAACAAAAATTTAAAAAACAAAACTAAATCACAACTTAAAAAACAAAACTAAATCGCATTAACCAAAAATAGAGTTTTAAAGAATATAAAAAATTATCAACTTAAAGTAGAGATGCAAGAAAAATAAAAAAATCCACCAAAAAATTTAGAGAGAGAGAGAGAGAGAGAGATAGATAGGGAAGCTTTTTATTGTGAGGAAAAACTATGCATAGAATAGAAAAGATAGTGATAAATTTATAGTAAGAGGGTGTGAATAAGAAAAGACAAAAATAAAGGAAGATGAAGGGAAAGAGGAAGAATGATATTAATGTAGAGGGTAGAGGGGAGATGAAAAGGTAAAGGAGGGAGAAAGATTGAAGAAGTAGTGGAGAGATGAAATGGTAAGGGAGAGAGAAAGATTGGAGAAGTGTAAATATTAAAAAAATAAACGTTAAAAACAATTATAGGAAGGAAAAAAAAAAAAAGGCTCACACAAAAAAAAAAAAGGGGTTTTGTGTGAGCCTTTTCAGCTTAAAGAAAAAGGAAAAAGAAAAAAAAACACCTAAAAGCTGAACTGAAAAGGTTTTGGGTTGGGCTTGATAGTAGAACTAAATAAATAAGAAGTGGATTGAATAAATTATACATATTTATTATAGGGTGATAGTGGGAGTAAATAAATAAGTAGTGGGCTAGATTTATTATAGGATGATAGTGGAAGTAAATAAATAAGCAGTGGGCTGCATTTATAGGGCTGAAAAATGTAAAAACCATTTTAAAATTGTAGGAAAATTATATTTTAAAAAAGAAAAGAAAAAAAAGAATGACGTGGTAGCTGATGTGGCGTAACGTAAGAGCAGCAGCATTAAACGCTACGCTTTAACTTTTAGTAATATATAGATATGTAACTGTGCTTCTACCAAGTGAGAAATCTTATGCATGGGTCAGTTTTTTTTTACTAGTTGGACATTTTCTTAATACATTTTCTGCTTAAGATGTTGCCTTAAGAATCCTGGCTACCCTTCTTTTAATTCAAAGTTTCAAACATTGTAGACTTCGAACTAACATTTTGTTTTCAGCTTTTTTTTTTTCCTAGTTGAACAATTTTTTAGTATGAATAAAATTGTGCTTAAAGTTTCCTTCATTACATAAACAGTGACTACCGATGATATCTTTGGATAACTTATATCAAGCTGCAGTGCTTTCTCATTAGTAATGTTGCTAGGATAAAGGATTTTCCTTTTTCATTTCCTCTGGCTATCATTAAGAGTACCCTACAGCAAAGATGGGCACATGCACACTTTTTCTTTTTCACATATTTTTTTTCCCTTGATGAAATGATGTTAATACTGTTGTCATGAACTAAATAAAATGTTACTAGGTTACATAGGTTTTTAACACTTTCATCATAAAGTAAATAACATGTTAGTAGGTAACATAGGTTGTAGAACATAATTCATATTTATCAGTGGACATTGAACGGGATAATTTTTAGTAGCTCTCATTAAAAAAATGACATTTTGAATGAGAGTCCAGATGGAGTTTTATACAAAGAATGGATCTGATATGTGCTTGATTTATGGTTATGAAAGTTGGAATGATAGATCAAGTTGTTTGGACTTATTATTAGAGATCAACAATAATGCCCTTTGAATGGGTATTGATTGTTATTGGGAATATACAATATCCAGCTTGGGAGTCTCAAAATCTTCTCAGAGAAAAATAAAAATTCTACAACTTTGTAGGCACAAACATGTTCTCAAAATGTTCAGAGAACCATCAAGGAGTAGTTGAGGAGAGGCCATGTGTAGTCAAAACATATGAGTATTGAGGAGGAGTTGGGAAGCTTGTTGGTTGGTGTAACCCTAGATGGTAGATACTTGTAATACACTATCTAAAAAGTGTTTTACTTAAGCACTCTTTACTTATAAATTGCCAAAAAAAAAAAAAAAAGGGGGATAGAAAGCTCTACGCAATCTGTCCTGATGCTCTCTATGTCTCTGTTTTATAGGTACTCAGTGCTTTTGAACAACTCAGGCTTTGCAACCTCATGATGAAAGACCAAAGAGGCCTATTAAGAGTGTGCACAGCTCCTGATAGTTGAAAATTGGTGATCACCGCTAAAGGGTTTTGGCAAGCTTCTTCCGAGATGGAGAGGTGGCAGGGGTGGCATGCCAGCTTTTGTGGTCAAATCACAAGTAGGGAAAAGAAAAAGACTGCTAAGATATTTGGCAATCAAAATATATATATATATTTTTTTTTGAGAGCTAAGCCTAAAGGATTTTCTTAGAAGAGAAGGCTACCTTGAAGATTAGAAGTGATAATGGAAGACACTTCTGACTTGCTGAAGCAGGGGATGCAAGTGTTATTTGCTGTTCATAACAGGTATTAACTGAGGCTAGGGTTCTTCATTGTACCAGCCCTTTTTGTTGTATCAATAGAAAAATAAATTTTAAAAATATTAACTGTATGTCCATTCTAGTTAATATAGCTTTCTAGGTGGGTTTGGGCTTATGATTATAAACTTCAACCCAAGAAGATAAAAGCCACCTTTTCTCCCTTCCAACACATTATTTGACAGTAATTTACTCAAGGTAGATTTTGACTTATTCTTTATCTATTTACACATCATTATAAACTTGGTAGAAATTTTGTTTTTAATTTTAATGTTGTCAGAAAAATCAAATACTTGAATATGAATTGGGTTTTGTTCTCTGAATCAGTTGTTTACTTATGCCTCTATTCAGCACAGTGCTTCCATAGCAAAACCTTTTCAGGGTTGTTCTTCTTTTTTTTCCTCTTTTGAATTTGGTAGGCTTGATTGCAACACAAATTTTTTAGTTATGTGTTGTAATCTTGCACTGTGATTGCAATAGAGGGGATTGGTTATTTGGCTTGGTTAATTGAAATACAAATGGTAGAAAACTAAATGACGCTTTTATTTTCTCACAAAAGTTGAGTGTGTGTGTGTGTGTTTGTCTGTGTGTATAAACATACATAACTATTTATTTAGAAATAGAACATATTCCATTAAATATAGCCATTTTAAAATCTTCTATCTTATTTTAGAAAATAAATTGATCCAGAAATTGTTAAAGCCTCTGAATCTATCTATATCTATATCTATATATTACTAAAAGCTGAAGCGTAGCATTTAATGTTGCTACGCTCCCATTGAGCCATGTCAACAGCCATGTCATTATCAATTTTTTCCCAATTTGTTTTATACAATTTTTTAACATTTAAAGTGAATTAAAAACTCTATTATATTACAATCAAAATATCATATTTAATTTATCTTCTTTTTAATTATTCTTATTTATTATTAAATTTTCAATTTCATTTTAACTTTTCATATCCCCACTACTCTCTACCTTAACTTTCTTCAACCTTTCTCATTCCATTTCAACTTTTCATATCCTCACTACTCTCAATATTAATATTATTCTATCTTTTTATCTTCCTTTATTTTTTACTCTTCTTATTCTTATCCTCATGCTATAAAATTGTCATTCTCCCTCTTATTTCATGCATAATTTCTATTTTTTCACACACAAAGCCCCTCTCTCTTTGTCTCTCTCTCTCTTTATATATATATATATATATATTCCTTCAATTTTTGGTATATATATTTTTTTTAATTTTAGCGTAACAGGTTGACCATCAAAACATACTGATGCAATATTGAAAACTCCACCAAATGCATCGCAGAAATCAGTTTTAGACTACTAGAAGTCAGTTAGTTTGCCAAAATTGGAATTGACAGGTAATCCAGCTTGATACGATTTAGTTTTATATTTTATGTTGTTATCTTTTTTATTCTCAATGGTTGTTAAATGTTATATTATTGCATTATAAAGATAGTATATAAAAATATAATATTATTTTATTACATGGCATAACTAAAATAATAAGGTGTTTATTGCTATACATTTCATTTTTATTATTTTATTCTCATCTTATTTTATTCAACATTTAAATTTAGCAACATCCTCCATATCATAATTATTTATATTTTGTCTCATTTATTTAAATAATTAAACGTATAATATTTTATTCAATAAATAAAAATTTTTCTTATAAAGTCTTCCCATGAAATGTTACAATGCATCAATGGAAAAATGAAATACAAAACAAATATCAATTTAGAAACACTTAATTAGAAAAAAAAAAAACAATTTTCTTATAAATTATTTATAATAATAATAATAATAATAATAATAATAATAATATCAAACCAAACATATCATAAAATAATAAACTAATAGTTATGGATGTACTAACTTCATGGCAGCAAAATGGAATAAAATAAAAATAAAAATAAACATTACAATATGCATATTTAGTACATTAGAATTATCATCAAATTTGGGAAAACAATAGGATGTTAACAAAGAGGGAGAGAAAGAGATTAGCAAAAGAAATTAAACGTCAATTAAATAAATTAATTAGTAACCGTTAATTGTAAAACAAAGAGAGACTGACGACTAAAGGAGTAAAAAATTAATTAAAGATGACCTTACGAATGTTATTATAAACTTTACAATGCAATGGTGTTGCCATAACTCCTGCATTGTTACTATAAAATTAACTATATTTAAAATTAATTAATTATATTTTTTTAATTAAATCATATAATCAACAATTAAATAAAATCATACAAAATTTAAAATTGAAACTAATCAAACTCTAATCTAGAAAATCATATTTATTATCAAAACTAAACGGAGAATGTTCTTCAGTAATAATAGAAATATATAAGAAATAGAGATGAAAATTTTCAAAATCTTTTTTTTTTTTGACATTTCATTTAACATTATTTATAAATAATAAAATATATAAAAAAAATATTTAAATGTTTATATTCTTCACACACCATGACTTTTAAAATCTAATGAAAGGTTCTAAGAATTTAACTCTCATTTAATGCCTCTATTATGAAAATCAACAGCTAGTAAAATATGATAATAGTAAGAAACGTTGTAAATGAGAACATGGAAAAACTAATTAGCCACTATTATTATGGAATAGATGCCTTTTTCGATGCATCTAAGAAAATGAAATGTAGAGAGTTTACTTATTAAGGTATATGTAAAGATTCACGTTAAAAAAATATGTAAAGCTTTTTTGAAAAAAAAAAGTATACATAAGGTTTTTATTAACTTAAAAGACAATGAAAAACCAATTTTTAATTACTACAACCGTCGCTACTCTATAAATCACACACAACACTATATTTAATATCCTAAACAACATAGTTAGACCATTTTGGATATACACCACCATATTCAACTTATAAATTACAACCCAAACCAATCATACAATTACACAATCAAAGCATGAACATGTAACATGTATTACCTTCTGAATTGTTGTTTGGAATTTTCACAATTATTGAAAGAGAATCTCCAAATTTAATTTTTAGAAAACATCAAGACAAGGTGAATTTTATTCTTTTTAACTTCCATAGAAAAAAAATATTACGCACATTATTTAAACCCTTATGGAAAAGAAGGTTTACATGTAGCATGCAACGCGCAACGCGCGGGACTGTGACTAGTCTATATATTACTAAAAGCTGAAGCGTAGCATTTAATGTTGCTACGCTCCAGTTAAGCCACGTCAGCGCCATGTCATCATTTATTTTATTTTCTTTTATTATTT
Organism: Quercus variabilis; assembly: GCA_030445155.1. NCBI lineage: Eukaryota > Viridiplantae > Streptophyta > Magnoliopsida > Fagales > Fagaceae > Quercus > Quercus variabilis. The sequence continues at coordinate 16,216,480 of CP129447.1, read as the reverse complement.
ATTTTTTGTTTTTTGTTTTATCGATTGCCATTTATTGAGTCTCTTTTTAAATTCAGGTGTTACTTTATCTCCATATCTATCACATGTCTCTCCATTAACCCATAACCCATACTCTTGAGATGTTGCTATTATATAGAATTCTTATAGTCGCCAATACTTTATCTCCATATCTACCTTGTGTCTCTCCATTAACCCAGACTCTTGAAATGCCACTATTATATGGAATTCTTATAGTCACTAATACTTTATCTCCACATCTATCATGTGTCTGTCCATTAACCTAGACTCTTGAGATGCCGCTATTATATGGAATTTTTATAGTCACCGATAGATTGCAACCTCCTCACCTCCTCACCTCTCATTTTTTTTTTTTCTATAAATTTTCAATTGTTCTCTGTTTACAAATTGATCAGTATGGCCTTCAATGCGATAGTTTCTTGAGTGTTTTTTCCATTCTTTTGGTCATGGCTCAAGTTCGTCTACCAAAACCCAATCAAGTGAGCGCAAGAGATAGATAATGACTCTAGAGCTTGCAAACGAAACTAAAGCGGATGAGAGGTGAACATTGGTAGCCCAAGTCCAAAGGGTATAAACTGAAAATGACTTCTGCTATTTGTATTATTCTTTTTCTTTTTTTTTTCTTTTTTTATTCCCATCTCATTATTAGGAAAAAAAAAAAACGTAGTTCAATTTTGAGTTTTCATTATGAACGAGATTGAGTTTTCATGGTCTTAAAACTATTAATATATATATATATATATTAAAAAAAATTATTTGAGTTGGGCATTTAATCATGTTCGTTATAAATTGTTTTATGGTTGCCATTCTCTAGACTGTAGGAATGTTACTCTCAATATGTTTGTTCAATGTGATGTTTTTATTTTGGTCTTTGTTTTATAGTAAGAGTGTTATTCATTTTTATCAAAGAGAAATTGTTATTTTTCTCTTTTTCCCATCGTCTTATATGCTAAACTAAATTTCATTTTTATCTCTATTTTGTTTGTCAATTCTTCGACAGATGTCAATGATCAAGACTCGCAATCATTGGAGGCTTTTTAATCTATTAAAGGTGATACTAATCAATTGGTAACCATTCTTTTCTTAGAATATTTTGAAGGAAAGAGGAATAAAATTGTTGCTTTTCTTGGGTGGTGCTTGATAATTTGCTTTTTATGGTTCAATACACAGCTATATTAGATTTCATTTCCTTATACTAATAATTTGTTTCTTATTGTTTAATTTGACTATTTGGTGTCCCAGAAATTGTGGGAAAATGGAAGAGAAAAGAGAGTAAAGTTTGAATCTTAATTTTTTTTTATGGAACTTGGGATGTAATAAAGCAGATGAGAGGTGAACATTGGTAGCCCAAGTCCAAAGGGTATAAACTGAAAATGAGTTCTGCTATTTGTATTATTCTTTTTCTTTTTTTATTCCCATCTCATTATTAGGAAAAAAAAACGTAGTTCAATTTTGAGTTTTCATGGTCTTAAAACTATTAAAAAAAAAATATATATATATATATATATATATATTAAAAAAAATTATTTGAGTTGGGCATTTGATCATGTTTGTTATAAATTGTTTTATGGTTGCCATTCTCTAGACTGTAGGAATGTTACTTTCAATATGTTTGTTCAATGTGATGTTTTTATTTTGGTCTTTGTTTTATAGTAAGAGTGTTATTCATTTTCATCAAAGAGAAATTGTTATTGTTCTCTTTTTCCCATCGTCTTATATGCTAAACTAAATTTCATTTTTATCTCTGTTTTGTTTGTTAATTCTTTGACAGATGTCAATGATCAAGACTCGCAATCATTGGAGGCTTTTTAATCTGTTAAAGGTGATACTAATCAATTGGTAACCATTCTTTTCTTAGAATATTTTGAAGGAAAGAGGAATAAAATTGTTGCTTTTCTTGGGTGGTGCTTGATAATTTGCTTTTTATGGTTCAATACACAGCTATATTAGATTTCATTTCCTTATACTAATAATTTGTTTCTTATTGTTTAATTTGACTATTTGGTGTCCCAGAAATTGTGGGAAAATGGAAGAGAAAAGAGAGTAAAGTTTGAATCTTAATTTTTTTTTTTGTATGGAACTTGGGATGTAATAGTTTAAATTTTTTTTTTATCTTAATATTTTAAAGGAAACTCAAATTCTTCAAAGTACATCAGCTTAAGTAGATTGTTGTATTGTGGCTAGAATTTTTGTGTTTGGGACCTAAGTTGGCCTGTTTGGTTGACAAATAACTTTGGGGATTATTTAGCTTATGAGAAAATTTTTGGTATTTTAGGAGTGAGGAAATTCAAAGAATTGAGTTATTTTTAAATTCCATTAGTACCTAGCTTTATGCTAACTGTTGTGAGGATAGAAAAATTAATTGGTTCTTGATTTTTGAATTCCTATCTTTAATACTGTGTACATGAACAATAATTGGATTTTTAGTTTTAGATTTTGAATTATGCTATTTTTTCAACAACTTGATTTTCTTTTTTTGAATATCTAGAATACTATGAACATGAGTTTTAGACAAATCATAACTTGGAATGTTAATAGACATCTTCTCCAAGGTAAGAACAATTGGCCGAGTTAGCAAGTTTACAATTCGTATACACTCTATTTTGATTTTCTGTGGGAATTCAAAACAATAATAATTGAGTGATTTGTATAGGGACACATTGATAAATGTCTGTAGTAGACATGGGTGGAATCAATGGCATATTACTATTTGACAATTTGGTGGTTTTTGATGGAAATTGATATAAGTGAGGATCTATTAAATTTGATCATTTTGCTGAAGTAAGGTTTGTTTAATATGTGTTTTATTTATATACCTTATTGTAAATAAGTTTTTGTACGTGATGATTCTAACCTATAAAACTTCACTGTACTTTATTTATTTATTTATTTATTTTTTTGTGGTCTTATTCTTTTTTGTTGGCAACTAACTAAACATCACTTTTGGGAATGAAGGATTTAGCAACTAGTATGAAGATTGCACCTCAAAATTTAGAAGAATTAAAATATAATACAATCTCATCATGGGAAGAAAAATAGAAATCTAATGTTGTGTTGGCATGTCCCTCCATTATTGGTTTTCAAATATCATATCTATAAAATTAAAAAATTAAAATAAAATAAAATAAAAAACCAAAATAATATAATGATATATTTGTAGAGATAGAAAGTTAGAAAATAATTTTAGAAATAGTTCAAGTTTTTAGGAGAAAACTATCTTCAATAAATTTTAGAGAATAAATTATGAATTGTATCATATTACAAAATATATATTCCCACGCATTGCGTGGGTCTACGACTAGTTAATATAAAATCTGGACCTATCATGTAGGGGATGTTGAGTAGTGGAGGAATTAGAACGTTCAATTGTCTGTATACTTGACGCTAATGCAAGGGAAAAATAGAAGGCTCTTCTTTGACAAGGACAAGATGGAAAAAGACCAAATATGATTTTCTGGATCAAAAGCACAAAAACATAGGGTAGAATTGTTGTCTTCTATGACAACCTCAACCACCCCTCTCCATCTTCCAGTGCTCAGGTCCTTCTTTATTTTTTTCTGTCTTTTGGGTATTTTTTATTTATGGTTTTTGATTCATTTTTCTTTGATAGATCTGTGTTTCTTTAATTTTTTATTTGTTTTCTTGTGGGTTTTGGGTTTTAGGTGTTGAACGTTAATTGGTTCCAGAAACAACCAAATGGGAATGACGAGGTGATTCGTGTTTTTGACAATGTTGTTCATTTTAATAAATATCTAGTTATTTGTGAATTAAGCTGCAAAATTTTGTTTGAAATTTGTCACAGTTTTAATGGGTTTTGTGGGATTCAATTCTTTTTTCACTTGTTTGTGGGTAATTACGAACAAGACTCGAAATTTGTTTCAACCATGGTGTAGACTTTGATGGGTTTTGTGAATGTCATATTGTCATTGCTAATTGTTGTTTTGTTTATTTTATCAAATTAGGCCTTAGATTTGTTATGATATTCTGGGGATGTTAATGGGTTTTTTTGGTTTTGAGTCATGCATGTGATTTTATGAGATTGGACTAATGGAGTAGTATGTTTTATTGTATCTGTGAAATTGCTTGAAAGATGGTTTTTTGAGGTATATGTTCTTTCCCCATAGAGGATACCACATGTTTGTGTGACTTCTTATGTCTGTATGTGTCTGTATGTGTACGTATTTGCACAAAGGCTTTGAATTTTGGGTTCAGTAGGATGATATATCATTTTCTTCATTAGCCTCCAAAGCCTTCCCTTTTTTTTTAGATTTAACTTTTTGGATCCTGGTTTCGGACCTGATACCTATCTCAAATACTTCCCAATTACCAATATTGAGTACTTACAGTACAACCAATGTTGGCACCATAGAACCTTGGGAGGAGGATGTCATAGTGGTAGGAACATGTTACTTGTTGTATCATAATTGAATATGGAGCACATTCCTTCTTACAGCAAAGGAAGATGTGATTTACATTTTCTTCTATCATTTGCTGTAGCGATAAATGTTAAGATATCATTGAAGTTGACTTCTTTTTTGTAGCAGCTTTCTAGACTATGGAATTCATAGGTATGCTTTAGATGACCATACTATCTAAGCAAAATTACTGTAAAGTGCTAGGAACACATTCTTTGATAAGATTCAAAGGCAGAAGACATGCATTTGCAATATGTTTGGATGGGAGAGAGAAGAGGAGAGTAAAGGGGAATGAATACATTCTTTGATAAGATTCAAAGGCAGAAGACATATGCATTTACAATATGTTTGGATGGGAGAGAGGAGAGGGGAGTAGAGGGGAATGGGCCTAGGTTTTACATTCCCCCTTGATTGGATGTTTTTTGAAAGGGAAGGAAAAAGGATTTGAGGGGGGTTGAAGGGGCTTCCTCATCCCTCCAAACCCTTTTTTTCAATTTCATTAAATTGGGGGAATTTGGAGGGGGATGGATTCTAGTTTAATGATTTTTAATGTACTTCCAACTTTGCCCTTAAAAAATATTAAGTATAGAATTTAATATATGAAGGGTATACTTGTCCCTTTTTCTATAAATTATGATTATTATCTTTTCATGTCCTTTCCACACTACAACCAAACAAGGTTTGGGGTATCTACTCCACTCTCCGACCGTTTAATTTTTAATATAGCCAAATGAAGGGAGGGATGTCTACTCTACTCTACTCTCTACTTCTCTCCTCTGCTCTCCTCTCTCTCTCCAAACTTCCAAACATATTGTTAAGGAGCAGAGTTTGCTCTTGAGGAAGGAAAAAGCAAGTAAGCCTTATAAAAGAGAAGAGATTCTTTTACTTCTTATTAGGCTTATTATGTCCTAATCAACCGTGACGTAACTATTGTAGGTTTTGGGAGTGAGAGAGATCAAATCATTATAGCTTCTTTCCTTCGCAAATGATTAATTACCATATATACTACATTACTATTTTACCATCCTAAAAAGCTATATTATCAATTATACAATACCACTTTATAATACTTTCAAAATCATAACTTTTATTTTTACCTACAATATATTAAAATAATATAAATTACAGAATAAAATAATATAAAAAAAAAAAAAAAAAATCTCTCTCTCTTCTCTCTTCATCTCTGTTCTCCGTCTCTCTGTTTTTCTCTCTTTCTCATCCACCCACCACCAACCTAAACCCAGAACAACCACCCAACAATACACCTAAACCCAGCCACCACCACTACCACTCACATCCGAGCAAACCCACCCACTTAGACCAGTAAACCCACCAACAAACACAAACACAAGAAACTGCCACCACAAGAACCACCAAGAAAAAAAAAAACAAGAGAAAAAAAAAAAAAACACAAACTGCCAAATACCACTGGAAACCCACCACAGATTTCACCAAACCCACCACTCAGACACCAAACCCATCACCAATTTGAGCAAACCCACAACTCAGACCACCCACCAACCATAACCGCAAGAAAGAGCCACCATAAAGGAAAAAAAAAACACAAAAAATCCTTCAAAAACCACCAACAACAACCACAACCACAAGAAACAACCACCACATAATCAACAAAAGGGAAAAAAAAAACTATCAATTTTGCCAACAACCACAATGCTGAAACCCACCACCGCCGATCTCATTGATCTAGAAACTCATCACGTTGATCTCCACCCTGCCATTCCACCACGCCGATCAGCACCACTGACCCAGACCCACGCCGCCAAACAACCTATGCTGCCACCACTGCCACATCAACAGAACTTTTATGCCATGCCTACCTCTGCCGCTACCACCACCACATAGGGTTTTGGGTTTGAGAAAAGGTAGTTTCTGGTTTGAGGAGTAGAGAGGGCAGAACAAGAAGAAGGGAGAGAGAAGAGACAGAAGACAGAGAGAATCAGAGAAATGAAAGAAACAGTGATAAACTATAAATTTATATGGTACTGTAGAGGGAATAAATATATTAAAAATTATACAATGGAGCTACAGTGCGATTCTAGATTCTATTGCAATTTTTTTTGCAATAGTCAGCTTTTACAAGTCCGAATGGTGTGGGGATTTTGGGCTTTTATGCTAAATTGAACCAACATATGGCATGTGTCATTCCCAATGTGAATGCTCCTAAAGCACCCACAATAGTGGTGCTATTTTTTTTAGCTATTTAGCATAACAAAAAGTTATTTTATTTATTTTACCTACTCACTTTATAAAACATCTAGTGTCAGTGGGTCTATTTTAGTTTTCAACACAACAAAATAATATAAACAACACAATAAAATAATATATCTACTACAATAAAATAATATAATTATTACAATAACATAATATATATCCATTGCCATAAACATCCACCATAACCACCGTAACCACAACCTCCCTGCACACAGAAAATTTCCAAACTAACATTTACAAGCTGAAAAAATAATAAGCACAACAATAAATTATTAATACCAAATCCCCAACCCAAATCCCCAATCTTTTTTCCCAACTCAGACCATAAAAAATCACCAATCACAAACAAAACTTCAAAAAATTTAGGATCTTTTGAATAACCCCAAACCAGAATCAACAACAATATAAAAAAACACACACAAAGACGGCGATAGGGCATGGCCTATGTGGGTTGGCGATGGCTGATTGCACAGAGAGCTTCAATGAGAATAATGGATCAACATAGCTGAGCTTCAAAGATGGGTGAGAAGGATGGTGTCGGCGTGGGTCAGTTATATGACAGCGTGGGTCAGCTTGGAACTTGGGGCTTGGGTTGGCAAGCTGGGTCAGGTCGGTAAGAGTTGAGCTTCGGGGTGGGTTGGTGGCGGTGAGGATGATTGAGCGTCAGGGTGGGTTGGCAATGGTGAGAGTTGACAGAGAGGTCTAAAAGGTCGGTTAAGTAAAAAGAAAAAGAAAAAAAAATGAATAAATAATATTTTAATCAAAGGTAGAATAAATGTTTTTTTTTTTTTTTTTAGGTTTCAGCTATAGTGCACAGCCATATATAGTTGTGCACTGTAGCAATTTAGGTAAAATATTTACCTATAGCACCACTATTGTAGTGCCTTTCTGTATATGGTGGTGCTAAAAATAGCTTTTTAGCTTTTTAGCACCACTATTGTGGATGCTTTTACAAGATAACTCATTAAAGGTAAGGCAAGGGTAAAATTAAAAAAAATATATAAATAAAAAGAAGAAGAAGAAAAAGTTAGGGACGGACCCAGGATTTTAAGCTAAAGAGGCCGGAGTTAAGCGGAAAAAAAAAATTCAATTAAACATCCATATATTAATAACCAATTATCAACCAAGATAAAAACATAAAATTATTGTTTCTTAATATATTATACTAAGATGCAATCATAAACAAAGACACAACTTTCTTAGCTGAAAATGCTTGAGAAGTAATAAATACTAGGTAGTGACATGTTGGTGACTTAGGGTCCGTTTTGATTGTAGGAGTGAAAAAGTGGGAGGATAGAAAGGTGGGATGATGGAAAATATTTAGTTTTCCCTCTTGTGTATTTGGTTGGAAGGGTGGAAAAATAGGAGGGTGGAAAACTCTTTTGTTTGGTTGGAGAGAAAAAGGGAAGGATGAAAAATATAATTTATATAAATTGACTACTATACCCTTGTTACATAATAGGTAAGAAATAGATTTATTTGTACTCATTAAATAATATAAAATTTAGGTGAAAATACAATGTTAGTCCCTAAAGTTTACTTGTTGAGCACTTTTGGTCCTTAAAATTTCAAGTGAGCATTGTTGGTCCCTAGAGTTTATAAAATAAAAATTGTTAGTCCCTCCTTCAACTTTCGTTAGTGGAGTGGTGATGTGTCAATTTTTTTAATGATGTGGCAACATTTTTATTATTAACAAATTACATGTCAACGATCCCACCGTGCTCTCTGTCATCCCAAGTTTTTCTTTTCCAGCCTCAAGTTTGCATTTGTCTCAGACGCCACAAATGGCTCCGGTCAGCACTTCACTCCCTCTTGGTTTTGCTCCCAACCCCTCCTCCTCATCACCAACATCAACGATGACCCCAAACAAACTCAATTGCCATGAAAAGCAATCAAATGAATACTATAGATTCCAATTTAGTCCATATTTTAAATCAACACTTGTGTTTTTGAGGTTTTGTGAGCTTAAACATTTCTCTAACAGACCCAAATTTTTTTATTACGGCTGAGCTTGTTTCCAAAGAGACCCACTTCAAGATTTATAGCCAGATTTAATTTGCCGTAGCTGGGGTTATTGGTTTTCAAAAGAGATGTTTTGTAATGGGTTGCGTAATTCAAGCTTAGATCTTGAGTTAATCTTCGTCTAATATGGATTTGTTGCTCTTTACAAAAGTTCAGTTTGTTTCATGGAGGTTGAATTTGTTGCACTGGTGAATGGTGGACATGAGGCACTGGCCACTGGGATCGAAAGAGATAACTTGGGATGGGTGGTGGGTTTGCCATATCATGTAATAAGTTAATAATAAAAATCATTGCCACATCATAAAAAAAATAACACGTCATTATTTTAATAGACACATAACCAATAAAATTTAACAGAAGATGATGGAAGGACCAATTGAGATCAATTTTTAAACTTCAGGGACTAATAGCACTCATATGAAACTTTAGGGACTAAAAGCACTTACTAGGTAAACTTTAGGGACCAGTAATGTATTTTCACCTAAAGTTTACCACATCATCACTTTTACAAAACACTCACATCAGATTATCTATTATACACACTTTTTTATTAAAATAATATTTTTTCACACTTTTTTATTATTATTTCCCACCTACCCCACCTAACCCATAAAGTGACTTAACTCTCACTTTCCCCTAACCCACAAAGTCTCCGCTTCTCTCTCATCCCTCAAGTCTCTACATCTTTTTTTTTTTTTTTTTTTTTGACAGTTCGAAAGCTACAAGGAAGAGAGAAGATGATGATGATGATGATGATGAAGATGAAGATGATTGAAACATAAGGAAATCTCTCATCTCTCTCCTTAATTCTCAAAACCCTTAAGTCTCTGTCACCATTGGGTTTGTATTTGATTTTGATTTTGGGTTTGGGTTATGGGTTTTCAGTTAATGGTTTAGTTTTGAGTTAATTTTCTGTGAATTTTGGGTTTGATTTTGAGTTAATTTTGTTTTGGGTTGATTTTGAGTTGGGTTTGGGATGGGTTTTCCAATGGTGTTTAAGTTGATTTTAAGTTGTTTTGTGTTGATTTTGAGTTATTTTTGGGTTGCGGTGGTGATAGTTGGGTTGTGCTGTTTTGGTGGTTGGAAAATTGTTTTCTTCTTCTTTGCTGAGTTGCTGTGACCGATGGGAAAGAGAGTGCATTTGTATAAAAGTGCTGTGAGAGCACTTTTCTCTCCAACCTTTTCCTCCCGATTTGGGAGGATGAAAATTGTGGGCCCGGAAAAGAAAAATTTCTCTTGGGTTTTCCTTTCTCCCCGTTTTCCTTCTTTTGCCAAATAGTGAAAAACACTGTTTTCCACCCTATTTTCCTCCCTCTGTTTTCCATCCTCTATATTTTCACCCCAACCAAACACAGTGTTAGAGTTAGAGGAAGGAAAGTGATTTTTTTTTTTAAGAAGATGGTGGAAGGAAAGTGATTGTTAAAAAAATTTGAACAATTTAAAAAACTTAATGGGTAAATCTGTAAATGAAAGAATCAAAAAGCAATTAATTGCCTACCTGTACCCAGTGTTTTTACGCCTCCCTTAGTCCCATTTGCCCTTTTATTTTTTCTCCACATGTTTCTAACAGTTTCTAACAGGCTTTCACAACTTCCTATGAAAAAAATCTATACACTTTCTGAAAGTTCAATATGTATATAAAACACCCTTGAACGTTTAAATCCCAAATTATAAAATATCAATTCAAGCTTATAATCAAACAATTAATGTGCGGAACATGAACATAAACCAATCACAGAAATGATAACTAATCTAAGACAAATATAAACACATCCACAGCAGTAAATATAAGGCAAAGATAAAGGGAAGAAAGATGCAAACACACGGACAACACACGATGTGTTATCGAAGAGGAAACCGAAGTCCTCGGCGTAAAACCTCTCCGCCGCCCTCCAAGCGGTCAATAATCCATTAGAAAATGTAGTTGGGATACATGAACAGCAATAGACCCTCCAAGCCTAATCTACCTAGGTACCTAAGCCTTCCAAGCTTCCTGCTCCAACGAGGTTGCGCCGGACCTTTTTTTTTTCTAGCTTACCGGATTCCGCTACTAGACCATAACATCAACCAATGTATATTAGTTCCTTCCAAATTGCTTCCCTTAGCATCAAATGAACCTTCTCATAGACATGGGTGTGGTGAGATAAGGATTTGGTCAATGACTTCTCAAGGATGTGACAATGGAGAGGAAGAGAGTAAAGGAATTTATAGAGTCTCTAAGGTAAAGATTGGGGATGAGGCAATCTTTTTTTTCTCTAGGGTTTCTCTCACAAAATTCTCTCTGAAAGCTCTCTCAATTTAGTGGGTATAAAGGTCTATATATAGTGGTGTGTGTTTGGAATATGAAGAGTCATTTTTTGCCAAATAGGGCTGATTGGCGGCTTAACCTCGCGGCTTGTCCAAGTTGTGAGTTCAAGTCGTGACGTAACAACCTGGCCAGCTTGGGACTTTTGTCATGTAATGCGACAGTTGGCATGACCCTTCAGCTCCCCTGTGTGCATCTCACGTGCCAGCATTTGGTGGCTTGCCAGTTGCGAGTAAGCCACGAGTCCTAGCCGCGAAAGTTTGCCTTCTTGCATGAGCTTTTCTTCACATTTTCTCACATACTACCTTTACAATGGTCCCACCTAAATACAGGGTTACTAAGTGCTTAAATTACAAGCAAATTGGCATGGAATAAAGCCAACAAGATGGTTGATAAATTTCAATTTTACAATCTCCCCTTTTGGCTATTCCGTGACAAAACTCTAAAACAAACTCTAGACTTAACGCGTGAGTTGGGAACAGTTGGAAAATTCACTCACACCTAACTCTAGAATCTGTGAAGCTTTAGAACCATAAAAACAAGTAACTCATGAAACACAACAACACAATAAGTTCATTGTATGCAGGAAACTTGTAATGCAAATGGAGCAAGCATAATGCGATCAAGCATAATGGAGTAAAGCAATAAACCATGGCAAGACCAAAACATGCAATCACTATAACCAAGTGATCAAATTGCTCATTCACACTTGGAATGAACATCCGGACATTCAAGTTGACAAACTCAAGGCAAATCACTTGAATGACCAACACTCAACCAATGCACAATACATGAAGTATGTGCATCTAGGAAAAATCCTACACAGGCACAAGAGTGACAGTACTTCAAAAAGAATGCATAGCATTAGGTTAGAAGTATTGATTTAACAAAGCACAAAGGCTACATAAAGCATGGCACAAACCACAAATGCCTACAAGAGTGCATAATCAAACCCTTAAAACTTACATAAGCAACATGGGTACAAAAGTTAAACAGAACAGAACATATGCTAAAAAAAAAATTGAATAACATCATCAATACAAATAAACCAAGTATTAAACATATTCAAAAGTTATGAGTTTAAACCAAACTTAAACCACAGTGTATCAAACCTATAACAACAGTTAATCAACCCAAAATAACAAAACTATAACAAAAAACAGTAAGGATTATGAAACTCCCCCTCAAATAAGCACTCCCCCTCAAGTGCAAGCCCGAAATTCTCCCCCTTTTGGACCGGAATGGCCAAAGGGTCACTGTTGTAACTTGGTGAAATTGCTATTAACTTGAGTTGCTAAAACATCGATTTGGTCCTGCATGACTGCCAATCTCTCTGACTACTCTCTCTGGCCATTAGTGAGAGTCTTTTCCAAATCCTCAAGGTGCTTGTGGAGGTTCCCAAAGAGCATTTCCAACCTATCAGGTTGAGGGGCAGACTGTGCTTGTGTAGTGCTAGGTTGCTCTGATACATGGGTGGCATGTACAGGTGAATCTGGCTCAGGAGTAGAAGGAGTAGCTGGAGAGAAATGTGCACTCTTTGGAGTTTTGGATGAATGACTTCTGCTAGCTTGTAGAGTGAACATAGAGATTGGTCGAGGACGAGTAATCATGTTCCCAACTAAGGGAGGAGTAACACCTTCACTTAGAATGAATTTCATAATAAGACTGCAGAATGGAAGACACCCTTGAGTTACTGTTCGGGTCGCTGTCTTCCTTATGATATGAAAAATATGGGCACAAATGTTAATGGTGGTGCCTGTGATGAGATCACATAGAAATTAAGCCCTTCTGAGGTTGATATACACCGTGTTGGTCAATGGATAGAGGTTGGAAAACATGATCAGTTTCAATGTTGTCAACTCAGATGAAAACTTGGTAGTACTTATGGATGTGCCAGCACTGGAAATGTCATGGCCAGGACCAAGAATTTGGAGAATGTCCCGAATCACTGGAGTACGATCATCATACGGAGTTAGGTCGGCATTCGCAGGTCGTGTGATTTAGAAAAGTTCAGCTATGATGTCTGGACTAATGATGAACTCTGTTCCTCTTACAAGACAGTGTAGTTCACTTTCAAGATCAATTGTGTTGGCGAAACACTCCTTCACGAGTTCCAACATTGGATCAACAAAATTTCCAAATAATCCTGCCCAATCTTTTGGCTCGAAGATCCGAGGGACAAAAGTGGTGTCCAAAGTGTCAAATCTTACCTCCCGTTCCACTATAAGAGTTCCCCGGTCAAAGATGCTTGAGTAAGCATCTAGGTGCTGAGGAGTTCTGAACAACTCAACATTGAGTTCAATAGATGGTTGTGATGAAGAATGTGTTCTTTTTTCAACATGTAATATTTCCTCTTCTATCATAACCTCTTTTCCTTTGGAGGATCGTCGAGACATATGTAAAAGAGCAAACACACAACAAAGTACCAAATCCACAACCCACTCATTTTGTTAGATCTAGTCAAAAGTGCAAAGTGATGGAAATAGATGTAAATGCAGCGGAAAAATAAGTTTAAAACAGATCTACTTCATTCGATATTGATAACATGCACAAAGGAAATTTTCAGAATTAGAGAAACAAGAGAGTGTACCTTGAAGCGGTGAATTTTAAAACTGAAGATTAAAGCACTTAGGAATACTTTTAATTTTCACTCCAATTCCACTAACGCCCAAGAAGTGTGGTCTCTCAATTGGTTACAAAAGGATGATTGAAGAGTGACATACACTCACTTCCACCATTACAATGTTGTTTTTCCACACCCAGAAAATTTTGTACGTTTTTGCCTTTTGTATCTAACCAATTATCTAATTGGGCTGGCTACTTGGGCCTTTTCAATTGGGCCTAAGTGTGTGGTTTGGAGTGGGACCAATAAGACACTAGCTCCAATGGGCCTTGAACTTTTCTGTCAACTCTTGACAAGTCCAAAGTTACCATTAACTATATTTAATACCACTATAAAAATATAGTTGCATTCTAGGCCTTATCTATGAATTATATCCCAAGATTTTATTATACATGCAACTCTTTCATAAAATATTCATAGTAATACAAAGTCATTAATGTAGACTACCACTTTGTAAATTACTACATTTTAATCCTTGAGTACCCGGTTTAATCCTTTAATGTTATTCATTATATATTTATGAAATCCAATTCCATAAATATATACTTTAGTCTTACTACAATGGTTAGGCCTAACTCTCTGAATAACAAACTCATTAAACTTATCTCAAGGGAATATTTTATATCTCCGTTAAGAGACTATGAATTCTATCTTGAGAATACATGTTCCATCAACGCTAAATGTGGCTGCCCAACATACTGAGGTTTTGACCATAACTATAGATCTCACTCCTGATATATCAAAGCAACCTACACCTTATGATCAGGTCCATTATTCTCTCAGGATTAAGAGTTTATGCAAATACAAGTCGTGAGATTTATTATTCATACGACAGTTATTAGGAAAATAATAAATCTCACAACAGTCCAGTTCAATATGTCTTAATTCTTAAAACATATTAACACATCAGCCAGAAGTCTCCACTTCCATGATCAAGACAAATCATCATGATTGATATATTATAGTTTTCGCAGATGAAATGCCCAATTTCATCACCGACTACGAACTATAATTCTGAGTTTACAAAGAACTTGTGATTTATATCTTCTGTGACTTTTCACATAAATCACATACTATGCATCTCATGGACCAAATGATAATGTCCTAATATTCATGTTACCATTATTTCAGATAATAATAAAACAAATTCATTAAACACAATATTAAGTCATACATAATGTCATACACAATGTCAAACTTAATATCATACATAATATCATACAATAGGATTTAAGGACACTAATCCTAACAATCTCCCACTTGCCCTAAAGACTATTGTGCACTAATCTAACTCCCATTCTCTCCAAATGTGACTCGAAAGTCCTTTAAGGTAAAGTTTTTGTAAATGGATCTGCTAGATTATTTGCACTTTCAATCTTTGCTACCACCACATCTCCATAAGTAATAATATCTCGAATGATATGGTACTTCCTCTCAATGTGCTTTCCTTTCTTATGATTCCTTGGATCTTTAGATTGTGCAACTGCTCCACTGTTGTCACAAAACAATGTGATTGGAACTTGCTCCATTGTCATTACACCAAGTTCATAAAGGAATTTCTTGAGCCATACAGCTTCCTTTGCTGCTTCACAAGCAACAACATATTCTGCTTCCGTGGTGGAGTCTGCAATACAAAATTGCTTAATACTCCACTAACTTATGGCTCCACCTCCCAAGGTGAAAACACATCCTGAAGTGGATTTTCTGAAATATAGATCAGATTGAAAATCTGAATCTGTATAGCCAATAGGTATCAAATCCTCACTTCGGTAAACAAGCATATAATCTCTCATTCTCCGTAGATACTTGAGAATATGCTTTACAACTTGCCAATGTTTTGGCCCTGGATTTGATTGATATCAACTGACCATGCCAACTGAATAACAGATATCTGGTCTAGTACAAAGTATGACATACATGAGACTTCCCACTACAAAAGCATAAGGAACTTGTCTCATCATGTTTTCTTCCTCTTAAGTCTTAGGCCTTTGGTCATCAGACAGAGGAACTCCATGTCTGAAAGGAAGTAATCTTTTCTTGGAGTTTTGCATGTTAAACCGTTCTAGAACCTTATCTATGTATCCAGCTTGTGATAAGCCTAACATCTTATTCTTGCGATCTCGCCAAAGCTTGATCCCTAGAATAAAGTTAGCCTCACCCAAGTCCTTCATATCAAATTGACTTGACAACCAAACCTTTACTGATAACATTACCCCTACATCATTTCCAATGAGTAGAATATCATCAACATAAAGCACTAGGAACATTACTACTTTATCACAATGTTTTTTGTACACACATGGTTCATCAAGATTTTGCTCAAAACCAAATGACT
This sequence comes from Quercus variabilis, assembly GCA_030445155.1. Classification (NCBI taxonomy): domain Eukaryota; kingdom Viridiplantae; phylum Streptophyta; class Magnoliopsida; order Fagales; family Fagaceae; genus Quercus; species Quercus variabilis. The sequence goes on along the minus strand of CP129447.1, from coordinate 16,200,530 downwards.
TGATTGTTTAATCAAATCTAATGTTCCATGACCTAAATGCTTGCTTAAGTCCATAAATAGACATTTTCAACTTGCATACTATATGCTCTTGGTTCTTAGCTATGAAACCTTTCGGTTGCATCATATAGATTTCCTTTTCAAGATTGCTATTGAGAAATGCAGTCTTGACATCCATTTGCCAAATCTCATAATCATAATGAGCAGCAATGGATAAGAGAATTCTGATTTTTAAGCATTGCTACTGGAGAAAAGGTTTCATCATAATCAATACCTTCTTTTTGTGTATACCCTTTCGCCACTAGCCTTGCTTTAAAGGTTTCAACCTTTCCATCTATCCCTCTCTTCCTCTTGTAAACCCATTTACAACCAACAGGTTTAATGTCGTTAGGCACCTCTACAAGATCCCAAACTTGATTGGAATACATGGAATCTAATTTAGATTTCATAGCTTGGACCTAATAATGTGCATCTATATCATTCATTGCCTCTTCATAGGTATAGGGATTCGATTCAGCCTCTTCAAAGATAGCTTCATAAGTTTCTCCTAAACCTATGAATCTTATAGGAGGCCGAACAATTCTCCCATTACGACGAGGCACCTGAGTACTAGACATGTCATGAGTAGTATTTTGTGATGTATCTAATACAGCCACATCATCCCTAGTTTCATCCATTGGTTGTTCATTTACAAGTTCATTCATTTCAACCAACACAACACTACTTCTAGGAGTAAAATTATTCATATAGTCATTTTCCAAGAATTTAGCATTTGTACTAACAAAAACTTTGTTATCTTTACGACTATAGAATAAATAACTCCTAGTTTCGTTTGGATAACCTACAAGTAAACACACTTCTGATTTTGGTTCCAATTTATCAGGCTTCCCTTTTAACACATGTGCAGGACAACCCCAAATGTGGAGATATTTCATACTAGGCTTACGCCGACTCCACAATTCCATGGGTGTTTTGGGAACAGATTTTGATGGGACTAAATTCAAAAGATGTATTGCTGTATTTAAGGCATAACACAAAAAGAAATCGGTAAAGTTGAGTAACTCATCATGGACCGAACCATTTCTAAAAGAGTCCTATTCCTTCTTTTTGCTACACCATTCTGTTGAGGAGTTCCAGGTGTAGCCAATTGGGATACAATCCCATTTTGAGTTAAGTAATCCTTGAAAACCCCAAGAAGGTATTCACCACCACGATCAGATCGAATGGCTTTTATGCGTTTACCTAATTGATTCTCTACTTCAGCCCTAAACTCTTGAACTTTTCAAAGGTTTCGGACTTCCTTCTCATTAGGTACACGTAACCATACTTTGAGTAATCATTGGTAAAAGTGATGAAATACTCATAACCTCATTTTGCTTGGATTGACATAGGACCACATACGTCAGAATGCACTAGCTCTAGCAAATCTTGAGCTCTTCTACCTTTTGCTTTAAAAGATTGTTTGGTCATTTTACCTTCCAAACAAGATTCACAAACTAGAAATTCATCAAAGTCCATAGGCTCTAAGAGTCCATCTTTGATTAGTCTTTGAATCCTATTTGAATTAATATGACCTAAACGCAAATGCCAAAGATATGCATCACTAGTAGAAGGAAACTTTCTCTTTAATGATTTTACATGAGAGTTATTATCTAATTCAGAATTATATAATTCATACTTATCAGGAGTTAAAATATAAAGACCATCCACAATATTGTCAGAACAGATAAACATTTTATCCTTCTTTATTACAACATTGTCTTTTAGGATAACACAATATCCATGTTTACCTAAGTAAGTAGCAGAAATTAAATTCCTACGAACATTAGATACATACAAACAGTCTTTTAATATTAGAACTCTAGATTCAAAACATAAATTACAAACACCAACAGCTACAACTGGAATCTTGTTCCCATCCGCCAAAGTAAGAAACAACTCCCCTTCTTTAAGCTTTCTGGTCTCCTAGAACCCCTGCAAGGAATTGCAGATATGATTAGTACAACCTGAATCCACACACCAAGAATCCGTGGAATTCTGTACCAAACATATTTCAAGAAGGAATGTATTAATCATACCTTTATTCTTGGCAACCTTAAATATTGAACAATTTCTCTTCCAATGTCCTTTCTCACCACAATGGAAACACTTTCCTTTGATCTTCTTTCCTTTATCAGCAACCCCTAAGGCAATTTGTTTACCCTCTTGCTTGGTGAAGTCCTTCTTTTTGTTCATATTATAGTTAAGTTTGAATTCCTTGAATGATTCTAGTAGCAACTGGAGTATCATATCCACTTGGGATTCTCCATCAATATCAGCATCTAAAACTTTCAATGTATTCAGATTAGAGATCATTGTAAGACAATGCTCCCTCACTGAAGTACCTTCAGCCATTCTGGTATTATAAATTTTCCTCATGGTCTCTTGCCTTGCAGAATGGCCTTGCTCACCAAACATCTCCTTCAGACTTAGCATGATGTCTGAAATTAGTTCTACATCCTGCCTTTGATGCTGTAGAACATTTGAGATAGATGCTAGGATGTAGCACTTGGCCATCTCATTAGATTTCTGCCAACGATCATATTGTTGTTTTTCCTCAGAAGGAGCATCTAATGAAGGAAAGCTAAGACATGGTTTAGTAAGAACATACTTATGCTCTTCAGCAGTAAGAACAATGTCCAAATTTCTTTTCCAGTCAACATAGTTGGATCCAATCAGTTTGTTTTGATTAAGAATAGTTACAAGTTGGCTAAATGATGCCATGTTCTAAATCTGAAAACAATAAACATGAATATAATCAATAAACTGGACATTATCAATTTAGCATATAAACATATAGTATGGAACCTTAATAAAACCATAATATAATATATGCAACGACAACCCAATCCCGCAATTAATATTTCTCGGAAGCGAGGTCATACTAATCACTATGATTAGGCGAGAAACATTCTCATTATTAATGCTATCATGGTAACTCTTACCAAACAAAAATAATTTGTCATTTTTCCTTCAACCTCTAAGTAATAATGACATAGCTCCGAAAGGAGATTAACATTACACTTAGTCTAGTGTATACCATTGCCTAGAATCAATGTGAATCACTAAGTAACTCCACGGAAGCGTGGTCGTTCTCAATGATAAAACACATTTCATCTATCTTTAAGAAGTTTAACTTGTAGTACTATGAATCAAACACCCTCCGAAGGGAGCAAGGCATATACGCCAAGGCGAGGTGCTTAATCACACTACTTTAAACCGATAATGGAGGCCGTGAGATGCAACCCTTGTATCTCTCTTCCACTAGATGTTTTATATAAAAAGTTTTTAATTATTAAGTATGCATAATCTAATTACACATAGTCTTAGTACTTTTACATGTGAAAACACTTAGAAAACTTTCTAATTTTATTTCTTTCGATCAATCGAATGTGCCCCTCGATTGATTGAAAAAATTAAAAAATTCGAACTTGATCCTCTGACTCCTTCGATTGATACTCGATCGCCTCTTGATCGATCGAAAAATAAATTCGATCAATCGACTAACAATCGAAAATCAATCATTCTAAAAAGTCTGATCACTGTCTCATTCGATCAATCGAAAGTGATTTTCGATCGATCGAAAATTGCGAAACTCAAATTTTCAGAAATTTTCTAAGGCAATTTTCTTCGTGTTTTCATGAACAAACAACTTTCAAACGAACATGATGGATAGAGAATGATGTCAAAACTGAAATTCATTGATGCTAAAGTCTTAAAGATCAATTTAACATACTTAAATTCAAATTTAAACAACATCATAACATCAATTTTAGTTTTCATCAAATCATAGTTTCAATAACATGCAGAAAATTAAAACATAATCTTCTAACAATATGAAACTATCATCACCAATTCTAAAACTCACAAAACATGTTAAACAATACGAAAATGAAGACCGCTCTGATACCATTTAATGGAAATAGATGTGAACGCAGCGGAAAAATAAGTTTAAAACATATCTACTTCATTCGATATTGATAACATGCACAAAGGAAATTTTCAGAATTAGAGAAACAAGAGAGTGTACCTTGAAGCGGTGAATTTTAAAATCTAAGATTAAAGCACTTAGGAATACTTTTAATCTTCACTCCAATTCCACTAACACCCAAAAAGTGTGGTCTCTCAATTGGTTACAAAAGGATGATTGAAGAGTGACATACACTCACTTCCACCATTACAATGTTGTTTTTTCACACCTAGAAAATTTTGTACGTTTTTGCCTTTTGTATCTAACCAATTATCCAATTGGGCTGACTACTTGAGCCTTTCCAATTGGGCTTAAGTGTGTGGCTTGGAGTGGGACCAAAAGGGATCAATAAGACACTAGCCCCAATGGGCCTTGGGCTTTTCTGTCAACTCTTGACAAGTCCAAAGTTACCATTAACTATATTTAATACCACTATAAAAATATAGTTGCACTCTAGGCCTTATCTATAAATTATATCCCAAGACTTTATTATACATGCAACTCCTTCATAAAATATTCATAGTAATACAAAATCATTAATGTAGACTGCCACTTTGTAAATTACTACATCTTAATCCTTGAGTACCCGGTTTAATTCTTTAATATTATTCATTATATACTTATGAAATCCAATTCCATAAATATATACTTTAGTCTTACTAAAGTGGTTAGGCCTAACTCTCTGTATAACAAACTCATTAAACTTATCTCAAGGGAATACTTTATATCTCCGTTAAGAGACTATGAATTCCATCTTGAGAATACATGTTCCATCAACACTAAATGTGGCTGCCCAACATACTGAGGTTTTGATCATAACTATAGATCTCACTCCTGATATATCAAAGCAACCTACATCTTATGATCAGGTCTATTATTCTCTCATGATTAAGAGTTCATGAAATACAAGTCGTGAGATTTATTATTCATATGACAGTCATTAGGAAAATAATAAATCTCACAATGATCCAGTTCAATATGTCTTAACTCTTAAAACATATTAACACATCAACCAGAAGTCTCCACTTCCATGATCAAGACAAATCATCATGATTTGTTAGGTTCTAAGGTCTTAGGATTTTATGTATTTAGAACTCTAATTTGTAATGTTGGCAAACCATGATCAAAATAATGTATTTAGTCTTGTTTAGACTTGCTCAAAGTTGGTTTATTATTGTAAAGTTGGAATCGAGTGACCGCAGAAGTACTTGGGACTTTCGGCCTGGCTCGATCGATCGAAGAATAGACTCGATCGATCGAAAATCGAACAGGTTGATTTTTTTGCAGAATTTCCAACTCAACCCTACTTCATTAAACATTTAGGGTTTTATGTTTTTACCCTAGGTATTTAAACTAAACCCTAGCCACGTTTTTGGGGGTTGCTCCAATTGTATTGTTGCTCATACATTACTGTTTTGTGTAAATCTCTTGTGAGATTTAAAGGAGCTTTCCTTTACACAAAGTTTAGGGTTTTCAAGTTGGAGATAGTATCAATAGCTTGATGATCAACTTGGTTGCTGCCATTGAAGTTTAAAGAATATCAAGTGGGGGTGCTTGTAGCTGATTGAAGAATCCAAGAAAGAAGGAGTCCGTGGATTCGGAGCTTGCACGTGGTCGTGTTAATAAGTTCTACTGGTGGGTAGCATTAAGAAGTCAAGCGGGGAGCTTGTAGTCCTTCTGTATGAACTTCGATTCTTTCGCATAGTGGATTCAGGTTTACCTTGAGGATAGCTAGGTCAAATCTTCCCTAGGTTTTTATCGTGTGGTTTCCTGGGTCATCATATCTTGTGTTCATTTATTTTCCGCTGCTTTATAACTTGATATGATTATTTCATTGCTTTAACTTAGAATTGCATAATTTGACTAAGTAACAACTTGGCTAATTAATCTAGGCTAACTAATCTGGTTGTTTTAAGGGGTCTAAAACCGTTCATGATTGATATGTTATAGTCTTCATAGATGAAATGCCCAATTTCATCATCGACTACGAATTATAATTCTGAGTTTACAAAGAACTTGTGATTTATATCTTCTGTGACTTTTCACATAAATCACATACTATGCATCTCATGGACCAAATGATAATGTCCTAATATTCATGTTACCATTATTTCAGATAATAATAAAACAAATTCATTAAACACAATATTAAGTCATACATAATGTCATACACAATGTCAAACTTAATATCATACATAACATCATACAATAGGATTTAAGGGCACTAATCCTAACACAAAGACCAACCAGATTTAGAAGACATATAATCATAGAATGAGAACTAAGTCAATAAAGTGACAGAATACACATTTCTGAAGACCAGAAACATACGAAGCATGGAACAGATTCCAAACACACAAAGAGTAACAGGCATTACAACACACTTTATAAAAAATGAGTAGCAATGTGTCACAGACAGCAAGCATTTCAACACAATATCATGAAAGTGATATGCACAGATAGAGTCAATCAAGGTAAGACCACACAGATAAGTCAAAACCTCATGTGAAGCCACACTGAACAAGTCATTGACAACAAAAACCTATTCAACAAACCCAGCATATTTAAACAAAACTATGTTCGAACCCAGCATAACACAGAGCACAATAGCAACACACATTCTCATATTCAAGAAAATAACACTCAACACAAGAAATTTGTAATGAGGGAAAGAAAACCTATACCTTTTTCTTAAAGATAGAAGTGAAAATGGTGTAGAAATAGGGGTTTCACAAGATTGAACACAGTGAGTTTCAAAGAGAGAAATGGAGAAGACAATGAACAGTCATAAAGTACAAGGGAAAAACTAAAAAGTTTTTGAAAAGCTGACTTTAAAATGCAAAACACCCATTTTTCGCGACTGGAACAAGTCGCCAGTAAGTCGCCAGGGTAAGCTGCGAAACACTGTGAAGGTAAGAAATTTGAAAGTTTCTCTAAGTGTTTTTCATGACTGGAAGATCTACCTGCGAGGAAGTCGTGAGCTAAGCCGCAAAAATCTTTGTGTGCCTCTCACGACTGGACCTTCCACCTGCGAACAAGTCGCCACACTGAGCCGCGAAATATGCAAAAACTCAAATTTTGAAAAATTTTTCTAAGTCTTTTTCGTGACTAGGGCATTGACACGCTAGTAAGCCGCGAAAAATCTCTGAGTGGGCTCGTGACTGGTACTTGCGACTGGGCCAACCCGCGACTTAGTCGCAAAAACAGTGTAATTTTTGACATTTTGTAAAAACAAAAGCACTTTCCAAAAACAAACTAAAACACTCAAAAATATTTTTGTGTTTGATCAACAAAGATTAAGTATGTCAAAACACATTTAATCAAGTACAATCACACAAATGAATATGGCATTCATTGAACATAGACTTATGTGTTATGTGTGGATATCAAAAGTGAGATAGTCCTTAGTCTAATATGAAGCTTCAATAATCAATTCAATCAAGGCATACACAACTAGCACTAAATAATGTGACATATCTCAATTATAGAAACATGCATATATGACCTCCCACAAGCACTTGATAACAATTCTTTGAAGCTTTTCATTTGGCTCCATATTCAACATATCATTTGCACTTTTTGAGCAAAGAAAATCTCATTTTGAGATAGATGCCTGAAATTTTTGATATTTCAATTGATGAGATAGCCTCTGGCTTTTTGGGCATCATACATTTTATTTTAGTCGCTTTCCCTTTTTTCTAGTCGAATACTAGTATGTGCGACAAACTTTTGCAACTCTATATCTCTTTTCATTTGGAGATTTACATTTAGAGAGCTCTTTTAAGCATAAAATTAAAAAGTGAGAAGATATATAGGCATGAGTCTATGCATGTCTCAAGATCAACAAAACCATTCACTACTCGTTCATGACAAGGTTGAAGATTTATTTACAACAATCATATGGATTTCAGAATTTCTTCCACAGATGATATGAGTGCATAAGAGACAAGCTTAAACTCATTAAATGCACAAAGCCATGAGTACAAAGGTACAAGGCAAAACATGCTTTGAGACAAAACTTAACAAAGCCGATCAAACTTTTGGATTTTCTACTTTTTATATGTTTTTAGATTTTTGACACAAAAACAGTAAAAGATTGATAAAAAATATAACAAAAAAAAAATGTGAAAACATTTAAACCAAAGACAAACACACACATAAAATGACAACCTAAATACTAGCAAGAAGCACTCAACCAAGCATATTCACAAACATGAGAAGTATTGATGCATTGACATGTTGTAATACTTATGCATGAGTACCCTTTGTCATCCACACGTCATGTGCGTTTGAGATGATATCCTTAACGGATTGGGTACGGGAATAAGGACTATCAAACCTTCGTGTGAAACTTTCCTGGTAATTTGTGAAGGCACTGATCATCTTCATCATTCCTAGATCACGGTTTTGATTTCTTGGTTGCTCACCACCCCAAGACCTCATGTCATTTCTTCTTCCTCGTGACCGAGGTGCACTTGCATTGCTGTCTGTTCTTAGCTTTTGACAGTTGGGTCTGGCATGTCCTTGCAATCTACAATAGTGACAAAAAAAAATCTGTTCTAGGACCTTGTTGTGATCTTGGAACTGATCTCCCCCTGGCTCCATATCTGAATTCTGATTGATTACGGGACTTATTTAACACCCGTTGATTAGCCACATTCTTCTTCTTCCCACCCTTAACATTCTCAGGGTTGGGCTCTTCCACAATCGGCTCTATGGGCTTCACAAATTTCACTTCTTTGGTAGCTTTGGTCGATGAGCTACTCCCTCCAGTATATCCCAACCCAAACTTATTTAAGAAATGTTTTTGGGATGTAATAACATCTTCCAACTTCTTGGAGGAGACTCTTTCTATCTTGGCTTGTGCTTGCACCACCTCTTGCTCAAAAAATCTTACTTTGGTATAAGCTTCTGACAACTCACTATTTAGTGTCTCAATTTCACACTTCGCCTCCTTGTATCGTGCCAGAAGACTTTTGTAATCTTCCTCAACCCTCTTCATCTTATTAATGGCTGCATTAGCCACTTTAGCATATTCACCGGTCTTCTCAAGGAGTGAGTTGTAAGTCTCTTGCAATCCCACTTGATGAGAATCAACAAGCATTCAAAGATCCATTGCATGTTCCAGTTGGGCCTATTACTAAAGCAAGATCCAAGAAGATCAAAGAAGCACTTAATGGGCTTGTTCAAGAGATTTGAGCTGATTCTAACGGAGGACATTCCAAGCTTGGCCCAAAGGAAGATGAAGGCGTAATAAATTTAATCCAAACTATTGAGGGCTGATCTAGCTTACTTGGGCATAATTTATGGCGTGGATTAATGACTGATTGATTTTCCAACTCCATATCAGTTAATAGATATTTTAACTAGTCTGGAGTATCTAGTTTTGGACCAGATCTACCTTAATTTTAGGCTTTTCTTATTTAGAACGTTTTTAGCTATTTTTCCTATTTTTGATCTGCTAATTTCAGACCAAATCAACTTTTATTTAGGGTTTTATTATTTAGTACATTTTTTATATTTTCTATTTCCAGTCATGTCATATAAATAGCATGCACTCATTGTAATAGAGAGATTAGTGAATAAAAATCAGAAAAGGTGAGGCTTTACTCTTCTTTTGGTTCTTCAAGAACTGTGAACTTATCAGGGATTCTTCCTTGTGGCGTTCAAACTTTATACCTTTGGTTTGTGATTCATTATAATCATTGGGTCAAGGTCTATTACTTATACCTTTGGTTCGCGTTTTTATTATAAACGTTGGGTCAAGGTTTCTATCAAAAAAACTGAATTTTTAGCTTTCTTAAGCAAGTATTCCAATATTTTTGTTGGGTCTCAAAGCGTGTCGATTGAGGTTCGCATCACCACTACTTTTCCAACTTCCTCATCTTTAAACTCCTCAACTATTCTAATAGACTCCAAATCAGAATGTTCCCCAAACTCCTTCACAAGTGAACCCAAATCATCCGAGAGTTCTACATGTGCAATGGTCATGAATGCGGAGTAATTTCCTTCTCCGTCACAGCTATCTTCAGAGTCAGAATTTGATAAGTCAGTATCACTCAAGGTAGTGGTATAGACCTTTCCTTTTGACTTCAAGTAATTAGGACATTCCTTTTCGAAGTGTCCATGTCCATTACACTCGAAGCACACAACGTCCACAGGAAATTGAGAATCCTTCCCTTCACTTTTCTTAAAGTCTTTCCTATCACCTCTTGAGGATGGAAACTTCACTCCGTTAATGGTTTCCCACTGTTCTTCATCTTTAGAAATTTTTGGAAGTTTTTCACAAGATACGCTACTTCCTTCTCCACTCCATCTTCTTCGGACGGATCATCTATTCTTTCAGTGATAGTTTTAAGAGCAAGCGATTTACTCGTCTTGTGGGAAGGTAATCCAAGCTCATACGTTTGAAGTGACCCAATGAGCTCTTGGATCTTAATTTCATCCAAATCCTTGCTTTCCTTTATAGCTGTGACTTTTGCTCGAAAGCTTTCCGATAAGGACCTCAAAATTTTTCTCACCACCTTAGTATCTTTAATCTTCTCTCTAAGATTGAGCTTAGCAATGACAATTACGTTGAGCTTCCCATAGAATGAATCATACGATTCATCTTCACCCATCTTGAGCTCTTCAAACTTGGTAGTAAGCATTTGAAGCTTTGTGTCCTTCACCTTCTTACCAAAATCTCCCAAGCTTCCTTGGCCACTATCATGTGAGATATACTGTGAAATTCATCTAGAGACACACCACAGAAAATAGCATTTAAGGCTTTACTATTAGCATTAGCCGCCGCTAGAGCTGCCTTATCCCAGGTGAATTTTTCAGCCTCCAGCCTAGTCCAACCTATTTCAACCATATCCCACACGATGTCATTAATAGAGCATAAAATGCCCTCATTCTAACTTTCTAGAAGGCATAATTATCACCATAAAAAAATGGTGGAACATTGAGAGATTGAGACCTATCCATCTCAACAAGGGGTCAAGGATCACACTTAGGTATTAAAACTACAACAAGTGTACCCGCTCTGATACCAATTGAAAGTTCAATAAGTGTATAAAACACCCTTGAACGTTTAGACCCCAAATTATAAAATATCAATTCAAGCTTATAATCAAACAATTAATGTGCGGAACATGAACATAAACCAATCACAAAAATGATAACTAATCTAAGTCAAATATAAACACATCCACAGTAGTAAATATAAGGCAAAGATAAAGCGAAGGAAGATGCAAACACGCAGACAACACACGATGTGTTATCGAAGAGGAAACCGAAGTCCCCAGCGTAAAACCTCTCCGCCGCCCTCTAAGCGGTCAATAATCCACTAGAAAATGTAGTTGGGATACATGAACAGTAATAGACTCTCCAAGTCTAATCTACCCAGGTACCTAAGCCCTCCAAGCTTCCTGCTCCAATGAGGTTACGTCGAATCTTTTTCTTTTCTAGCTTACTGGATTCCACTACTAGACCATAGTATTAATTAATGTATATTGGTTCTTTCCAAACTGCTTCCCTTAGCACCAAATGAACCTTCTCACAGACGTGGGTGTGGTGAGATAAGGATTTGGTCAATGACCTCTCAAGGATGTGACAATGGAGAGGAAGAGAGTAGAGGAATTTGTAGAGTCTCTAAGGTAAAGATTGGGGATGAAGCAATCTTGTTTTTCTCAAGGGTTTCTCTCACAAAATTCTCTCTGAAAGCTATCTCAATTCAGTGGGTATAAGGGTCTATATATAGTGGTGTGTATTTGGAATATGAAGAGTTAGTTTTTGCCAAATAGGGCTGATTGGCGGCTTGACCTCGCGGCTTGTCCAAGTCGCGAGTTCAAGTCGCGACGTAATGGCCTGGCCAACTTGGAACTTTTGTCCTGTAGTGCGACAGCTGGCACGACCCTTCAGCTCCCCTTTGTGCATCTCACGTGCCAGTATCTGGCGGCTTACAAGTTGCGAGTAAGCTGCGAGTCCTAGCCGTGAAACTCCGCCTTCTTGCACATACTTGAGCTTTTCTTCACATCTTCTCACACACTACCCTTACAATGGTCCCACCTAAATACATGGTTACTAAGTGCTTAAATTACAAGCAAATTGGCACGAAATAAAGCCAACAAGATGGTTGATAAATTTCAACCTTACACTTTCAAAGTTCAAACGATTAGCTCTTTCTCTGTCTCTCAAATAGTTTCAGTCATTTCAGCCTAAGAAGTTTCATAACCACTTCCCCACTCATATTGTTGTTCAAGTGAAGTTTTAGAATTGTTTCTGTTGTCGTTCACTGGCAATCAACATCTAGTGAGAGGCTCAAAAATTCAATTCTGTGAGAAAATAAAGAGACAGTGAGCAACATAATGCACTAGGCGTCACCAGTTAGCCTAGTCTAGTCATAGCTGGCTCGACTCATGACTCTCTCTTTCTCTTGACTGTTTCCTTTCTCTTTATTTCTTTTGGAATTTCAATTGTTAATATGGCTAACTTTTTGTTTAGGTTGGGTTCATTTTGAGTATATGATTGTAGTTGTTTGAACTAGGTTGTGATATTGTTTGAATTAGATTTGATTTATGGTGCTGTTTGGGCTGAGTTTTAATTTTAATTTTGTGAAGGGGCCAAGCTTTTGGGAGCAAAGGGGGCCAAACTCTATTTTTTTCTTGGGCCCAAGTTGAATATGGGTATATATATATATATACATACTTTTTTTTTTTTTTTTTTTTTGGGGGGGGGGGGGGGGGGGGAGGGGGGTGGGGGGCAGGCCTTGGCCCCTTACTGGTTCCGTTCCTATTAGAAGGCCATGTCAGTACTTTGTATATATATAAGTATTAAATATATAATAATAATAATAAATATATATATATATATATATATGTATTATATTGTTAAATTTTTTTTTTTTACAGTTATAAACTTTTTATATATGGATAGTAGGTTTTGTAATTTTTATTTTCTAAATTTAATATACAAAAACTAAACTCGCATTATTTTTTAAAATTTTATATATATGTTTAATTGAATATTCTTAGTTAAAAAACTTTAAAATATATATATTTTTATTTTAAAATTATTAATTAAATTATTTATGATATCACCAATTGACCACTAAGATCCGCCCAAAAAATCGATAACCAATCCCTTTTTTAGTTCTTTCACCATACTGATTTGTAAAACAACTTAGATCTAAGGGCATGTTTAGTTATATTTATACAACAATTTTCGTTATTTAAATAACACAACACATATTTCTACACTTAAACAACATTACTAAATGGACTCTAACTTATTGAGAGAGAGAGAGAGAGAGAGAGGGAGAGAGAGAGAGAGAGATATGGACTCTGTGGAGGACAGAAAGACTGAAAAAATAAAGAGTTTTTGATAGTAAGTAAAGAGGGGAGTCGAGTGCTAGTTTACGAGGTGGATTAAAAAAAAAATTAAAGAAAGAGTAAACGTGTGTCTGGGAGTGGGAAAGTGGATTGGCAATAATAAGTTAGGTTTTTTTTATTTAAATTTTCTTGAATAAATAAATAGTTAAAGTTATATGATTATTTATATAAACTATAAAATGAAGCTTAAATGCTAAATAGTTTAGGACTAATTTGGTTTGAAAAAAAAAAAGAGTTGTTTTTTGTATTCATTTTGAAGGACTCATTATAAAAAATTGATTTGATTTACACAATTGTATTCCGTTTTTATTTTTAGTATAAAAAAAAAAAGAAAAAAAAGAAAAAAAAAAAGCGAGTTTGAATACCGGAAATAAATATAACTTTTTGGTGTTTTTATTTTTTAAAAAATGAATATAGCAGCATTTTCATTAAAAAAAAAAAAAAAAAAAACAATTATGCGGTACCATTAACACTTACTTGTCACATCAAAAACACACTCTCTCTCTCATTTTTATCTGTAATCTCTCTCAGATCTCAATATCTCTCTCCCTTACTATCTTCTGCCTCTTGCTCTCTCACTCTCTCTCTCAGAGTGGCGTGTGAAAGGGGAGATCAGTAAGGGTGGGTGGCAGTGATGGCTCCGCCGAGAAGCTCAGAGCTCTTTCTCTTTTACCTTTGCTCTCTATGTGTTGCGTGACTACTGTCTCGCTCTCTTTCTCGCTCTAGCAGATCGGCATGTTAAATGGGAGATCGACGAGGGTGGGTGGCACTGGTGGCTCTGCCTATTCTGTTCTCAATCTCTTTTTCTCTCTCTAATCTGCTCCCACTCTCTCTCTCTCTCTCTCTAGCAGATCTACTTGTGAAAGGGGAGATCAACACGAGTGGCGATGGTGGTAGCTCCACCACGAAGCTCTGATGTCGGTATCAACCCATATTTGTCGATCAATGGATCTCACTCTTTCTTGAGCGAAATCCGATCGAACCCTTGGCCGTTGCTCATTGCTAGCTTTTCGCTTTGGGGTTTGTTTGTTCTAGCAAATTATTTGTGGGTTAGTGATTGTTAATGGGTTGGGGTTTGTTTTCCTTTTTGGATTTATTTGTGAGTTGGGGATTATTGAAATCATACCTATGGTGGTTTTAATTTGTTTCAAATATGGGTTAGGGATTGTTTGTGGGGTTGGGGATTGTTTTTGCTCTAGGGTTTGTTTGTGGGTTGGGATTGTTGAAATGGTATCTACGGATTTTTGATTGAGGTCTTTGATGAGTTTGGTGACATTTGTCTAAGAGTGAGTTTGTTGAAATTTGGTTGTTCGTTTGTAGAAGACTAGAAGGTGATGTTTCTAGCGGGTGAGGTAACTGCCTTTATGACTGTTAGAGTTGGTAGAAAAAAAGTGAGGAAGACAATACAAAAATTAGAGCAAAAAATTGGTGCCAAACAAGAAAATGAGTTGGAAAATAAAAATCAGTACAAGATTTGTGTATTAAAAAATGAGCACAGAAAATGAAAATAGAAAATGAATACACACCTAATACAAAGGGGCGGAGCCACTTGACTCTTAGCCCCCGAATATTTTCAATTTTCACCTCAGAGTACTAAAAAAAAAAAAAAGACATGGGCCTCCTAAAAATTAATAGGCGTAAATGCATTTTAGGTTCTTAGATTTTAACCCGTCTCTGTTTTAGTCTCTACTTTTTTTTCTTTCTTTTTTTTTTACCGATTTTAGTCCTAAATTAAAAAAGATTCCATTTTAAGAACTACCATTATTTACTTAACGAAAATTACCAGATGAAATACACTATTAACACCCTAGCTCTAAATACTGCCGTGACAAATAAAATAATATTAAAAATGCCACATCATCTAATTTATATAAAAAAAAAGTAATTTATCAATTTTAACCCAAAAAAGAAGAAGAAAAAAGAACAAAATTAAAATTAAGAAATACATAAATTTAGATCTGGTTTCTTTTTCAACAAGAAGACAATGAACACAAACCTAGATTTAGATATAGGAACACACAATTTTCTAGCAATTTCTTGTCAACCAAACACAAAAAAATAAGCACAAACCCAAACTCCAACTCCAACAAATCAAATTGCTACAAATCAAATAAAGAAAGAGGTTTTTAAGCAGAAAAAAATCTTCGTTTTCAAAAGACAAACTAACAACAGAAAAAAGAAAAGAAAAAAAAAAAAGAGTTGGTTTAGACAAAACATACATAAAGCTTCTGACTTTCAATTATTCCATGAAACCCAGATGGATTACTTCATAAAAATCCAAAACACATTGAAGAAGAACAAAATCCAAACCTATACACGACGCATTCAAATCGTTAAAAGCTTAAAAAGGGTAAGCACAGATACTGCACTTGAAGACAATAGTGATGCAGAGACTTAACAAATTTAAAAATTTAAAACCCAGAAAATTTAACATTAGACCCACATAATATATATATATATATATATGTGTGTGTGTGTGTGTGTGTGTGTGTGTGTGTGTGTATAAAAAAATTAAACATGAACAAATATGAAAAACCCAGAACACATACCACCAAAGCATCAAACACAAAACTCAAACTCATATTTTCGGCACCTAAACACTAAATTCAAACCCAGGTTTTCAGCCCCCAAACACAAAACTCAAAACCCAAGTTTTCTTATACCTTATGAGAAACCAAACACAAACCTTAGATCCAAACCTTAGAGCCGAAACCAAACCACCTCTAACCTCAGATTCTAAACTATCAAACCCAAACGAAACCAACCTCAGATTTGACAACAAAACCACATCCTCTTTTCACCGCCGCTGCGCTTTCTGCTTGCTCGCGTTTGCCTAGGGTGCGGATTTGAGAGGACGAGGTAGAGAAGTTTAATGACTTTCGGCCATGGCTGGGATCGGCTCGATGAGAGTGAGAGAGGAAAAGAGGATCGGGCTATGTGAGTGTTTGTGAGAATACAAACTAACTTGGAAAGAACTACTTGCAAGAAAAGACTTTGCACCAAATTGATTGGCTCTACCACTGCCTAAACTAATAAGACTTCAAAAGTACAAAATATTCAACTACGAAAAATAAGGGAACAAGCAATGTAATCACAATATGTAGATATCTTAATTCAAGTTCATACAAATAAGAAAGATTCAAATCACACAAACTCCTAAGTTAAATTACAAAAACTAAACTTAGATAATTCATGTGAGACAAATGCACTTACAAACATGAAGTTATCCTTCCATTGACTGGGTATGTAAATTAAGTTTATCAGATTTTTGTTGTCCTTTTTCTGATAATACGTTTAATCTTTATTTATAGTACACAAAATAGTTACTGCACTCCTCCTTATTTTTTGGTAACTTCCTTTGCACTCTGACTTAGTGGATAACTGACTGTGATATTCTCTTGTTGTAACAAGTCTTGCAAGTTTTGCTTATTTGGGCCATGATTTACATTTACCAGGATCCAGCCTCAAGTCACCATTTAGTAGAAATATGACTTACATGCTCACACATGTGAACACTTTACAAAGACTTTTAGTTACATGTGACCACTTCCCATGATATTCTCTGTTATAATGGGCCTGGCAAGTTTGTATTTTTAGGCCATGGTTGACAAAAATCCAGCCCCTCAAGTAACTGATTCACATGATCACACATGTGAAAAATATTTTATTTTTAGCCTAACACATGCCCCCTGTGCGTGATGGGCCTAAGTTTAGGCCAATTGCACATAAGTTAAAACAAAAGGGTGAAAGGAAAATAAAGTAGGGGCTTTTAAGTTAGATCAATTTGCAGAACTAGGTTATCCTTCCTATCTAACTATCTAACCCCATTCCTTCATCTTAGAACGCCTCCACCACTTTCACTCATCCGAACCCCCCCTTTTTTTTTTTGGCCTCTCTACAAATTTTAATTTCTAGTTCTCCACTCAATCTGTTTTATCAAGATCAACTACCCCTGATCTAAAAAGTCCTTCAAAACTCAGGTGGATGCCGGCAAAGGTTGTCCATGATTTTGAAATTATTCATCTCGATCGAAGCTTGAACAGTGTCATGACTGTGATTCCGCATGATGCCGGGAGCTGGTGCAAACAAAATGAAGACATCTTCAAGTTCACCGTTGATCCTAAGAAGACCACTTAGGTAGTTGAGAAATGAAGCTAGGAAACTCCACTCCATCCTGAACAGGGAGCTCTGGGTTTCATTCAAGTAGTTCGGGTAGCCACTGAAAAGCTTAAACTCTGCAAATTTAGACAAAGCCTTGTTCTTGTTCAGTTGGTATTAACTCTTGAGAAGCAGCAGCTAAATCTTTCAAAATATGCACATCAAGATCGCAGCCATGCTCCAGAGCATTTACTTTGGGAACAACTTCGAACCAGGTACACAGATCTGACCACCAATGTATTAGACTAATTTCAATTCTGAAATTATATCTGTACTTCCACCATATCATATACAAACCTTCCTTATTTTGAATTTTCTTCTATATATACATTCATTGCATTTTGAGCTATTATTTTAATTACTAATGCCCATTTTAGCCATTCATTTGGCTTTTGGAAACATGCGTACATTCACATCTTCAAAATCTTTTATGTGAGTAAGCCAATTTGTTCATACTTGGCTTATATAATTTTAGAAATTTTCCGTTAATGGATCTTGTATGCTCATTACTACTAATATCCATTAACTTATAAGCGTTTCCATCAAAGACCTCGCTGATTAAGAAAGGTCCATCCCAATTAGGAGACCATTTACCCAGATATGGATCTTTAACTCCTATAGGCAAAATAACTTTCCAAACTAAATCCCCAATGGCTAATGACTTTGCCTTAATCCTCTTGTTGTACATCTCAGATACTTTTTGTTTTTGTACAACAATAGAATTTAAAGCTGCCGTACGAGCTTCATCTATTTCATCAAGTTCTGCAAACATTGCATCTTGATAATCCAAATGAGTCAATTCATTTTGCCTTGTAATCCTCATTGACTCCATAGGTACAATTGCATCATCGCCAAAAACTAAAGAATATGGGGTAGTGTTTATGCTCGTTCTTTTTGAAGTTCTATATGCCCACAATACTTCAGACAACAAATCATCCCAACTTGTAGGATTTCTAGCCACTATTTTCCTCAAATTATTCTTGATAATCTTATTAGTGGCCTCTGCTTAACCATTTGCCTGTGCATAATATGGTGTGGAATTCAAAATTCGAATACCATATTCTTGTGTGAAGGCCTTTACCCTAGTTCCATTAAAGATGGTTCCATTGTCCACTGTTATAGATTGAGGAATTCCAAACCTATGGACTATCTTTTCTTTTATAAATTGAATAACATCAAACTCACTCACTTCCTTATAAGGTTTTGCTTCAGCCCACTTTGTAAAGTAGTCTATTGCAACGATTATGAAGCAGTTTTTCTTTCTTGAGATTGGTCTAATTTTTTCAATTAAATCCATTGCCCATCCTCTAAAGGGCCATGGTTTTATTATCACATGAAAATCTGAAGCAGGGATCCTAGGAATTGGACCATGTTTTTGGCATTCTACACAACCTTGTGCATATTTAATGCAATCTTTCAATACACTTGGCCAATAGTAACCATATCTGTGTATCAACCATTTCATTTTTATGCCTGATTGATGTGAACCACATATGCCTTCATGGACTTCTGCTAAGATTTGCTTTGATTCATCATCACTAATGCATTTCAATAGGATGCCATCAACTCCTTTTTTGAATAAAGTTTCATCTTGATCTCCCATTAAAACAAATTTTCTAACTTTAAGTTTTAAAGCATTATTTGTACAACCACTTGGGCTTTTTAAGTAATCAATGATTGGGTTTCTCCAATCATTAACTTGAGTATCAAGATGAAAAATCTGGGTCCCTAATTCCCTATCAATGACTGATGTGAGTATCCTTTTACTTAAATATGGGGGACTTTGTGCAACTTGATTGGTCTCTTTATGTCCAGAAGCACTTTGTGCCATACGATTGGCGTCCTCATTCTTACTTCTAGGGACATGGTTTAACTTAGCATTGCTAAACTGTTCTAGCAGCTGTCTTGCAGCCACAAAGTATGGTGCAATGGATGAGCTGCAACATTTATAGTCACCAGTGAGTTGCCTAATTACCAATTGCGAATCACCATAAACTTCTACACTTTTTATTCCCATTTCCAATAATATCTCTAACCCAATGATCAAAGCCTCATACTCAATTTGATTGTTAGAATAATTTCCTTCTAACTTAAAGGACATTTGGGTTTTAATCCCCACTGTAGATTCTAAAATCACACCAACACCTGCCCCATATGTGGCACGTGAACCATCAAAATTTAATTTCCAAGGGGCTAAAGCTACAAACATGGTTTCATTTATATCCGTAACTTCATCGCATGGATGATCTGCCAAAAAATCAGCTAAGGCTTGACCTTTTATTGCTTTTTGTGGAACATAAACTAAATGAAATTCCACTAAAGCTAAACTCCATTTACCCATTCTACCACGCAAAATAGGTCTAGATAGCATATATTTCACTACATCAGTCTATGCGATAATATAAGTTACATGAGAAAGCATATAATGTCTTAGCTTAGTAGCAGTAAAATACAAAACCAAACATAGTTTTTCTATCATTGAATAATTTAATTCTGCTTTATTTAATAATCTACTTAAATAAAAAACAGCCTGTTCAAGGCCCTTATCATTGTCTTGAGCCAGCAAACTTCCAATAGAATCTTGGGTTGTAGATATATATAACTTTAAAGGTTTCCCACTCCTTTGAGGAATTAACACCGGTGGTGTGGACAAATATCTTTTAATTGCATCAAAGGCCAACTGATGCTCTTCATTCCAAGTAAAATCTTCATGGTCTTTCAACCTTAATAAATTGGAAAACACTTTGGTTTTACCTGCAACATTAGAAATAAACCTTCTTAAAAAATTAACTTGGCCCAAGAACCTTCGTAATTCTTTTTTATTAGAAGGAGGTTTAGCCTGCATGATTGTGTTGGCCTTGTTTTGGTCTATCTCAATTCCTCTATTATGCACTAGAAAACCTAGAAAATTTCCTGCTTGCACCCCAAAGGCACATTTAAGAGGATTCATTTTTAATTGATGTTTCCTCATCCTCAAAAAGGCTTTCTCTAAGTTTTTTAGATGGGTATTAAACTCTTGAGATTTAACCACCACATCATCTATATAAACTTCCATAAACTTTCGAATCATATCATGGAAAATTAAATTCATGGCTCGCTAATAAGTCGCACCAGCGTTTTTTAAGCCAAATGGCATTACTACCCATTCAAATGTTCCAATAGAACCTGGACATCTGAAGGCAGTTTTGTGGACATCCTCTTCTGTAATGAAGATTTGGTTATAACCCGAATGTCCATCCATAAAAGACAATAGTTTGTGTCCTGCCACTCCATCTACCAATACATCTGCAATTGGCATAGGGTATTCATCTTTGGGTGTTGTTGTATTTAAGTTCCTAAAATCTTTGCATACACGTAGTTTGCCATTTTTCTTAAGAATTGGAACTATATTAGAAAGCCATTCTACATACCTGGCTGGCCTTATGAATCCTGCTTGCAATAGTCTTTCAATTTCTTCTTTCACTTTCAAAATAACCTCATTCGCCATCCTACGAGGAGGTTGTTGGTGTGGAATGTGCTCTTTCTTGATTGGAAGTCTATGTTCTACTAGTGTTCTATCCAAACCTGGAAATTCAGTGTAATCCCATGCAAAGCAATCCTTAAACCTCTTCACAACAGCCAGCACTTCAGGGAATTGTTCTTGTGTAAGGTGACTACTAACATATGTCACTTTCTTTTCTTCTTCAGTTCCAAGATTCACTTCTATCAAAGGGTCTTGAATTTCTGCTTTCAAGTCATCCATTTGGATAGGAGCTTTACTTAGAGAATTTAAACCAATTTTAACTCGGTTTCCCATATCTCTTTCTTCTTCCAGTACACATTCTGCCAAGAACATACTTTGTTCTATTTTGTTTTCAAGAGTGTAATTTACTACTCTGTCTTCAGCCAGTTTAATGGCCCTTAATTTCCTTGGAGTAAGTGAACTACTCATTACTAACAGGTTTCTCAACTATATTTAGCATTTGTGGCTCTACAATGTAGTTGTCAAACCATTCCTTGCCAATTTCTTGGTCAGTAAAATCTTCTCCAGCAGAACATGGTTGTTCTTTAGCCATTTCCACTCTTGTTGGCTTGCCATTGTAATCAAATCCTGTCAGTTTCAAAATTCCAACATTTTTGTTATATAATTGAGCATCAATTGTATTATTACATGCTTCAAATGGCCTATTATCAGCCTTCACCATCTCAACAGAATTATCATCATTCCAAAATATTAGAGATTGATGTAGGGAGGAAGGTATCACCCAATTTGAATGTATTCATTCCCTTCCTAGCAAAGCATTATAAGCTGCCTTAGTATGAACAACAAAAAAGGCAACATTTGTAATCTTATTCCCTACTTTCAATTCTACTGGTATAATACCTTTAGTTTTAGTAGATTCGCCAGCAAAACCACTGACTAAAACATCTGACTGAATTAAATCTGCCTTTATTTTATTGATTTTTTTCAACATTCCCCAAGGCAAAATATTTACTGCAGCACCATTATCTACTAAAACTCTATTAATAGGTATTCCATCCATGTGAACTTTAATGAATAAAGGCTTTAAATGCAGTGACATTAGTTTAGATGGTTTCTCAAAGATAATTTTACTTGGTGGAAATTCCAGCTCCGCCTCTGCTGCAAGTTCTAAATTCTCCATCTCTTCATCTGTTAATAGGATATGACATGCCCCCTGAGCATTTGAGCCTTTAGAACTATGCTCTTCATCTTCAATAATGTTCTGTTTTGCCATAAACTCTATTGGCAATGTGATCACATTACATTCCATATTACTGGAATTTTCCTTTTTTTGTTCCAATTCGAGTTCTTCCCCAAACTCATTGAATGCTTCCAAATCATCCCAGCCTTCAATATCTTCAAGGCCTTCCATCATATCAGCATCTCCAAGTTCCTCCAAAAACTTGTTTTCTTTTATCTCCTCAAATGGAATGATCGAATTGATTATACCTTTGCTTTTTTCTTCAGTTTCTATTTTAGCCAATTTCTCCTCTTGCCTCTCTTTTTCTTTTGATATTTCTTTTCCTTTTATTTCGTTTTTTGGCTTTTTTGCAATGTACACAGTGACTGTCCTATTCTCCATTCGATTAGACCCCAAATCACTTGTACATCTCTCTAATTTCTTGTGATCTTGTCGCACTAGTTCTTGGCTCTCTTTTTTAGGTAAATCCTAAACCATTTCACTTTGTGCGAGTTGCTTTGATTCAAACATTCTTTGCTGCATATTATTGTCACTTTTGGCTTTTTGCATACTCGTTTCATTTCCTATCAACTGAATAGAACCCGGTGACGTCTTCACATATTTAGGAGTTAATATGCCTCCTTTTTGCTGTATTTCAAATTTAATTCCTTTCGCCTTGTTAAGTAGTGCATCATTAGAATTTTCAGGAGTTTGTCTTGGCTCTTGAGAATTATACATTTGCTGTCTAAGCCAACGTCTCCTCTGTGTTCTTGTCATTTTTGGGAAATATGGATTATATCCATATTTAAAATGACGCTTTTGTGGTGGTTTAACACTGACAGATTCCATGGAGTACCATTTATTTGGCTCCCCTATTGGAGGTTTGAAGGTGCGAAGCTGTTTTGGCTTCTCTACTCTTGAAAACACTGATTCAGCCTTTTTAGGTTCAACAATTGGCCCAAAACCAGTATCACTTTGAGGAGATTTTATCCCAACCGCCACTTTTCCAAAAACTCGCGCCATTATGCAACTACACCACTCACATAAGCAATCATCTTCATTAGAATAAAAAACCTGATCATCTGAAAAAGAATTATGCTTTTGTAATGCTTCTTTATAAGTTGTAGGCCTTGGTTGTTCTACCATTTTAGCATTTCCCTTATTTGTTTAGACATTCTTGCCCTGAAAAAAGTTTTCTTTACCATGCGAGCCATATTTATTTACTCGCATAGAAGATCCTTCATTGATTTTCAGTCTCTTCATCCCTTGGGTGAGGTGCAATGATTGTTTACCCTGCACATTAACACATTGATATACATTACATTTTGAGTTCTCATCATTTTTGAAGCAACTAATCAAAGATTCAAAATCAGCTGAAATCATATTTAAATCATGCAAAGGTGGAAAGGGATCAATATCTTTTTTCATTTGCTCTTTAGGATTTTCAAGAAATTTCAAGATTCCTCTTTCAATTTTATCTTGAATCACATTCCTAAAGGTTACACAATCTTTTGTTTGATGTGTAAATGTATTATGCCATTTACAATAATCCCTACCACGTATTTCTGCCTTGGCTGGTATTTTGTGTTTGCCTACCAACTTTATTAACTTGGCTTCTAACAACCAATCAAAGATTTCATTAGACTTCTCTATGTCAAATGAGTAATCTCTTATACGTGCTGAAAGTTTGTATGCTGACTTAGCCTTAATGTTTTTCTTATCTAGTACATCACATACTTGGGGATTATAACCTATAAATTCTGCAATGTCTACTTCATAGTTAGGGTCATGAAAATAAGTCCCATATGTAGAATTATTTCTGTTTCTTTCTTCTTTAATGAGACTCTCATACCTAGAAGCCCTATCAGATAATTCATACAGATCAAAGAATGTCACCCCTTCAAATTTTTTTTCTAAATTCAAAATCTAAACCATCTACAGTGAACTTGACATATTCTCTCTCTGGGAGAACAATTTGACAACGCATGCGGGCTCTTTTAAACCGCATAATGAACTGCTCTACATTTTCATCTGGCCTTTGTCTTAATCTTGCCAAATCAGCAATTGACACTCTCAAATCTGTGTGAGAGAAATGTGTTTGGAACTTGTCCTCTAATTCAGCCCATGAATTTAGAGAATTAGGAGGTAAAGATGAATACCAAGCAAATGCTTGTCCAGTTTTGTGAATCTGGACATATGTTCCAATACAGTTTTGTCATCCTCTCCAGAAAATGTGGAAAATTCTGGGATTCTAAACCCTCTTGGATATGGTTCTCTATCAATCCATTCTGGATATGGCTTCCTATAAATTGGCCTATGTCTTTGAAATGCTGGACCATGTGTGTGTTCCAAGATTTCTAAGATTTGGTCATTCTATTGTGGACTTCATCATTATGACCATTATAATTATGTGCCTCTACTTGATTTCGTTCTAAATTGTTTTGTTCGATTTCAAATTGATCATTATGATGATTATTTCTTTCCAAGGCCATTCTATTGTTTTCAGCCCTTTGCCTTCACTGTGCAAATCTAGGATTTGCTCTGTTTCTATTAGCATTATCCCTTCTTGGATATTGCTGAAATTGAGCCATTTCATGCCCAAGTTCATTCTCTTGACCATTGTCAAACCCATTATTCATAAATAATTATGGGTTTCCATCATTCCTAGGGAAATCAATGTTATCTAAAGGGATTTCTACTCCTGGGTTATTATTATTCCTCTGAGGAACTCCATTGTGATGATTGTTTCTCATGCGATGGTTATTTCCTCGAAGAACATTTTCTGTTCTTATTGGAACATTCATAGTCATATGATCATTATTCTCATTTCTGTGAGAATTTTCAATATGAAGAACATTTTCTGTTCTTGGTGGGTTAATCAAATGAATGATATTTTCCATTCTTGGGGAATTCTCAGTAAAAGGGATGTTTACTGATCCTAAAGGAACTTCCATATTTTGGAAATTCTCAAATAAAGGATTACTATTCACTCCTGAACCCATTCCACCAACAAAGTCATTATTTGCTCCCACATTTGGCTGATTTAAGTGTCTATCTTTGCCATTTGCAGCAATGACTTGATGAACCATTTGTTGGTTTTCTTTAAGTAGTTTCATCTCATCATTCATGCAGTCAAAACGTGCAACTACATCATCTTTCATTTGATTAAATTGTCTTAGGATTACCTCTAAAAAATTTGGATTTAAATCTGAATGTAATCCATTATGTCCAGATTCACCATGCTCTGTAATAGGCCGTGAAACTGGACTTGGTTTTGTAGAATTAGAAGAACCAGAATTATTCTCATTGCTATTATTCCTCATTTTTCTTGTAAGGACTGGCATGTACTCCCACTGTGGTCGCCAATTTGTTTGTGAGAATACAAACTAACTTGGAAAGAACTACTTGCAAGACAAGACTTTGCACCAAATTGATGGGCTCTGCCACTGCCTAAACTAATAAGACTTCAAAAGTACAAAATATTCAACTAAGAAAAATAAGGGAACAAGCAATGTAATCACAATATGTAGATATCTTAATTCAAGTTCATACAAATAAGAAAGATTCAAATCACACAAACTCCTAAGTTAAATTACAAAAACTAAACTTAGATAATTCATGTGAGGCAAACGCACTTACAAACATGAAGTTATCCTTCCATTGACTGGGTATGTAAATCAAATTTATCAGATTTTTGTTGTCCTTTTTCTGATAATACCTTTAATCTTTATTTATAGTAGACAAAACAGTTACTGCACTCCTCCTTATTTTTTGGTAACTTCCATTGCACTCTGACTTAGTGGATAACTGACTGTGATATTCTCTTGTTGTAACAGGTCTTGCAAGTTTTGCTTATTTGGGCCATGGTTTACGTTGATCAAGATTTGGGCCATGATTTACATTTATCAAGATCCAGCCTTAAGTCACCATTTAGTAGAAATATGACTCACATGCTCACACATGTGAACACTTTACAAAGACTTTTAGTTACACGTGACCACTTCCCATGATATTCTCTGTTATAATGGGCCTGGCAAGTTTGTATATTTGTGCCATGGTTGACAAAAATCCAGCCCCTCAAGTAACTGATTCACATGATCACACATGTGAAAAATATTTTATTTTTAGCCTGACAGTGAGAGAGGAAAAGAGAGATTGAGAGAGGCTGGGATCAAGCTGAGGAAAAGAGAAAAAAATAAAGAAGCTGAGCAGTTAAAGAGAGGAGAAAGTGGGAAGGTTGCGTGGGTTTAATTTTAATTTTTTGGGTTTATGTGTCTTAATTTTGTGTTTATTTTCTAAAAAAAAAATGTGAAATAAAAGTTGTGTTTAAATTTGGGTTTGTGTTCTTCTTATTCTTATTCAAGATATATTTAGATCTTAATTCAGATTTTTTTTTTTAATTTTTTTTATTTAGTTATAATTGATCATTAGTGTTTTTTTTTTTTTAATTTGGATGCTGCTGTAGCATTTTTAATGCCAAATAAAATTTTTTAATATTATTTTAAAGTAATGCAACACACACAAAGTATTTTATAACATTTTTACAAAATGTTGATGTGGCCAACCTCTCGTTGGTTTTCATCAAAGCTATCATTAATATCACATTTTCATTTATCAATAATCACTCCCCACATCAGCAGTTTGTAAAATTTTTTGTAAAATAATTTATGTCTCTAGCATTATTTTTTATTTTATATGTCACGTCAGCATTTAGTGTGCCAACAGTTCACTCCGTCTGCCACATAAGATATTTTTGTTAAGTAACAGTATGGACTAAAATTGAATCATTTTTTCATTTATACAGCGTTTGGTACGTGGTGTTTTAGGAAGCGAGACATCAGACAAGACAAAGAAAAAAACAAAAACAACTTCACACAACTTCATTTACCCCTTCTTTTTTCAAACTTGACAACTTCACACAACTTCATTTACCCCTTCTTTCAAACTTGATAACTTCACTGATCCCTTCTTTCAAACTTGAAAACTTCACACAACTTCATTTACCCCTTCTTTTTTCAAACTTGACAACTTCACACAACTTCATTTACCCCTTTTTTCAAACTTGACAACTTCACCTACCCCTTCTTTCAAACTTCCATTTCTCCTCTCAAACGTATCACTTTGCTTATTTCAAGAACTTGTAATGTGGCTCTAGGAGGTGCAACATCAGGCAAGACATGGAAGAAAAAAAGGCATTCTCCTTCACTAATACATCACCTACCCTTTCTTTCAGACCTCCATTTCTCCTTTCAAAGTTATCACTTCAGAAAGCTAAAGCCACCCACTTCTCTCCTCTTTTGTTTTAACTTTGAAGGCTTTTACAGATTCACACTCTCCTTCTCTCCGTCTCAAAGTAATTTTGTTGCAAAATAGAAAATTTCAAGAAGTTGATGCTGCCAAGGTTATTCATATTTACATAAAAAATAATCAAGAATCACATTTTAATGTTTAGTTCTTTACTGCTCTCTCTTTCCATTGAGCTCTTTTTTCATTTTTTTTTTTCACAGTTTTGGATCATCATTCTTATTTGCAGGGAAAAGAAAGAAACTTTTTGTCTTTTTGCTGAAAATGCATACATCTGACCATGATTCTACAAAACCGGTTCAATCAGCCCAGTTTTCACAGTTGAACTACTAGTTATTGGGTTTTTTCACTTTTTCTTTAATTTTCGGTTTTTAAGCATAATTAGATCAGATTAGTGTTTGGTTCCTGATCGGATCAGCCAATCCAATTTCTAAAACTATGGATCTATCTCTGCAATACCATTATCGGTTCCCCTCATTCCACTCTTTCTCACTGAAGATTTGTAGATACCACTCCAAGATGCTAATTTCAACGTTAAGCATGAACATTAAGTCATTTTTTCACTCTCTCAAGCGCAGCCAATCTTAAGAAAAAAAAAAAAAGCTTTACTGCAAAAAATTTGTCCTCAACACCAGCAGATCTAAAAAAAAAAAAAAAGATTTTTACTGGAAAAAAAGCTCAATATCATATCTCTTTTAGCAAATTTGCAAAACCGGTTCAATCATCCCAGTTTCTAGTTTCCGATTAATTCGCTGGTTTCCGATTAAATCTACTTTTTCTTCCATTTTTGGTTTTTAAGCATAATCGAACTAGGTTGTTGACTGTTACTAGTTGAACTGGCCAGTTCGGTCCATTTTTAAAACCATGACTTTAAATGCTCCTCTTGCTTACTTACATTGATCTCTTCCTAATTTGTCTTCACTTAGCTCAATTACTTATATTAACAAACCCGTTTACAACTTTCTTTTTCGTCCTTTCAGATATTGTTCGCTCATTAATTGCCAAGGCTCTTATGACTAACAAAGGAGTCTCATCTTCCTCTTTCAGCTGCCGTCGATTTAAAAGTTTCGATGTCTTCTTAAGTTTCAAAGGTGAAGATACTCGCTTTGGTTTTACTGGCCATTTGTATAAGGCATTGTGTCAACGGGGTATTAATACTTTCATCGACGATGACCTTCAAAGGGGAGAACAAATTTCTGTGGAATTTCTCAAAATCATTGAAAGCTCAACAATTTCTATAATTGTATTTTCTGAAAACTATGCGTCCTCCTCTTGGTGTTTAGATGAACTTGCTAAGATTGTTAAGTGTAAGATGAAGGATCAGTTGGTGCGGCCAGTTTTTTATAACGTGGATCCTTCAGAAGTTCGAAACCAAAAAGGAAAATTTGGGGAAGCACTGACTAAACATGAAAAAAATTTAAAGGATGTGAAGAAGGTACAAAGCTGGAGGGAAGCTCTATATATAGCAGCAAATATATCTGGTTGGCATTATAAGAACAAGTATGTATATAAGGACTACTTTTGTTTTTATTTTAAAGCATATTTAAAGAGTCAGTCTTGGACGTTTACAAGTTATAGTGCCGAATACGCTTATTTTGCTAAAACGAAAATTTTTTTGTTGAGTACTGTAAATAAATGTAAAAGTTAGTTGAAATAGTATAGTGAATAGTATTTGACAAATGTTAAATAATAATATCAAAAAATGCAATGAAACTCATGAATAATAATGAAAATAAGTTAAATAATAAAATAAATTGATAAAAATAATATTTGACAAATGTTAAAAAGTCAATTTAACAACCAACACACAAAAGTACCTACAAAAACTTTCAAATGCTAAAAATTTTCTCGAAATGTTATAATAAAATAATACCAATTTATTTGTCCCACGCGTGCCTCTTTTTTTCAGTCAGGTTTGCTTCTCTCTCTTTCTCATCTTCTCTCTCTTCTCTGTATCATGCTCTCCGTCGTCCTTAAAGCATCCTTCCTATCTTCCATCTATCCTTTTTTTTTTTGGCTATGGCCAAAAGGTTTGATTGGGTTAATTTTGTGGGCTTGGCCGAAAGCGTGGGTCTGGGTTGATTTCTTCTTTTTTCTTCTTTTGCAATGGCCGAAGGTGTGGGTCTGCAGCAACATTTAACCAAAGCATTGTTGTTATTGAACTCCTTCCCTAATTTAAACTAAGTAGAATGAAGAACTTCACCAGGGAAAGTGTTTAATCCTTCAACCTCTGGAGTATAAGGATTGGTTGTTCCCCCAGTGGCCACTACTAAAAACTTTGCAAAATATATCTTAACCTCACCTGAACTGAGATGCCAAAAAGACAACTCCTGGTGGTGAGGCATTTCATCTGTTGTAGGGGTTGTGCAGTGGATAGGTGGATGGTGGCTCTGCAGTGGATAGGTGGTTGTGATGTGGGGGTTGTGGTGGCGGCTGGCTGTGGTATGGTGGTGGTGGCTGACGGTGGTATGGTGGTAGTGGCTGGCGGTGGCCGTGAGTGGTGGGTTTGTTGTTGTTTTTTACTTTTATTAGAGACGAGAGAGACAGAGGAAGAGGTGCAGATTTTAAAATTTTAATATAAAAGAATTAAAAAAATAATATTTAAATGAAGTTAAAAAAAAAAAAAAAATTTTGATGTTGGGTATATTAAAAGGCGATGTGTTAAAATAGATAAAGTGGTATTTTGAGTTATCAAAAGCTAAAAATTTTAACATTTGACGTGAATGCTCTAATGGCTTTGTAATCACCACTAGTTGTTGTTAAATAACAACTATTTCTAAATGTTTACTATTTTTTTTTTAATTTTTTTATGTTTTGAATAATTATATGGTTTAAAGTTTCCTTTCTTGTCATATCTTCTACTTAGTTAGTTACCCAAAGGTAGGTCAATCATAGAAATAAAATAACTTAATATGAGATTATTTTACCAAATAATTATGAGTTTGTTCCAATATTATTAAAGAAAATTTTAAAATAAATTCTTAATAATGTGTCCTCATCTATATATAATAAATAAAAATGAAAGTGCAGTATATTGAGATACATTTTCTTTCTCTTATCAATTTTTTAAATACGTTTTCTATAGTTTTGTGATAGGGAGAGAGTTAGGATATGATAAAATTTGTCAAATTTCTAACATAGCTGATGTACAAACTTCTTTCAAAAAATATTATATGGGGATGGATATTTTTATGCTTCACCTTTAAAGATATAGATTATGATTGTTTCCTTTTTCATTTGATAATAGAGAAATTATTTTATTGATTACAATATAGATTGTATTACTTTTATATGAAACTGTTCTACACATCGCGAAGTTAACGGCTATTCTAACTAGATTTTTCCATGCAACTTTCATCCAAAAACCTAAGACTAAATTTTTAGGGAAAAAAAAGAGAGGGGATGGGGAGGGGGGGGGGGGGGGAGGTAGTAAAATGATTGTTCTCAAATTTATGAATTACATGCTTGTTTGCTTTCATTAACAATACTTTAATTGTAGTGTATGTTTGGCAAGATTATTTTTGTCAACTTATTTTACTATTTAGCTTATTTTTGCTACTATTTATGGGTCTCACTATACTTTTCGGTACTATTCATAAGTATTACTGTACTATTTCAGCTAACTTTTACTTTTAACTACAGTACTTTCAGCAAAAAGTTTTTAATTTCAACAAAATAAGCGGATCCCAAATAGACCTGTAATGCACAAATTGAAAATCTTGAATTTAGTTCATGTTCATATTTCTCATTATATCCTAACTCATTCCATGTTTTTAATGCTTTGCAAATGACAGCTACACTGAGTTCAAATTTATCCAAGAAATTGTTGAAGAGGTCTCACATTCTAAATTAAATCGAATGCCATTATTTGTTGCTAAATACCCAATTGGAATAAATTCACGTGTAGAGACCTTAAATATGCATTTAGATATTGCGTCAAATGATGTTCGCGTGGTTTGGATACATGGCTCTGGAGGAGTAGGTAAAACAACCATTGCAAAAGCTATTTATAATAGAATTTTTGATCATTTTGAAGGAAGAAGCTTTCTAGAAAATATTAGAGACAAGTCAGCGACACTTGATGGTGTAATCAAATTACAAGAGACACTTCTTTTTGAGATCTTAGGGGATGGACATTTGAATGTGGGAAGTGTATCTAAAGGAACCAACATGATAAAGAAAAGGCTTTGCTGTAAAAGAATTCTTTTAATTCTTGATGATGTGGATAAATTGGACCAAATAGAAAGATTAATTGGAGAATGTGATTGGTTTGCTCCTGGAAGTAGAATCATTATAACGACTAGAGACAAACACTTGCGATGTACTCTAGGAAAAGATCATTTAGCCTATGAGATTAAAGAATTTGATGACGATGAAGCTCTTGAACTATTTAGCATGCATGCCTTCCAAAGAATCAAACCCGAGGAAGATTATTTTGAACTTATAAACCAAGTTATACATTATGCCAAAGGACTTCCATTAGCTCTAGCAATAATTGGTGCTGATTTGTGTGGAAGAAAGGAAATAGAATGGAAAAGTGCATTACATAAGTATGAACGAATTCCTAACAAGGATATTCAAAAAATACTCCAAATAAGTTATGAAGGATTGGATGATACTGAACAAGATCTTTTTCTGGATATTGCATGTTTCTTCAAGGGTTTTAAGAAGAATTATGTAGTAGATATATTAAATGCTTGCAATTTATTCCCAGTTATTGGTATTCAAAAACTTGTTGATAAATGTCTCATAACTGTTGATCAATTTAACAAACTATGGATGCACGACTTGCTACAACAAATGGGTAGGGAAATTGTTCGACAAGAAGCACCACAAAAGCCTGAACTACGTAGTAGACTATGGTGTTATGAGGATTCTCTTGAAGCACTAACTGAAAATATGGTATAAGTTGTTTTCATTTACCTTCTCCATTTTCTGCAGAAAATTTAAATTTATCAAATTGGTTAAAATTTAATATTCATTATATATCAGTGAATTTTTTTTTTTTTTTTTGTTATAATGTGATTCACTTAAAGCATTGTCTAATCAGGGGACAGAAAAAATTCGAGGCATAATGTTATGCTCTCCTGGACAAGAAAAGATACAATTAGATGCTAAATGTCTTAAAAAGATGAAAAAACTCAGATTCTTAATAGTTGGTGATGTAGATATTTGTGAAGGCCTTAAATATCTTCCCAATGGGTTAAGGTTGCTTGAGTGGCCTAAGTTCCCTTTATCTTCCTTTCCATCCAGTTTTTGTCCTCCAAATCTCATTGCACTTAACATGCCACAAAGCCACATTATATTGGAGATGTTTCTCAAGGTACATAAATTTATATTTATAAATCATCATTTCATTTAACTATATTTAATGTATATTGAATCTAACGTATGTTTTTTTTTTCTACACAGGGAATACAACTTAAAAGCTTGACATACATGAATTTCCGTTCCTGTCATTACATTAGGAAATTACCTGACTTATCAATTGCCACCCCAAATATAAAAGAACTGGATCTTCGTGAATGTATAAATTTGGTGGAGGTTCATGACTCCATTGGACATCTTGATAAGCTTGAAAAGTGGGACCTCATGGGATGCATTGAACTTCAAATTCTTCCAAGAGCCCTCATGATGAAATCTCTGAAATATTTAAGTCTTTATCGCTGCAAAAGGCTTGAGAAATTCTCCCATATTCCACAAGAAATGGAAGGTTTAAGGTCTTTAAATTTGTTAAGGACTGCTATTAGAGAGTTGCCTCCATCCTTTGGAAATTTCACTGGGCTGGATCAATTACTCATAGGTTCCGAATTCTATTCGGGTTATCTTCCTAGTAGCATCTCTAAATTGCAACATCTTCGTGAACTCTACCTCTTTGGCAATGTCAAATTTCCAAAGGACGTAGAGATTGATAGACAGGCACCATGCAATTCTTATGGTGGTTTTTCTAAACTTGGTTTTCCTAGCTTCAATTATTATCTTCCTCGTAGCATCTATATATATATATATATATATACATGTTGTTCTGACTTTTTGTTGCCCCTGTTTATACATAGGAAGCAAAGATTTTTCCCTCTCAGAAAGCATTATCAGATTCAAAAGATTATGTTGTCTTGGAATTAGAGATTCTGGGTTCCTCAAGGAAATTCCAAAGCTTCCAGAAAGTATAAGTGCAGTGTATGCACCAAACTGCTTCTCGTTGAATACACAATCTTTAAGAAAATTATTACTCCAGGTTTCTCCCTCTAAAAGTTTTTGGTTCCCTTCCTAAATACTTTTCATGTTTTGCTAGACTTTAATTTCTTGAATTTCCTAATTGTATGCAGTTTGGAAGAATTTTAGGACTTCAAACAAATATGGCATGTTTAGTATTTGGAAGCGAGATATTAATGGATTCTCAGTCATCTAGTAGATTATCACATCAGATTGATCTCTCTTCTTGGCTCTCCCCCTCTGAATTCTTTGTATTGCAAACTCAATACTCTGATGCTGAGTTCGAGAAGTTTTATAATGATGAAAGTAAATGTAAATATGAAATTGTAATACCTGGAAA
Source organism: Quercus variabilis (assembly GCA_030445155.1). Classification (NCBI taxonomy): domain Eukaryota; kingdom Viridiplantae; phylum Streptophyta; class Magnoliopsida; order Fagales; family Fagaceae; genus Quercus; species Quercus variabilis. Next base: position 16,166,453 of record CP129447.1, on the reverse strand, counting down.
TGAGATTCCAGAGTGGTTCAACCATCAAAGTATTGAATGTTCGATATCATTTTGGGTTGGTAAAAAATTTCCAACATTTGCTCTTCTTCTTAGCTTTTGCCTGGCGGATAAAAATACATACAGTTATTTTTGTGTAGTCAACTTTTCCATCAATGGTCATAAGCTACATTTCCAGCTAAAGAAACTCTTTCGAGATTTGCGGTCTAATCATCTGTGGTTTTACGGTGGACCTCATCAGCTATTGCCCCAGGAATTTGGAGACTTGATTCAAGGAGATCAGAATCATGTAGAGGTTTCATGTAAAATCTCTCAATGGACTAGTAAAACCAGCAGAAAAATTGCTCCTGTCATTGCAAGAATGGGGGTCCATGTGGAATGCATTTGTCATCCTCAAAATTCAATTATCATCCAAGAAAACCGCGAGAATGTTGATGATGACTCAAATGACACGGAGCTCTTGCCTTTACTACCTCTTTTCCCCGCTTGTAATGATTTAGATATGGATCATGGTGGTTTCAACAATGTAGAAGTTTTGAGGCTTTCAACGGACACAACATATAATGGTTTGACTCAAGTTTAATGGGCTTTCATAATGATGGGTGTGATTTGATTTTGTCATCAATTGACTCTCCCTTTGAAGGCAGTGGAAATAATGACTCAGATTCAGGAGAAACCCTTCCATCAAAAAAAAAAAACAAAGAACCTCAACCTCCTCTGGTCCCTAATGAAACTAGGCGCCTTCTTTGGCCATCTGATTCAGGGCTTCCATTGGATATGGCAGATGGGTCTGAGTTAAGTTTGGGTTGGCTGAATTTGGTTATTGACTCAAAGGGATGGTGATGGGTTTTATTTGGGTTCTTCTTCAGTGGCCTGTCACTCTCTAGACAATGACTGATTTATCTCTTAACCAAAATGCGAAGAAATATACCCAGGTACTATTAATAGGTTGAAATTGTTTCCCTTTGCATCAACTTCATTCAAAAAATTTATTTTACATTGTATAATGCCAGTGTACGTCTCCCTCTTTTGCATTGTTTGATTTGCATCTTTGGGGGTCTTTGTCACTTCCCATTCTATTTCTCTAATTTAGCGGGCTTATTCGTATGGGGTGACTCTTGTAAGGTTGGTTACTCCACTAACGCTGGATTGGTCCAAATCTAAGGTAGAGCATACTTAAAATTACAGGTAGGATGATATATCATTTTCTTCATTGGCCTCCAAAGCCTTCCCTTTGTTTATTCTTTTTTATCCTGGTTTCGGACCTCATACCTATCCCAAATACTTCCCAGTTACCAATATTGATTACGTACGGTACAGCCAATGTTGGGCACCCCTAGAACCTTGGGAGGAGGATGGCATAGTGGTAGAAACATGTTACTTACTGTGAAGTGCTAGGAGCACATTCTTTGATAAGATTCAAAGGCAGAAGACAACTGAATTTATTTTTCGTTGTACAGCTAGAGACAGTAAATAAGAACCTTGAAGCATATTATGATGCATGGGACAAGTTCATAAAGGCATGGATAGTCATCAAGATTAATGACCCGAGTTGTGTCTACCAGTGGCGTTTACAGGTTGGATATCATATTAGCATCTTACCTTCAACAATATAGATTCCATTTGTTTTTTTTTTTTTTTTCTTTATTTTATTTTATTTTGTGAATTCTCTATCGTAATTTATAAATCCGCGAGTATAACTAGTGTTCTGTGGAATTTTCAGGCAGAGATTGCGATGAGAGAGGCAGGTAATCCTGGAATGTCAGACGAGGAGCTACGCTAATTGCTGAACATGTGTATTCGAAAAGTTTAAAATTTTTCTACTGTAACTGTGGTAGATTCTAATATCTGACATGGAGTTTCTTGGAGGTGTTTGTAGGTTAAAGATTTTGCTTCACGGTTCTTGCCAGCATACAAAGCTTACCTTCCCACCCTTTACGCTGAAGGGCCAAATGGGTCTGATCCAAAGCATCTCCTTGTCATCGTAATTGATGAAGGGAGGAATCCCCTCCCAGGTAACTAGGATCATGGTTTCAAATAGAAAAATGTTTCAAAGCCCAATTTTGATTTCTTGAATATCAATCATTCATCGGGTATCTCTCTTAAACTTAAACTAATTTAGAAACAGTTTTTGTTACCTTCCAAAAACTACATGACTTGATTTGCGAAGATGTAATCTGATTAATTCGTTACTTGCATGCAGCTTCAAGAATTGATAGGAGGTCCACCAAATCTACAACCATGTTTAGGTGTGACAAGCCACATGTTAATGGGTACTCCCTCGTCTACGACAGTATCCCGTGCAAGTGCTTTCCCATTTAGCAAATATGTTAAGAATGAGATTCCAAATTGTTTCAACCATCAAAAGAATGGAAATTTAATATCATTCTTAATTGGTCCGGAATTTCCAACAATTGCTCTCTGTGTTGCTTTTGAATCACATTATTATTGGAATTTTTATTTTCATGCCATCATTTCCATCAATGGTAGTAAGCGAACGATCGAAAACATAATCATTGATGGCTTGAGTTTTGAGCGCGTGTTTATTTCGTAGCTCATTGCAGAAACTATTTGAGGGCTTCAATCTTGGTGATCAGAATCTTGTTAAGATCTTCTGTGAAACCTCTCCTCATCCTCCATTCAAAAATTCTCTTAATATTAAACGGATAGGAGTCCATGTACAATGCATTTGTCCTCAACCTCAAAAATCCAGTATCTTCCATGACAACTATTGCATCCAACCCCGGGGCCATCGAATTTCAAAGAGAAATGTGCACCAACGGCTTAGACCATCTCTTCTCAAAGCTCCAAATTTTATCCTGCGTAGACTGTACAATACCCAGTACCGTAGTACCCTGTGGCCAACCCCAAGTACTTCTCTTCAACCATTACTAAAAGCAAGAAAAATCAGCAACAAAAACAGGCCCTTAGTAGCAAGGAGCCGCAAATGTTTGTGCGGAGCTCAAACCCGTTGTCGGTGTCCCATGGAGGTTGGCAACACATATTCAGCAGGACCAGTTTCAGTGCATTCGAGCAATTTGGAAAGTCGGATTCTCTCAAGTGCTACGAATGGTGGCGGGTCATCCTCGGTTTCTAATTCAGGGCTTTCAATGGATGTGAAAAATGGGTCTGACTTGGGTTTGGAATTTGACTCATCCATTGGTGATCAGTATCCACAGTCAAAGAAAAGGAGAACCTCTTGATCAAATTTCGAAGAAACATGGCAAGGTACTGTTATTACATTGAAACTGTTTTCCTTTATATGTCTCTGTTCCATATCTTTTGCGGTTGTTATTACATTGAAACATTCAGAACATACCTCACTGGTTATAATTTCTTTGATTGCTTAACCTTCGTTGAGGTGAAACAATTCTGTTTCTGGTATGATTTGGGTTTGCTTTCTTCAATATGGTCAATAGCTTGCAGTCAATGTATGTGGAGCACAGGAGCTCTAACTATCAGGCCATCTCCCTTTCTTTCCTCTCTACCCGAAATGTAGGAAAAAATAATTTTAATTCGGGAATTTGATTTAATTATTTAAAAGCTTACAGGTTGGCACACCCTGGAGGCCCATTGATGATGAACAAGGCAGCGGCATTGGTGAAATTTATAGAAAATGTTAATGATTGGCACTCCCTGGAGGATCATTGTGATTAAAAAAAAGAGAGAGAAAAAGGTTTCTGTTTAAGATGTTTGCCTTAGAACTCATTGCTAGACCCTTTATTTGGCGGATATTGGTGATATCATGCTATTCAAGAATTGAATATAGGTGTGTTTTTATATCATGTCATAATTTTGCATTTCTCATTAGCATTGAAATGTTGATATTAGTATCATGCTTATATTGATCCTGCTGTGGGTAGTGATAAATTTGGTTATGCAAAAGATTTATATATTTATTATTATTACTCTAGAAAGTATGCTTAAAACAAACAAGATAGAGTCAAGCAACCAAACACCCCCCCACCCCATCTCTTATTATGATTCATGTCAAACATAGATGGACTCTTTTCCCACAAGAGTTTAATATATTTTGAAGAAATATGGCCTTTTAGCATCTCCAAAATCTATACTAATGGCCAGTCTGATGTCATAGAACTGATAATTATGCTTATTTCTGCTTGATTAATGGAAATCCAGCTTCTGTTGGAGGGTATAACCAAGTGGTCCAAGATATTGGTTTCATGTAATGGTGCTAGTGAGATTTTCTTTTCACAAGCCTATAACAGGCTGCAACATTTGGTGAGATTTTCCCCATATTTACTCCTTTTTGGAATTCTTCTGAAGGTGTCAAATTTCATATAACTCTCATAAGTTTCAAATTAAGAACTCATGAATAAACATACCATAATAGAACTCTCCCTAATTTCAAATATTTGTTTTTGATATATGGAAATGGCAACACCAATGAAAGGCAAAATTACTAAAGTCACTCACTGGACATTGAGGACTATGAGCTGAGACTGATAATCTCTCTCTCTCTCTCAATACTACCTGTAGGTTGAAAGGATTGGAACATTCAATATATGACTTGGTAGATAATTTATGACCATCTGCATAATTATAGATGAAGGTCATGTGAAAACTACACTAGCGTAAGTTAATTTAAAAACCTTGACTAATTAGTGTTGTCATAAGTTTTAATTTCATGATAATGCAATTACTGCATTTAGTTTTCCTGAAAGTGTCATATAAATACTTTGAAATCTCCCCATTTCAAGTAATGTTGGAGATTGATTTTGTTAAACTATACGGAACAATATAATTGTTCCAATTTTTACTTTGGTGCCCTTTAGAATAAATTCTTGCATGTAATGGGAGTTATTTTGAAGTTGTAAGTAAAGAGGATGACCAATATTTGCTAGTAGTGATTCTCATGGACTGTTATTATATTAACCTTGAGTTAGAGCAATTGCACAGAAGGAATAAGATTGGTCCTACATGCAATGCTCAAGCGTTGTCCTGGATGGTTGCATCATGCAGTAGAAGATTTGGCATTATGGGTGGCAAAGATGTACTAGAAGATCAAAGTTTAAGCTTAATGAAGATTACACGGAAATAAAGGATCTCCCCATTCGGAATGGCTCCAATGGTGATGAAATTTGCCAAACAGTGACCAACAATAATATCTTTGGATAACTTATATCAAGGTGCAGTGCTTTCTCATCAATAATGTTGCTAGGATAAAGGATTTTCCTTTTTCATGAGTACCCCACAGCACAGATGCGCACATGCACACTTTTTCTTTTTCACATATATTTTTTCCCTTGATGAAATGATGTTAATACTGTCGTCATAAACTAAATAAAATGTTACTGGGTAACATAGGTTGTTAACACTTTCATCATGAAGTAAATAAAATGTTAGTAGGTAACATAGGTTGTAGAAAATAATTCATATTTATCAGTGAACATTGAATGGGATAATTTTTTAGTTGCTCTCATTAAAAAAATGACCTTTTGAATGAGAGTCCAGATGGAGTTTTATACAAAGAATGGATCTGATTTGTGCTTGATTTATGGTAATGAAAGTTGGAATGATATATAGATCAAGTTGTTTGGACTTAAAATTAGAGATCAAAAATAATGCCCTTTGGATTGGGATTGATTGTAATTGGGAATATACAATATCCAGCTTGGGAGTCTCAAAATCTTCTCAGAGAAAAATAAAAATTTTGCAACTTTGTAAACCCAAACATGTTCTCAAAAAGTTCAGAGAACTGTCAAGGAGTAGTTGAGGAGAGGCCATGTGTAGTCAAAACATATGTGAGTATTGAGGAGTTGGGAAGCTTGCTGGTTGGTGTAACCCTAGATGGCAGAAACTTGTAATGCACTGTCTAAAGAGTGTTTTACTTAAGCACTCTTTACGTATAAATTGCAAAAAAAAAAAAAAAAAAAAAAAAAAAAGGAAAAGAAAAGAAAAGAAAAGAAAAAGAAAAATAGAAAGCTCTACGCAATCTATCCTGATGCTCTTTATGTCTCTGTTTTATAGGTACTCAGTGCTTTTGAACAACTCAGGCTTTGCAACCTCATGATGAAAGACCAGAGAGGCCTGTTAAGAGTGTGCACAGCTCCTGATAGTTGACAATTGGTGATCACTGCTAAAGGGTTTTGGCAAGCTTCTTCCGAGATGGAAAGGTGACTGGGGTGACATGCCAGCTTTTGTGGTCAAATCACAGGTAGGGAAAAGAAAAGGACTGCTAAGATATTTGGCAATCAATTTTTTTTTTTTTTTTTTTTTTTCTGAGAGCTAAGCCTAAAGGATTTTCTTAACTTGTCCTCTTGATTGCAAGTCAGATATTGGAGGATGCAAGCATTATTTGCTGAAGAAGAGAAGGCTACCTTGAAGATTAGAAGTGATAATGGAAGACACTTCTGACTTGCTGAAGCAGGGGCTGCAAGTGTTATTTGCTATTCATGACAGGTATTAACTGAGGCTAGGGTTCTTCGTTGTACTAGCCCTTTTTGTTGTATCAATAGAAAAATAAATTTAAAAAAAATTACTTGTATGTCCATTCTAGTTAATATAGCTTTTCAGGTGGGTTTGGGCTTATGATTATAAACTTCAACCCAACAAGATAAAAGCCACCTTTTTTCCCTTCTAGCACATTATTTGACAGTAATTTACTCAAGGTGGATTTTGACTTACGCTTTATCTATTTACACATCATTATAAACATGGTAGAATTTTTTTTTTTTTTTAAATTTTAATGTTGTCAGAAAAATCAAATACTTGAATATGAATTGGGTTTTGTTCTCTGAATCAGTTGTTTACTTATGCCTCTATTGAGCACAGTGCTTCCATAGCAAAATTTCTTCAGGGTTGTTCTGCTTTTTTTCCTCTTTGAATTTGGTAGGCTTGACTGCAACACAAATTGTTTAGTTCTGTGTCGTAATCTTGCAGTGTGATTACAATAGAGAGGATTGGTTAATTGGCTTGGTTAATTGAAATACAAATGGTAGAAAACAAAATGATGCTTTTATTTTCTCACAAAAGTTGAGTGTGTGTGTGTGTGTTTGTCTGTGTGTACAAAAATGCATAACTAATTATTTAGAAATAGCACACATTCCATTAAATAGAGCCATTTTAAAATATTCTGTCTTATTTTAGAAAATAAATTGATCTAGAAATTGTTAAAGCCTCTGAATTAATATAAAATCTGGATGTATCAAGTAGGGGATGTTGAGTAGTGGAGGAATTAGAACGTTCAATTGTCTGTATACTTGATGCTAATGCAAGGGAAAAAAGAAGGTTCTTCTTTGAGAAGGACAAGATGGAAAAAGACCAAATATGATTTTCTGGATCAAAAGCACAAAAACATAGGGTAGAATTGTTGTCTCGATGTATGAGGGTCATGAAAATAATGCAATGTTGGTCAACATAAGAACTGGGGCAAAACACAACTAAGATACTAGCCTGCAATATGAATTGTAAAATCTAATGTTTTGAATGGTTCAAGAAAATTCAGAAGTTTTATAGTGAAGATTTTTCTTTTCATAGATTTGAGGTTTACCTAGATATTTTCTTGCTCCAGGATATAACAAGGTTGACTTAGTGGATGGAAGAGATGTTTAGACTTGAAGCGCGTTGACACTTGGAACTTTAGAAGTAGGTAGCTGTCTCATGCACTGGACCACGTGGAACAATGTTAATCAACATAGCTAATTTTGCCAATTTGGAAGAGCTGGTAAAACAAGGGGTACATGTCAAAATATATATGTATTCGAAGGAACTGATCAACTTATTGGCATTGAGTGACATTGGGTCTCCAGATCAGTAACCTAGTGTAGTTATTTTGGGTACTAATGTTATCTGCCTACTTTTGTAAAACATGTTTTGTAAGCTATGATGATGGATAGACTAGGTTAATGAAATGAGGGTCAACATGTAAAACACTAGTTTCTTTGTTTAGCTTGATGCATATGGCCCTTCTTTAACAGCGTTTCCCAAATGCCTCCATAAAATCCCCAAAAAGAACAAGCAATAGAAAAAAGTGATAAAAGAAAATGCTTGCAATCTGGAACTAGAACTTTATACATCATTATAACTTTTGATCTCTTAGCACTAGGAGACACCATGAAAGTCTGTTCAGGTTCATTTATAGATTATATATATATATATATATAAAGGATACAAGATCTATGTTGAAGTTACTATTTTTTAATTTCTACAGGAATTAAGTGTGAGTAGAGTTCTTCTAAAAAAGAAAGAAAATTGTGAGTGGAGTTCTTCAAATTGTGTTGGCCTGATTTTCTTAAATTGCACACAAGAGTGTCATACTCAAATTTCCTCAAACCACATCTACATAAAGGAGCAGATTCTATGCATCATCCAATATTGCTCTTTGCCACCTATCCCTTTTTAGAAGTCTGCAGTTATGTTGGTTGGCTTATTTATTCCTATTTCAATCCTTATCCTATATACAGGGGCAGCCATTGCTATCAAATTCAATATATTATAAGCTCAACTGATAAATGGTCCAATTGTTTTCTATAGTGGGTTAAAAATGAAGAAATGTCAAGGTAACCCAATAAAATGAATTTCTTTACTATTGATGCTAAATTACTAGTAAATGGTTTGGTGTAGGTAGTTGGGCGCCATAAATTAGTCCATAGGCAATATGATCCTTTGGTACAGAGTTCACCCCATTCCACATTTTCCTTTATACCAAGGATGGTTTATGTTGTTGTCATATTTCATTAATTTCCATTAATTTTCTCATATTTCTTTGTGACAAATTTTGCCTCTTTTATAATAATAATAATAATAATAATATATGGTAATGGAAATTTAAAGAAATGTAACAAGTTTCAAACACCTTGATTGACACCCCAAAAGTTGTACCAAAGTACAGTTCCTTCGATGCACTATATCGGGTTATCAATTTAATTCCATGTGGAATAGATGATATTGTTTATGTTGTATTTATTAATTTATACATGTGTTTGAATTTATTAGGGAATCTAATGTATCTACCTAAGAAACCATACTTACAAATGATGTTATTTAAGATATGGGCGGAACTAATTTGATGTGGACTAGTTTTGTTCTTTTTCCCAAACATTTTGTGTTATTCCAATAAGATTTTAATGTTAAAAAAGGTTACTAACATGTGTGTCTCCTACAATGCAACAAATCTAACTAGCTGTTATATATCTTACAAATCAAGTCACCACAAGTATATATAAAGTAGAATTTTTACAAGATATAAATATATAATCCCTAAAATCAAAATGTAAAAACTAAGGCCAAATTGCAAAAAGACCTCTTGGGATTTGAGTGAATTGCAAAAAGACCCCTTGTACATTCAATTTCATGTTATTAATCCTTAGCCAAAAATTAGGGAAGGGCCAATGGAAGTTTTAAGATAACAAATAATAATTTTAGTACTTTATAAATACTGGAAACACAAAATTATTTTCATATTTTAATGGCAAATTTCCTTGGAAAACACAATTGAAATAGGTCACCAAAGACATCAAGAGCCTCAATTATTGTATATATATTTTTTCAAAATGCCTATTGAATTTTGTATAATAATTTGGTTGGATGTTATTTTGGTTGTTTTTTTTTTATATATTAATAATTAGTTTTGAAACTTGAATGGAAAATTTAATAAACCCTGAATTGAGTTAAGTGTAAAACTTCGGAAAACACAAAAACAAAGCATCAATATTATTTTTTCCATTTTCAAATTCTATTTTTTGTATTTTTATTGTTGGGAAAATTGGCTTCATTCCCTTCATTGTAAATTCGTTCATGAGCCACGATGGATACTGAAATTTCTACTGGGTCACGTCAACCATTTATTGGGCCATTTCACATTCAGCCTGTATCCGTAGGAATTTTTTCAACTTTTATGGCATCGATCAAAGCATTCAATTTCAATTCTCCTTTATTAAAAGAAGAAAAAGAAAAAAAAAAAAAATTTATCTTCTCAATTTCAGATCTTCTCATGAATTCAATCCCCATTATTAGAATTATAAGTCACCGAGTATGTATACTGTATTTAGTGATTAGTATTGTCCTTTTATTTCATTTGATAAATTATATTTTATTCCTTCCTTAGAATCGTATCAAATTGTTGCAAAACTTTGGGTTATTAAACAAAACAAAGCATGATATTCTCATATAGTTCTTCTTGTCTTGCCTTAACATAGGCTTGAGTTGTTAACACATTGAAAAGGGCATGGGAAGGCATGCATATGAATAAAATTATTTTTGAAGTTTCATTCATCAAGTTAAACTGTAGATGCTGTGGGTTCTGCTGGAAGTTTAAAATAAATCTTGTTCTTTATCAAAATGTGAATCACTTTATTTTATTATTCCTTGTAGTTTGATGTGAGTCTATATCTATTTTAATTCTAGGATAATAAATTTCGATGGTAATGACCTCTGATTATTTGTATGCAGATTAAGTGGCATCCATGTTTGGGTTAAGTTATTTGTGGGTTTCATGTAGTTCTCAATATAATGGTATTTGTGTACCATCAAAACGTGTCAGATTTTGGCAAGGCTTATTAGCTAGCACATGACTTACCATAAAAATTGGAAAAAAAAATTGGGAGGCTTATCAGGACGTGAGGAGATAATTAGAGGTATTTACTATATTCTGGTGCTTTTGTTATTCAGGTGGCACTAAGAATGAAAGACAACTTTCAAAAAAAGAAAAAGAATGAAGGACAGTTGTGAAATCATATTCACAAATGTGGGATATGTTTGTTATAGTATTTATGCAATCATATATGCATTTTTTTGATGACTTTGCTAAATGTTCCTAAATTGTTTTTTGTGACCTATGCTTGATTTATGGTAATGAAAGTTGGAATGACAGATCGAGTTGTTTGAACATAAAAATAGAGGACGACAATACTGCCTTTCTGATGGGGATTATTGATAATTGAGGATATGCAATGTCCAACTTGGGTATTCAAAATATCTCATCAGAGAAGAAATGAAAATCTTTGACTTCATAAACCTCAGCACGCCGTTAAAAAGTTCAGAGAGTCATCAAGGAAGAGATAAAAGAAGCAATTGAGGAGAATCCATATGTAGTCAAAACATGTGAGTACTGAGTAGTCGGGAAGTTTGGATGGTTACTAATTGGTATAGACCTAGAAGACAAAAAGTGACCTTTCTTTCTAATACACTTTCTTAATAGTGATTTATTTAAACAACCAGATTTTATAAATTGTGAAAAAGATAGCTCTATGCAATCTGTCCTAATGCTCTCTAAGCCTCTATTTTGCAGGTACTCCAGTGCTTTTGTAACAGCTCAGGCATTGTAAGCTTAAGATCAAACACCAGAGATCAAACACCAGAGGGGTCTGTCTGGGTGTGCACAGCTCCTGATAATTGGCAATTGGTGATCACCATTTGGAAAACTTCTCCAAGTTGGAGGAAAAATTTTAAAAACTGTTTTCTAGTTTCTTCAGCTAGAAGACTGCTGGATGTTTTGTATTTTAAAAAAAAAGTTCTTTTCACAGCTATGCTTAAAGAATTCTCCCTCCTTGTCCTCTTGATTGCAAGTAATGTATTGGAAGATATCTGCACGAAGAAGAAAAAGCTTCCATCATGAATAAAAGTGATAGTGGAAGATGCTTCTGAGTTCTGACTTGCCAAAGCAGGGGCTGCGTGTGTATTTTTGCTGCTCATAACAGGGTACTAACTTAGGTTAGGGTTCTATAAAGTTAGGGTTCATTCTAAATTGTATATGAATATCTCTTGGTCTTGCAATAAAAGCTTGTACCAACCCTTCCTTTTGGCTTTATCAAAAAAATAAATAAACTGCTTATTACTTCACATCTAACAGTTTCCGCATACTTGCACACCATATATAAAATGTGGACAGCAGTATTTACATTTTTCAAGAATGTCCACATTCCCTTGGCATGTTCATCCCTTCTCTCTTCCCCACTCCCTTAAAACCACTGCACTTCCCCGCTCTCTCTCCTCTCCATACTCCTCAATTCCCAACCCTACCTCTCTTCTTTTCCCCTAATCCCCCATCAGATCCCTCCTACTCAATCTCTCTCCCACTATTGGTGCTGTTACTCTAGTGAACAAGACTGCAAGATTTCAGTGAATTTGGTGGAAGTGAAGGTATTAGCATTAGAGGCTACTTGAAATATAAAGATTGGAAACAATCTGATACTCTCTTTCTTGAATGCAGTTCCATAAAAAGGATTTTAGAACCTCTGAATTATTGTAAAATTTGGACCTATCAAATGGAGGATTTTGAGTCGTAGAGCAATTAGAACATCCTATTCAGCATATAGTTGATTCTAATGCAGTGGGGAAAAAAAGGTCTTCTTTGACCAAGGAGAACATGAACAAGGGCATATGTGGTTCTTTGGAACCAAAGCATGAAACAGAGTGTTGAAATTTTGGAAGTGTACCAGATAACCAGATATGCCATGCTTGACTAGTTAGATGGAAGAAACGTTACAAGATTAAAGAGTAATGACGCTTCTTCTGTTAGTGGGGCTTCGAGTTGAACAAATTATCATTTTTTTTTTTAATATTCAAATATTATTTGAAAATTAAAAAAAAATTGAAGGTATTAGTATTACAGCAGATGGCTTCATCATCATCACCATGTAGCCATGTATGTTTGACAAACATAGATACGTTTGGATGAGCACTTTATTGATTTGCTAATTTGAATAAATTTCGAGGATGTCATTTGTTAATGAATCATTCCATGAAAATTTTAATATTAATTTTATAAAAAATATAAAAAGTGGTCTAAAAAATTAATTTTTTTTTCTTTTCGCATTAAAAAGTTTCTAAAATTAGTCTATTAACAAATGTACTTACAACGTCCATTAACATTTATAAAATAAAGTCATGAATAGTGTGCTTAGACAGCTTAAAGCCTTCAACACGCGTCTAGACGTTCCTTTTCTTAGCAAACTGACAACTCCTCTCGTCAGTCGTCTCTTCCAATTCCAAATCCCTTTTGTTTCTTTCTTTCTCAGTTTCTCCTCCTCCTTTTAGGTCGTCCCAACCATCAATTCCTATATCTCCCATGTCTCTTGTGACCAGCAATGAAGTCTCATCTTCCTCTTTCACCCCTTGACCCATGAATTTTGACGTCTTCTTGAGTTTTAGAGGTGAAGATACCCGTCTTGGTTTCATAGGCCACTTGTACAACGCTTCGGTTCGGCGGGGTATTCACACCTTCATCGATGATAATCTTCCAAGAGGAGAACAAATTTCTGCCCAACTTCTCAAAACCATAGAGAGTTCAACAGTTTCAATTGTCGTTTTCTATGAAAATTATGCATCCTCCGCTTGGTGTTTGGATGAACTTGCCAAGATTGTTGAGTGTAAGAAGAATGATCAGTTGGTGCAGCCAGTTTTCTACAACGTGGATCCATCAAAAGTTCGTAACCAAAAGGGAAAATTCGGGGAAGCACTGGCTGAACATGAAAAAGTGAAGGATAACAACAAGGTTCAAAGGTGGAGAGAAGCTCTAACTGAAGCTGGCAATATATCTGGTTGGCATTACCAGTATGGGAATGTTTTCAGTGACCATTCTTGTGCTGATTTCTCAGTTTTAATGGCTTTGTGATGACCACCGATTTCTGAATTTTATTGCTAAATTGTTTACCCTGATTAGAAAAATTTAGGGGAACATCGTTAGATGTTTTTTTTTTTTTTAATAAATTTAAAATTTGAAGTTATTGAATTACCTTTAAACAGATTTATCAAAAATTTAAACAACTATGTATCTAAAAAATTAAGAACATTTTTTTTGTGCTAAAAAATACTTAAGTAATTTTTATACACATTAAAGGCCTGATTGGTAGGAGGATTTTTGTTTTTTTTTTTTTTTTTGTTCAAAACAATATAAAAACAATTTTCACAAAGTTGAACTTGAAACTAGTTTTTAGATGATAATTTTTATCTTTTACGTGTTTGGCTCTCATTTTTGAGAACAATTTTTAAAATACTAAAAACAAAAAATAATTATTTGCTAGACCATTTCTATTTTATGGGTGCTGAATTGTATGGAAGAACTACGCAACTATGGAAAAGTGCATTATCCAAGTATGAAAGGATTCCTAACAAAGATATTCATAAAATACTCCAAATAAGTTATGAAGGATTGGATGAAAATGAAAAGGATATTTTCCTTGATATTGCATGTTTCTTCAAGGGACTTGACAAGAATTATGTTGTAGATATACTAAATGCTTGCAATTTATACCCACTTTTTAGTATTCAGAAGCTTGTTGATAAGTCACTCATTACTTTAAGTGATAATGCACTGTCTATGCATGACTTGGTACAACAAATGGGTAGGGAAATTGTTCGACAAGAATCCTCGCAAATGATTGGAATACGTAGTAGGTTATGGTGTTATGAGGGTGTTCTTGAAGTAGTAACTGAAAATATGATATAAGTTAATTCCCTTCACCTTCTCCCTTTGTTTGTTGGGTAGATGAAGATTTTTTTTTTTTCTTTTTTTTTCTTATAATGTAATTCACTCATTGCTTTTTCCAACTAGGGGTCAAAAAAAATTCGAGGCATAATGATACGCTCACCAAGACCAACAAAGATGAAATTAGAAGCTAAATGTCTTCAACGGATGAAAAATCTCAAATTCCTTATAGTTGATAATGTACATTTTTGTGGAGACCTTGAATATCTTCCCAATGGATTACGGTTGATTGATTGGCCCAGATTTCCTTTCTCTTCCTTGCCATCCACTTTTTGTCTTCACAGACTCATTGCATTCAACGTGCCACAAAGTCACATTATATTGGACAAGCTTCTAGAGGTATAATAATTTTTATATATTTATAGCTTATTCCTTTAAGAAACTATATCTTAAAGGCAAAACTGATAACTTTTTCTTGAGGTATTATCTTTTGGTGTTGTACCTTAGATTTTACAATTGAATTCATCCACATTTTTGTATTAACCAATGCAACAAAAACAATGCTATTTTTTCATAAGAAGTTAAAATTCAACCTTATAATTCATTGATATGTATGACCACATACAAAATTAATTAAATTCAGTTATATGAATGTCAGTCACTGTCAGTCACAGCTGAAAAGCTTGGCATATATGAATGTCAGTCACTGTCATTGCATTAGAAAATTGCCTGACTTATCGATTACCACCCCCAACATAAAGAAATTGGATCTTCGTTAATGTAGAAATTTAGTTGAAGTTCATGAGTCGGTTGGACGTCTTGATAAGCTTGAAAAGTGGGACCTCACAGATTGTAGTGAACTTCAAATTCTTCCAAGCTCCCTCATGATGAAATCTCTAAAATATTTTCACCTTTTTGGTTGCATAAGGCTTGAGAAGTTTCCCATATTCCGCAAGAAATGGATGGTTTAAGGGTTCTAGATTTGTTTGACACTGCTATTAGAGAGTTGCCACCATCATTTAGGAATCTCATTGGGCTCGAGCAATTATACCTAAGTTCCAATTTTTGCTCCATTCATCTTCCAAGTAGCATCTACAAATTGCAGCATCTTCGCCTACTCTATCTTGTTGGTGGTGTCGAATTTCCGAAGGACGTGGAGATAAGTAGACAAGCACTGAGCTATGGTGGATTTTCCAATTATGGGTTTCAGAGCTTGAATTTCCTATTTCTTTGTTGTTCTAAAAATTGTGAAGAAACAGATTTCATTTTGACTTCTTGTTGCCCACCCTCGCTGAAACGTTTATCCATATGGAGCAAAGATATTAGCCTCCCAGAAAGCATTAATAGATTCAATTCTTTACATTGGCTTGAAATTAGAGATTGTATGTTTGTTGAGGAAATTCCAAAGCTTCCAGAAAGTATAAGAGAAGTAGATGCATCAAACTGCTTCTCGTTAGATTCACATTCAATACAAAAATTATTGCTTCAGGTATCTCTCTCTCTTTATACAAAATATTTTTTGTTACCTTTCCAATACTTCACTAGATTTGCTAAATGCCAGTTTCTTGAATATCCTAATTGCATGCAATTTGGAAGAATGTTAAGGCTTCCAAAAATTATGACATGTTTAGGTGTGAAAGGTGACATATTACTGGATTCACAATTATCTACTAGGATCTCCCCCACTGAGTTTTCTATCATTCAAACTGACTTCTACGACACTATAAATGTGTCACAAAATTATGTTGAAGATGACACTAGATGCGAATATCAGATTATATTACCAGGAAATGAGATTCCAAAGAAGTTCAACCACCGGAGTGTCAATGGTTCCATATCATTCTGGATTTGTCCAGAATTTCCAACATTTGCCCTGTGTCTAGCTTTTTGTCTAGATGGGATGAGGGATACAGATACATACAGTTATATTTGTGTTGTCGGCATTTTCATCAATGGTCATAAGCGATTGCTCAGGCAAAGACTCTTTGATAATTTGGAGTGTGGTCATCTGTGGGTTTATGGTGTACCTCATAGCCAATTGCAGCTGGAATTTCGAGACTTGCTTCA